>CM071936.1:28592659-29000528 GCA_016081115.2 Rehmannia glutinosa
GTTATATTCAAAATAAATTTAAAGTATACTTATTAAATTATAAAATCAATTAAAATTTTAATTAACTTATTTAATAAAAAATTTAAAAAAGTTTCTAAAAATATTAAAAGAATTTTTAGAAAAAATAAAATTAGTTACATTAAATTAGAATTAATAAACATAAATTAAAATTTAATTAATCAAAAAAGTTTAGTTAACTAATTTTAATAATTAAAAGAAATTTTAAATAATTTAAAAATTCAAATTCAAATAGTAAATACAAAATTACAGCAATTTTTAATTAATATATTAATTTTTAATTAGTTTTAATTAAATTTTAAAAGAATGATTAATTTATTTTTTATTTTATTTTTACGATTAGGAATTTAATAATATAATTTAAATAATAATAAATTATTACTTAATTAAATTTATTTTTTTAATTTAAAAATTCTAACTGTTGGGAAATTTATTGTTTAGATGATGAATGCCATGTAAAAGCTTACAGAATAGGAAGTTGGCACGTTTAAATTGTAAGCTGAATTGTAATAAATAGATTTTTAGTTAAACCAATTATGCCCAAACATGCATAGGCAAATCAAGATCAGAAGGAAGACTCACATTTTAAAGACATCCGAGTTGGCAAGAAAAGACGGGAACTCGATTAGCAAAACAGATGAGATCTGGTGAAGAGTATCGATCAGTCAACTCAAGATAGCCAAGTCTCAAGAGATAATGGAAAGATCAGTTTGCCACAATCGGAATTACTTAAACAAGTAATACTTCCATACTACCTTTCTAAGTGCTCATCGAAGCGTGCAAAAGGAATAAAACCAATGGGAAGATCGCACCGAACTCAAAAGTCAAGAACAATTCATCACGAGGAAGTGGCAATTCGGGGCATCGAACAAGACAAGCGACCACAAGTGACTTTCAAAAATAAAGCTATCTCTTCAGCGGGCGATTTTGAAAGATCACTATAAAAAGGCGAGAATGACTGCGAGAGAAGGTTACGAACCCGCGAACATTCAAGCAAATATTTGAAGCTATAACCAAAATATTCTCAAATCATTCAAGATTAATCCTCAAAACTGCATTACGAAGAAAATCAATCCAACACTCACTTGTGAAGGAAAGATAACTTCAATCGGTTGAAGAGAAATTGTTGAAGAATCAAGGGTCTACATTCCACGGAGGATTGTAGGAAGGTTGAGTCGAACCCGATCTCGAGTTTTGGAGGGCCGTGATCAAATCGAAATAAACTTGAAGCAAGTGGGCTTGTAGTAGCAAAGCGGCCCTGTGAAGAAAGGCGAGTCGTCGCGAGAAGCATTGCGTGACCAAGGCATCTCAGGCCGAGTCCCAAAGGATCAAGTCAGTGTGTGATCAAAACATGTATTTGGGACTATTACCACTCGTATCTTGATCAATACCTTAGTGGATTCCTCCGGGAGTTGGAGAAGAGAGGAGTAGAAGAATTACCCGTCTTGAACCTCTATAAAAACTTATCGTGTCATTTACATTTCGGCACTTTAATTCCGCATCTTATTTATTTAACTTGTTTGATAAATTTGCTATCCACTTGATAATCTCTAAGTACTAAACCAAATTTAAATCAAACTGTTTAAAGTCTTCCTCTTGAAAATAAATCACGATCGAGTTAAGTCTTTAGTCAAAAGCAATTGAGTTATTCTATCAACGGCTCGATCGAGTGTTGAGTAACTAACTCTGTTGATTAACTAACAGTTGTCCATCAAGGACTCAAGCTGAAGTATTAACTCTGAATATTTAAAAGGACTAAATCGAAAAGTTGGTAAGGTTTATTCAACCCCCCTACAAACACACTCACTCACCCCTTGGGACCTACAAGTGGTATCAGTGGTTGGTTCATTGAGCCTTCCCAGTTCTTGAACTAGATCTCCAAATTTTTCAAAGTCTTTTTTAGTACTTAAGTTTTCAAAACTCTTTTTATCATTAAAAGTTATTATCATGGAAGCAAATTTGACACGCATCCCTATGTTCACAATTGAAGAATTTGATGATTGGAAAATTCGCATGCGGCTCATCTATCGGCATTACATGATGAGATGTGGATAGTGATAGAGGATGGGCCCGCTGCAAATTTTAAAAGTGAACAACTGGTAAGGAGAGGCTGCATTTGAAGGTGAAGAGGATGTTGCTCCCAGGACGATCATGGTTGAAAAACCAAGAAGGTGAATGGACAAATGATGACGAGAAAAAGATATAACACGGACAATGTGGCCAGGACATTCTTTACAAAACCTTGGACAAAGCCATGTTCAATAAAGTCAAATCATGCAAAAGCGGCTAAAAAAATGCGGACAAGCTAACATTGATTTGTGAAGGCTCAGGAGCAAATCAAGGAAAATAAATTATCGGTGGTGTATAGAAATTTGAAAATTTCAAAATGATCGCGAGGAGAGACCCTGGATCAAGCTGGATGCTCGGTTCACTGAAATTACCAACGAGCTATTTGCACTTGGAAAAGAATATACACGAAGGAAATGTGTATGAAGATTCTAAGAAGTCTCCCAAGCGAGTGGGATATGAAAGTCATGGCCATGAGACACTCCATGGACCTATCAAGACATCCAACCATGAGCTATTCTCGGATCTCAAAAACTGCAATTTGAGGTGAGAAGAAAAGACCCGAGGAAGAGAGCAATTGTACCCAAAACAACAACTCTAATTGTTAAGGATGGCAAGAGAGTTGAGGTCAAAAGTCATTGACCAAGAGAAATAACCCGATGGTTAAAAGGTTTAACAAGTTCTTGATAAGAACTACAAGAGAAAGCGGCGAATCCTCCCGGAAGACACTCGGCTCCACTCCAAGTCAAGGAAGATAGGCCAACCAAGACCAAGAAACAAAGCATCAAAAAAGTGAATATCAAAGGGTGACAATCCAAGAATGGAAAGAGTGATCAAAAGGTTGAAAATCTATCTTTGGAACTGTAGGCAACAGGTCACTATGCCATTGATTGCCCATATCATCTGTAGTCAACAAATCACAGGAATGAAGAAGAAAGAAAGGTCTTGAGAGAAAGAAAAAGAAAAAAAAAAAGCAATGTTGGGCGAGAGGCTATTTGAGACAGCCAAGTCGAAGAACACGGTGATTGAGTAGTGGTGACTACTCAAGTGACTCGAAGAAGAAGCCTTGATCGTTTGATGGCCAAGGAACAAGACCAACTGACCAAGAAGATGAGGTACACTCTAACTCATCACACTCAAATTCTAGTGATAGTGGTTGTGACACACACACTTCATCACCCACTGATCTTTATGATTCATTAGGCAAAATGATGAAAGATTTTGAACACATTAAATCCTCACACACACTACTAAATGAGGAAAACGACTACTCAAAAGCCAAAACTCACAAATGACTAAGGAGTTTGAGTACTCTTTGAAAACAAATAGGCGATGAGAATGAAAGTTTAAAGGCCCGAAAATGCTAAGCTAATAGCGAGAAATAGTTGCTATAGAAAAGAGGAAAATGACCTCAAAAATGTGATTGCCTCATTCACTAAGGCATCTAAATCATTGGATGATCTTATTATGAATCAAAGAGAATGTGGAGACAAGACGCAGGCTTAGGATTTAATTCCTATGTGCTATGTTAAGCTCCAAAAGTGATTTTGGAAAAAGGATCTTCTAGCAATGAAGTATCTCAAAAATCCAAACTCAAATGGTGCACACACATTTATCCCAAAGCACAATTACAAAAAAATGGCCTTGGTTATAAAGGAAAAGGAAAAATTGACCCGATTGAGTGTCTTTGAGAGGGCAGTGAGAAGAAATCGGCCGAGTTCCTCGGCAAACTCCAAACAGAAATACTCTGTAAAGAAGAAACATAGCTACCAAAAACCCCATAAGTTCTATAAAAGAAATACATATGAAGGGAATGGTAGAAAATACCCAAGCCAAGTGATTGGAATAATGTGAACTATCGTGAAGACCTGGGAATATAAGCCAAAATGGCAAAGGCCTAGAACTCGGAAAGGCCATTCCAAAGGTATAAGAGCTTTCATCAAAGACACACATATGCACCTAGGCACTACACTCGGAGATATCACAACTACCCAAAGAAGGCAATTGCTAAAACACATATACAGATACATACTGACAAAAGAGCAATTGTATGAACCTGAATCCCAAGCAATTTGCCAAAATTAATTATGATTATGGCAATCGATAGATGGCAATCCCCTTAGAGTCAAACCATTTGGCTATAGGTTGGTTGGATCATCTTACAATACTAACCCCTCGGGACCCGGACAAGTATGGGTACTTAAAACTTAATTTCCTTGTTTGCGGGTTCAAGGAACAGTGAGTGCCAAGGAACCTGGTACATGGATAGTGGATGTTCCAGGACATATGATAGGAAACAAGAAAAAAATCAAAATTCAAGGAAGTCAAAGGAGCAAAAGTCATATTTGGAGGAAATGAAGCTCGGAGAAATATAAGAGGCATTGGATCCATAAAGAAAAATGGATTAAAAATCACGATGTTGCATATGTTGAAGGACTCAACTTCAACTTGCTAAGCATCGACCAACTCTGTGACAAGGGTTATAATGTTGGATTTAACATGGGTATATGCCAAATCAAGGATACTAAATCAAATGAAGTTGTGTTGCAAGGATGCGGAGACAAAAGAACATGTATGTCGTGGATTGGTCAACTTGCAACACCCAAAGACTGTCTATTAGCAAAAGCCTGGTGAATCAAGTTGGTTGTGGCACAAGAAGGTGTCACCCGAATTTCAAAGCGATTAACAAGCTTGCGAAAGCAATCTTGTGGAAGGACTTCGGACTCGATATCAAGAAGGATAGTATATGTGATGCATGTCGAGAAGGAAAACAAATCAAATCATCATTCAAAGAAAAGACATGTCCATCTTCAACAAGAATATTGCATCTACTACATATGGATCTATTTGGTCGATTGAACCAAATAGCATAAGTGGGAAGAAAT
The DNA here is from genome assembly GCA_016081115.2 of Rehmannia glutinosa. Lineage (NCBI taxonomy): Eukaryota > Viridiplantae > Streptophyta > Magnoliopsida > Lamiales > Orobanchaceae > Rehmannia > Rehmannia glutinosa. Next base: position 28,597,630 of record CM071936.1, read on the forward strand.
ACACCTTGGTGGTAGTAGATGACTACTCAAGATATACATGGACAATATTCATGTGTAAGAAGAAAAGAAACCTACGAAACTACCACGGTGATGAAGAGGATTCAAAATGAGAAGAGCGAAACCATTATCAAAATAAGATCGGAGGAAGGCGAGTTTGTCAATGGTATAATAACTCAATATTGTATAAAAATGGTATTGGTCATGAATTGATCTGCGGCAAAGGACTCCACGAACGAGAATGGAGTTGCGAGAAAGAAGGAATAGAACTCTCAAAGAAGCGGCAAGGACCATGTTAGGTGAAGCAGGGGCTACCTAAAGATTTTGGTTTGAAGCAATAAACACGACATGCTACACTCAAAATAGATGCATGATAAGCAGACAATGACAAAGACTCCTATGAGATTTGGACGGGGAGAAAACCAAATGTTGCATATTTTAGAATATTTGGATGTAAATGCTTCATCCATAACAATGGCAAAGATAATTTGAAGGCTTTTGATGCTAAAGGCGATGAAGGTATCTTCTTGGGATACTCACTCGGTGAAAGCAAAGCCTGAGTACTCAACAAGAGGACTATGGTTCGAGAGGAATCCATTCATGTGGTGTTTGATGAGCGAAATGTAAATGGAGAAGACATTGAAGAGTCGGTGATAAAATTTGAATCAACCAACCATGCGAGAAGAGTCCCTATCTTTGAAGTGAAGTTTGGAATTATAAACCCAGGATGAAGATGAGATAGATGAGTCTCAAAAACAATTTGGAAAATCTGCGGTAAGTGATGACGAGAGAGCTGATCAAAGCAACATAGGCTGCAAGGCAGTTGAATCAACTAACTTACTCCAACCTGATGTAAGATGGTGAGAGACCATCCACGAGAACTAGTCATTGGAGATATAAGAGAAGGTGTCAAAACAAGATCGAGACTCAACAAGAAGCTATGTTCACATGTTTTATCTCACAAATAGAGCCTAAAGATGTGTCACAAGCATTGGATGACACACATTGGATTCAAGCTATGCAAGAAGAGCTGAATCGGTTTGAAAGAAATAAAGTATGGGAATTAGTTCAAAGACCCACCCATCAAAATGTTATTGGCACTAAATGGGTGTTGAAACAAGATGAGCGAGGAAGGTTACGTGGTAAGAAACAAAGCAAGATTAGTAGCCAAAGGATATTGCCAAGAAGAAGGGATATTTTTGATGAAACATTTGCCCCTGTAGCAAGATTGGAAGCTATAAGGATGTTTCTTGCCTATCGACTCACAAGAATTTTATTGTATATCGGATGGATGTAAAGAGTGCATTCCTTAATGGTTTATTGGAAGAAGAAGTGTATGTTGAACAACCTCCGGATTTGAGCGAAAGACTCTTGGAGATAAGGTATACAAACTCAAGAAAGCTCTATATGGATTGAAACAGGCACCCGAGCATGGTATGATACTTTGTCACAATTCTTGGATCGAGACGGATTCACAAAAGCAAAGTGGATAGAACACTCTTGAGAATTCAAGATCGAAAGAGTATATTGCTTGTTCAAATATATGTGGATGACATTATTTTTGGATCCACAAACAAAGAGCTGTGTGATAAATTTTCAAACCTCATGCAAAGCAAATTCGAAATGAGCATGATGGGAGAAGTGACATTCTTCCTTGGACTCCAAGTGAAAATTTGAAGGATGGAACCTTCATAAGTCGGACAAAATATACGAGAGATTTAATGAAGAAATTTGGTATGGAAGAGAAGTCTTCTATGAAAATACCAATGAATACATCGGTCAAAATGGATATGGATGCGGATGGCGGGCAGTAGATCAAACAAGATCTGAGCACTCATTGGATCATTGCTGCTCTCTCTCACGGCAAAAGGGGCGGACATCATCTTTCTTTGTAGGTGTATGTGCAAGATTTCAATCTTCTCCAAAAGAAAGCCACATGACGCAGCGAGAGAATCTTGAGATATTTGAAAGGAAGCGAAGTTGGCTTATGGTATCAAAGGAAGGTGGATTCAAGCTAATTGGCTATTCGGACTCGACTATCTTTGGATATAGAGTTGACGGGAAGAGCACCTCGGGGCACATGTCAAATGCTTGAAACAGGCTAATTTCTGGTTTAGCAAAAGTAAAATTCAATAGCCACCTCTGGTGAAAGCGGGAATACATAGGCTGCGGGCGGTTTGTTGCCCAAGTCTATGGATGAGGCAATGTGAGAGACTATGAAGTTGAAGAAAAGGAAATTCCAATCATGTGTGATAACACAAGTGCAATTGCAATCACTCAAAATCTGTGTTGCACTCAAGAACAAAGCATATCGATGTCGAGATATCACTTCATAAGCGATCATGTTGAAAAGAAGGACATCACCTTGGAATATATTTCAAGCGATAAACAATTGGGCGACATATTCACAAAACCATTATGTGAGTCAAGATTTGAAGAACTCAAGCATGAGTTAGGGTTAATTGGTGGTGACACTCGGAAGACTCAAAGAAAAGAAATGAAACACGAAAAGGGAAAAAAGTTTGAACTCTCAAATCGGCTAAGTGAATCGACCATATCGGAAAACAATTTGTCATCGGGGTTAGGCGACAAATTTGAATCACTAGGAGAAGCGTGAGAAGAAGAGTTAAATCGGCTAAGGGATAAGTTTGAGTCATTTATGAGCAAAGGGACAAAACGCGATCGTTTTTACTAAGCGGGAATATTTTTAAGAATGCGTCGGCATAATTATGGCGTGTCTGAGCAAAAGCGCACACGAGCTTATGATTGGATATAAATCTTTGCCGCATTAAATACGAGACATTAAATGCTAATCGGCGTGCAAAATCTAAGCCGTTGATTTCGATCACATTTCAAAAACCACCCGCACGTCCTTTCGGGAACCATACTTAAACCATTTTAAATCCAGTTTCTCTCACACATTACCAAAAACTGTTCATTCACTTACTCTCTCTCGAAAGCAAAGGCAAAAACTCTCTCAAAAACCCTATCAATCTTCAAATCACTTTCTAAGTTTCATTCGGTGAAATCTTGAAAAATGGCATCCACTCATGATTTTGTCAAGCTAGGAAAGCAAATCCACACCGGGTCTCTTGTGGATTTCGAGGTATGGTCAAACAGAGTCCGATGACGCCCTCATAAAGAAGATCGCTTGAAAAACTTCAAAACTTGACCAGGCTAAAACCATTTCGACGATGGACTTTCCGATGACCTATGTGGAAGAGTCGCGATTCTACGTGAATGCTTTGAGATTCACGATGAGGGGATCAAATCCTCTATTCACGGGAAGGAGTTCATCATCACCGCCCAAGGATTTGGCGGAGAACAACTTTGCTCATTCAGCGGAAGGAGCACGAGAAATCAATGAAGGCGATGTTGACTTGGTTGCTTTGCTTGGAAGGAAGTAGCGAAGACCGACTATCTTTGAAAAGATAGTCTACCACGACTAACAAGAGGCTGCTTGAAGGAGGACTACCACAAATTGTTGGACATCGTTGCCAAATGCATAGACATCAAATTTGGCGGCTTTGACCAACTGTCAGCGAAATTGATCGTAATGGCTGCGATCATTGAAGAAAAAGAAAGTGAAGCTGGGTTGAGTTTGTCTACAAGCAGACTCTGCGCGAATGTAGGAACAAATCCTTCAAGGAGAATGGAGCATTTGGAGGATCCACTGGATACGATCAGTGATTGGCCGCGGTGATGGAGGTAAAAGGAGTCCTCTTCGACATGGAAAGGCGTTCCATGTAAACAAGAGGATGTTGAATCAAACCTCTCTGGCGCACTGAGAAGAGAGCTACGCTAAGAGAGGCGTCACAGTGAGAGGAGGAATCGGTGACCACGAAGATCTGAACTGTCTCTCTCTCCACCAAAGAAGAAGGTTGCCCTGCAGCTGCTAAGAAGCTGTTGCCCTGCAAAAAAGAAAAACAAATCTGCTCCTGCCCCTGCAGCCGAGTCACTGCCCCCGCGCCCATGTCTCCCGCCCCTGCGGCCTTGAGAGAAGGAATCCCAAATACCTTCTCGGTCATTAAGAAGAGCGATAAACCAAGATGGCGGCTCCTTAGAAAAAAACAACGGCCATGAACCCCTGCCGCCCAGACTCGGAAGAAACCTTGTCAGGAACCCAATCCCTCTGGTTCAAACAAGAAGAAGAAAGAAGAATTTTCAAGCGTTCAGAGCTTGAGAAGTCGGTTAGTCTCGTCACTCAATTGAAGAAGATACCGAGATTCTTTGGAGAAGTAGAGTCTCAAGTGATTGATGAAATGGCCAAATCTGCTGAGGCGATCAGCGAGAGGCAACTTGAAGACCAACCAGTAAACGAGCAGTGAGGAACAAAGAATGGGTGAGACAACCGAGTCACCTATTGACGGGGTTGTTTCTCCACATATGTAGAGGCTTTGAAGGTGTCGGCGGCGAAAATCTGCTACCTTCAATACACTGGAAACGAGGGCCAACAAGAGGATGATGAAGGCGATTTAATCATGCACTCTCCATTGTATCCAAACATCCAAAATCGTCTGCGCGAGTGGAAAAATGGAAGGCGAGCCTATCCAGTGCGGTTTCAATATCCGAGTTCATTGTTGAGGAAGAAGAACTCTTGATTTCTTGAGGTGGACCTGATCTTTGCAAGCCCTTGACGAGGATAATTGCATAAATATCTTGGAAATTCGAAAAAGAAAATGAACGGGCTAAAGCAAACGGTGAGGGCGCGAGAGGCACGTGAGAAGGCCAGACATCTGCCCTATCACCGCACCACCAGGAACATACACATCCTCACTTTGACGTCCTATCGAAAAGTGATGAGGATCGGACCCTCTTGCTGCAAAGAATTGCAAATGCGGCAAGCAATGGAAGAATCGAGAATCCTTCATGAGCAAAGGATGATGGAGGGACCAGAGAGTCCTCAAAACACAGTGGAGATAGACCCGATGGGAGTGGTGCGAACATATTGCCACCGTTGTTCTTTGCCACCACTTCCCAGCTCACTCGGAAGAAGGAACTAAGGAACTGCGATGAAATTGGGATAGTGGGGACCCCAGGTCGAGCCAACCCCTAATGAAGGTGTCTTACCACCTGCCCGATGGTGAATACTCAATGGGAACAGCCGGGAGTCGGAGACGAGTGACCCCAATCAAGTCACTCGGTGGTGTGCCGGTGAGGGAAACTCCTCCACTGCGGCAAGGTCGGAGGATCTGCGGTGACTCCACAATGAATCTAGGAGGCGAAGTGGAGAAGGAACAAACACAAAAAGTACACAACAAGTTGTCATCGGCGAGGCTCGAGGCAGTTGAGACTGTCTCAGTGAGTGCCAACCGCTCGAAGGCTAATGACGGCTGATGCGGTCGAGGCATAGGAAGGAACAGACCACGGGAGTTAACACTGCGGGCGACAAAAGTGAAATCCATGGAGTTGAGACTTCAATGGATGCCACCGCGAAAGACCCTAAGACAGTGACACTTTGTCGAAAGGGATGTCAAGTCCTCGCTGCGATTGAGGCTGCGGGAGGTAATGAAGGCCAACGGAGGTTGAGACTTCCCGGGGTAAAGAAGGCTGAAGTCTGAGAACATCCCTCCTGCTATCATTGATCCATCGAGAAAAGGAGATAAGTGCGCTTCACGATTCCCGGATAATCTGATGTAACCTTTTTGGGATCGGAAGGAGACGATGAAGGCGAGTCATCCCCGTGGTGATCAAAAGACTCGGTGAGGATGTTCCAACCACGAGTAAGTCGACCTCAAGTGTACTCGTCAAACTTTCAACTTTGATGAGCCACCCATGGAAATCTCATCATCGTCAGATGATGCTTGATAAGGCCGAGGACCGGTCGACTCAAGTGGAAAAACCAGCTGAGACCAATGAAGGCTGTTGAGATAGCTGAGGCTCGGCAAAGTGGGTCAACTTCACAACAGACCCGGTGAAACAGAGTCCACTGCGCGGGCTCCCAAGGCTGCAGGCGGAGTTCGACTCCACAAGGAACTTCACGAGCATCACTCATCATTGAACAAATTCCGGTTGCTCGTGATGATCCCTTTGTAGAATCATTTCCCTTCTCTCTGAAGTACCCGACCTCCCGAAGAGTCGAAAGAGATCTCGGCGCTTCCCACAGACCGATCTGTCATTCCATCGAGATACCATCGTTCGGTGACTATGATTTTGTGGCGTTTGGCCACGTCAGTACCTTGAAGAAACAATTGAAGTTCGGGAGGTGTTCAAAGCATTATTTCTTTGAAATTGAGCGGATGGAAGGCACCAGGCCTCGATGGACATGAGGCTGGATAACGAGAGATGCCAACCTTATACTGCGACTTGAGAGGCATAATAGTCGAGAATCGGGAGTGGTGGCAACAAAGACAAACAATGCGCGTGGAACAAGCTAGATATTTGAAACATTGTTTAACAAGTTGTTGGTATGGCGGTGAGAATCTTGTCTGCAAAGACAAAATTGAGAGAACACATTGAACACATGCATGAATCTCACCTTTCTTGAGATAAAGGCATTACGTGAGCAAAATAAGAATGAGCTCCTGCGTATGGAAGAAAACATGGATCGAAAATTCAGCTTTCTCATGGCTGAGATGAAGTTAATTAAAGTGAATCAACGCTACTCGCTCGAGTTTCGCGCCGCATACTCATGACGGACTCGAGCGAAACTTGGCTATCGCGACTCGACTTCTGCTTGCTAGTTTGTTTCAGGGGTTCTCTCTCCTTTGATGATGCCAAAAAGGGGAAGAAGAATACCTAAAAGCGAAGGAGATGAAGTTGAGAAGGAGGAAGCGGTTTGTGAAGGAAAGACAAGTGAGGAAGTTTCAAGAAAAAAGAAAGGGAAGTCTGTTGAGGGGAAGGATCGAGAGATGTGACCTTGATGATTGCACAAACCCCCAACAAGGTCTTGTCACGGTGATATTATCGGCAAACTCCCGATGACTCTGCCACTCCAACACTCTGTTGTACCTATGGTGACAAGAGAAAACAGATTGAAGCGAGGGATGGAGAAGTGGAAGGAAGGATGAATGCCCGAGTTATGGATATTTTGAAACAACATGGAGGCATTCCGGTGAGATAGAGACACTTATGCCATCTCGGATGCGGAATCGAGCCAAGATCGATTGATGAATTTAAAATGCTCGCATCTAAAGGATACTTCGCAAACATGTCCATGGCTCAAGCACAGGACTTATCTTGAAAAAGGGTCTCACACTATGTGAAGAAGGCGACGAGCGAGACTGCAAGCGGTCGCTCTGCTGGTCACTCTGCTAGTCACTCAAATCAGGGAAGAAGAAGACCCCGATCAATACACGCCCGAGAGGAAGAGGTAGAGGAAGAAGCAATGGTGGAGGAAGAGGTTTGGACCTAGACCTCTGCCCAAAAACATTAATTACATAGATCCAGGCAAGAAAGGGGATCTCTGGGCTGGTTTTGTGAAGTAGCCAATCTGCAAGTGGCTAAGAACAATCTTGAGTATGTGAAAAGAATTGAAGAAGAAAATAAAAGACAAACTCGGCTATGGGAGGAGAGACAAGAGAGAATAAGAAGAGATGAAGCGCCGGAAGGCGTATGAAAAGAAGAAGAAAGCGGTGAAGATGAGAAAAAAAAAGAAGACCGAGAAGATGACGGAGTGAAGAAGAAGAAAGAAGGAGGAAGTGAAGGAGATGAAGTGTTGTTGTCCACCCCTTCATGTATTTTTACTATGTAAATACATTTTATGTAAGTCTTACGTAATAAATCAGAAATTCTCTATTTTTGCGTAGACATAGATGTTTGCTCGATACACTTTGTAAACATTGTGTAAAGGACAAGAATGTTATGATCAATAAAAGGATTGATTCTACGCATACATTCTCTGTGAATGCACTATCTGTATGTATCTTTGCTATTTATATTTTGAATATTTTAAGTTTTGGCATCATCAAAAAGGGGAAATTGTTGGGAAATTTATTGTTTAGATTTTGATGAATGCCATGTAAAACTTAGAATAGGAAGTTGGCACCCCATTTTCGTTGTAAACGCATTGTAATAAATAGGGCTTTGGTCAAGTGAGTTAAATCGGCTATGCCTAAACATGCAAGAAGACAAGCTGGAGACTAGAAGGAAGATTCCGCTCCAAGACAATTGAGTATGGCAAAGAAGAGAAGACGGGAACTCATTGAAGAAACAGTGAGATGCGGTGAGTAGATATCGATCAAGTCAACTCAAGATAGCCAAGTCTCAAGTTGAAGTGATGGAAAGAGTCATCCAATGATTGGAAGGCGACTCTAAGTCACCTGGGGAAAGCAAGGAAATGCGATCAAGTTGAGATAAGCGGAAGTGATCCGTTGCCGCAAATCAATGGAATTACTTAAACAAGTAATACCTCCATACTACCTTTCTCGAAGTGCTCGATCCCGAGCGTGCAAAAGGAATAAACCAATGGGCGATTCCAGGATCGCAACAAGATAAAGCCAACGACCACAACAAGTGACTTTCAAAAAATAAGCTATCTCTTCAACGGGCGATTTTTGAAAGATCACTATAAAAGGCCGAGGAATGACTGCGAGAGAAGGTTACACGACCACAAACATTCAAGCAAATATTTGAACCTGTAATCTAAGATATTCTCAAATCATTCAAGATTAATCCTCAAGCTGCATTACGAAGAAAATCAATCCAACACTCACTTGTGAAGGAAGATAACTTCAATTAGTTGGAGAGGAAATTGTTGAAGAATCAAGGGTCTACATTCCACGGAGGATTGTAGGAAGGTTCAAGGTCGAACCAGTCTCAAGTTTTGGAGGGCTTCGTGATCAAATCCAAATAGCTTGAGCAAGTGGGTTGTAGTAGCAAGCGGCATTGCCTGTGAAGAAGGTAGTCGTCACGAGAAGCGGTGAGTGACCAAGGCATCTCCGGACCGAGTCCCAAAGGATCAAGTCACCGTGTGATCAAGACTTGTATCGGACTATTACCACTCGTATCTTGATCAATACCTAGTGGATTCCTCCGGAGTTGGAGAAGAGAGGAGTAGAAGAATTACCCCATCTTCGTACCTCTATAAAAACTTATCGTGTCATTTACATTTCAAAGACTTTAATTCCTGCATCTTATTTATTTAACTCTGTGATAAATTTGCTATCCACTTGATAATCTCTAAGTACTAAACCAAATTTAAGGGTGTAAAGTCTTCCGCTGAAAATAAATCACGGTCGAGTTAAGTCTTTAGTCAAAACAATTTGAGTTATTCTATCAACGGCTCGATCAGTGTTGAGTAACTAACTCTTTTTGTGATGTATATAGTCTAACCCGAGGCATTCCTTTTATGAGCTATTTATAGGTTTGTGATTAGAGTTTTGTGCCCAACAAATTTGGCAAATTTGGGTTAAAACCACTAGCTTGCCATTCTATTGGATTAGGCTTATCACTTTTCGTGAGGTTTAAGTCTCTCAAGCCCATCGATTCGGAAGGCGAAAAACCTCACTTGCAACAAGACCCGCTTAACCCTTAGTTCGTAACCCATTAAAGTTGGTCCCATAGAAGCCCATAAATTAATAGGTTAGCCTCATATATATAGGTTAGCCCATTCTTGGCCTACTAGATCGATCGATGACTCCTAAAAATCGACTCAAGCCCAAAGGCTTAGAGATCGGCATTTGGGGCTAGTTGCTCGGCCCAAAAGTTTTAGAAGTTCACTTGTCTTGCTAATCTTTCTTTTGGGCTTTGATTAGTCTTTACAACTATGGCTTGACTTATTTACATTGTCTTCTTGGCGCTCAACCCATCAAATCATCCCAATGGTCGGCTAGAGATTGTTTTCACTTGGACATCGGTCTCTCATTATAGGTCGGCCTAAATTCATTTGAGCCCTTTACTAAATTGGCCCATTAAGGATTTTGGCCTCTCTCACTTACCAGCTCGGGCCTCCAGGTCTTTTCTAATAGGTCGGCTACATTAGTCTCCATCAAAACCCAATGAAATATGAGTTGCATCTTTTCCCCCTCAATGTGATGGGTAGATTTGTTAAACGAAAAAAGTTTCTAATGCTAAAAATAATTTCTTTTGAGTCGGGAATCAATATGATATATGCATGTATTTTTTCAAACAAAGAAAATCAAAATAGAACACACATCACAATTCTATGGGAGTTGGGCACTAGCCTCTTAGGTAGCATCTAGTTCTGCTCTTGAATACCAACCTTTTTATTTCTTATAAAGTTTAACAATCCCTTCTCCTTAATTAATTCAAATATTACTATACACTTTACAATTTAAAATTTTGCTCTCATAATTTATAATTTCCCCAATAAAAAGAACCATGTTTATGTTCACTTTGATAGATTCATTGCATTTAAGTGGGCTTGAATTTTATGTTCCCTATGGAGAAATTTTATATATTTGCGTTTTAAAATAAAAATTGAAAGAGGAGTGGAGAGCAATCAATCTTTTCCTTCAAAGTTCAAACCCCACAAAATTATAGCCATTTGAATCGATTGAATGCCGTTGCATGGGAAACCAACAATGTCATATGAATTCCCAAGAATGCCCCTAACAGTCTTATGTCCCCCCGTCGATTTTAGGCTTAAAAAGCGGGAATGACAATTTTAACATGATCGCGATAACCCAATCTGCCCCATCTCGCGACCAGTATATTTTGCATGTATAATATATATTATAACATAATTTTTATTTATTTAATATTATATCTAAAATTTATAAATTGATAATGATAACTTTTATAAATGATACTTTATAAATATATCAATAATATATATATATATATATATATATAAAGGAAGGTTCAAATGGGACACCCCCTTATATGAGACGGTGAGGATTTATCCAAGCCGTTGAAAATATTACAATTAATGGTTCAGATTTAATGGCTAATATTAATTTAACAATTATTAAGTATAGGCAATAAGGGCACAATAGACAATTTGAGAAAATAACAAATCATGTATAGGAACCGTTCCTAATTTATAGGAATTGATAAGGAGAAAGAAGTGGATTCACAATCTTTCCAAATCACAACCATATCCCCACCCAAAAACATGTCTCTTCTTGAACCATATCCCCCCAAAAAAGACGTCTGTCTTCTTCCACAAAATAACGATAGACAACTGCAAAAAATCACTAGAGAGTGTTGCGCATACCCCATAACAGAAGAAGACAAAATCGGTCTGCCGCGATGGAAGACAATATTAACGATTAGACGTACAACACGGTGAATATATATTTATCTATATACACTGTTTATGTTTTTAAATTTTATGTAATTGTAATGCAGGAAAAATATTGCCCCTCCATCCTTCTGTTTTTTGTCTACGAACAAACATGAGAAACAACGTTACTTTGATATTTAACAGTATAAATAGTATAACATTAGTGTTTATTTAGAACTGATTTGTTGTATATACTGTATTACATGTATCTTTGCATGTAAAAAATAGAACACCTTCCAAGATGCTCTGGACGAAATTTATTACCGAAACATTGTATGTGTAGTTGTATTTTAATGTATGTGTAATGTGTGTTTACTGTTATATTACTATCTGGATACGAGTATTGTACTGTGTAAATTTCAAAATTTCGCTGTAAGCTATTTTTATTCCACTGTGTATTGAATTGCATTTATACAAAAATACAAAGACCTAGTAATCCTTCCAAATAATATTGTTAGTTCTTTTTAATATTCTTTGTCTTGGTAGGTGATATTCATCGTATAATAATTGAAATTTCAACTGTATAATATTGTTAGTTCTTTTTAATATTCTTTGTCTTTGGTAGGTGATATTCACTTTGTATATTAATTGAAATTTCAGTTTATTGTATAATATTGTTAGTTCTTTTTAATAAGCGTTGTGTAACGTTTGGAGATGGATTGATACTAAAGGAAGATGAAGCGTCATACATATGGCTATTCAAGAATTTCTTAGAAGCAATGGACAAAGAACCAAGTTATATTATTCTTACTCGACCAAGACCCCGCAATGAAGAATGCAATACAAGTTGTTTTCCAAAGTACGATCATCGACTATGTATGTGGCACATCATGGAGAAAGGTAAACACCAAAGTCGATCAACATTGCTCAAGGATAATAGTTTGTTGAAACTAAATTGCATTGTATGGAATGATTACGATGAGCCAATGATTCGAGACAAAATGACATGATTTAATGCTTGAGTATGAGTTATCACCGCTCATTACAATTTATTTTTTATTCATATTTTTACCGTCATTTAAATAATCGCATTCATTACACGGTAAACATGTATATATAGTACGATGAAATATGACAATTATACATGCTCATCGTGTTACATTAAAATCTAAAAAATATATATTCGTATACACACATTCTTGCTTTGATTTTGCCGTAATATATACATGCTCATTCCTACACCATCCAAAAAAAAATGAAAAATATCCTTTTCCCCTCAAAAACACTAAAAAACTTGCGCACAAATATACAATAATTTAATAATAATCATACAAAGACAACCGCACAAATTTTACTCGATTTTAATACTAATTATGCAAAGAAAAATACACGAATTATACACTTTCTAATTCTAATTATAAATCCTTCGATGAAAATATGTACCAAAGATCCTAAAAATGCACAAACATTAAACCACACACAACACGTACATCAAAGATCCTAAAAATATGTACACATTAAAATCGCATTAATTAAACATTCCAACAAAGCGATACTCAATTAAACTCCAAAATAACCATCCGCAAAATTATACAAAAAAATAGACTAATTCTACGGTAAAAAAATACACTAATTATACAATTCTAATACTAATTATACGGTAAAAATACACTAAATATACAACATTCTAATACTAATTATACACCAAAACTATATTCGATTTTAATTTACAATAAAAATACACTAATTATACAAAGATTCTAATACTAATTATACACCAAAACGATATTGATTTTAATTTAGGGTAAAACAACACTAATGATACGAAGATTCTAATACTAATTATACAAAGATTCGACTATCATGGGCGCATATTAACAAACATTAAACCACACACACAACACAAACCAATTAATTAAATCGCAAAATTAAACATTCCAACAAAAACGATATTGATTAGACCCCCAAAAATAACCAACAAAAAATTGCCTAACTAGACCATTGTAGCATTCACAAAGATAATTAAACACGAAAAGCCAGGAAATAAATAATCCAACAAACAGAACCGACAAAAGAAAATAGTAACATAGAGTTAATACACGTTCATCCTAAAAAGGCTGATAAAATCACATAACATCCTTCCCCATCCAGAACTTCCTTGCCTCCATCAGACTCTTTTCTCTTTGCTCATTGTTCTCTTCGCTAATAATCGAGTAGCAATACTTAATGCGAAGGTTAGATATTAGATTCCCACCACCCTTTTTTAGCCCGCAATCCCAACCTCTTGCGCCTCCGCCCATGTATGTCTCCATGTGGCGCATTGCAAAATCCCACAATCAACTTTGTTCTCGGAGTCCCTCCACGACATAGACAACCTACTCAATTTAGCATTTTTGACGGACCATGACATCTGATCACAACCCCTCGAAGAAAGATATAATGAAAAAACCCGCATCTAGCAACAATTACAAGTAAACATAGCGTTAAATCAACAATAAACAACACATGGGTGTAAAACAGTAATACTTCATTATGTGTACATTGAATTTGCACTATATATACAATAAAAAATACATTAAGTGAACAAGACATTGAGTAAAAATATATATCATGTATACATTACATTGCACTAAATACACATTAATACTACAAAGATGCGTCGGTGAATTTGCAATGAAAACCATACAACCCTACAATGCATATATCAAATGTGAAAATTTCGAACTTTTACTGATATGAGTAAGGCAATTACTCCTTTAACCAAGTACATTGGCCAACTGGGAGCTATCAGAAAACTGTGGACATTCAAATAACCAAGGGAAAATTAAAAGATCTATTTTCACTGGGAAGCAGCAAAAATTCACTAGATTTCCAGGAATATTGCTACCGTGACAAATAATCAACACTGCACCACAAGTTACAGGCATAAGGCTAATCTTTTGGGAGGACAACATATATTAGGTTACCAAAAAAAAAATTATGTACTTCATCAAACTATATATCACGATGCTGAAGCTTCAACAACTAAATACAAACAGCTTTGATCCCTAGTGTTTGGAAAATGTCGGATCTGCAATATGACTGAATTACAAGTAAACATAGCGTTAAATCAACAATAAACTGCATCTTTGTAATTTCTAGGGGAGTTCATCGGTCGAAACCGAACCGAACCGAACCGAAAGTTCGGTTGGTCAAATGGCTAAACCGAAAATAATGAAAATACTTGAATTAAAAAAACCCACCAAAAATTCATCCACATAATCAAGGTTTAGAGATATTCATAAAGTTTCAATTTTCAAGTATTAAACATCACGACCAGGAAGATAATGAAAATACTTGAATTTAAAGCATCAATCTCCAACTTCATCTAATATGCAACCAATCAAAAAAAAAAAACCCAAAAATTGCAAAAACGGTCCCAATAATGAAAATACTTGAATTTAAAGCAAAGATTCAGTTCAAAATTTTGAAAATTATCATTTTCAGAATTTCCCCCAAAAAATAAAAATATAGAACCCTAGAAACTACAAACACTAATTCTACAAAAAAAAAATTCAACATTTAGGTAAAAATTACAAATACAAAAATTAAACAAATAAGTACCGGGGGTTGTGCGTCGCCGGTTGAAAAGCGAGGACTTTCCTCCACTTCGATTTACGATCGCGATTGAGCGGAACAAGTGAGAGAGAAAGATAAGAAGTTGTGGATGTTAGGGGCCGTCGGTCGCTTGGAGTGATATTGTCGGACGACTGTTGTTGACGGTGATGGACGAAGAAGGGAGTGAAGGCGGACGTGAGTTGTTGACGGTAATGAAAAAAAAAAAGAGATTTTGAACTGATTCAGAAGATTTTTGACGGAGAGAAAAAAAGAGTGTTTGAGAGGGTATGGAGTGTTTGAGGAGAAGATGTGAAGAGACGGGAATATCAAAGAGAGAATACACGAGAGATCTGATGTTTGAACTCCCCAAAAATAGCGCGAATTAATAAAGAAATAAATCAATTACCTTTTACAAAATTACTAAACACCCCTTACTTAATATTTCGATAATTACTACTTTGACCTTTTTAATTGAATCGATTAAAACCATCCTAAAATAAAGGGAATAATCTTAGCCAAAAAATATCAATCCAATGGCTTGGATAAATCCCCACCGTTTCAAATAAGATAAAAAGGTGTCATTTTGAACTAAATCATATATATATATATATATATATATATATTCTTTTTCAATTTTTTATATTTAACTTTATTTAACACTGGTCAAAACAGGCCGCCCCGCTTTGCCCCATGATATGAGGCGGTGGCCCACCCCGTCCTGTTTTAGGGACTAGTACCCAATTCCGCCGATCCCATCCATCGGCATTCCTAGTAAAAAGGCTAAAATCAGTGAATCTAAATGTCCAAATGTGTCATTTTGCAAAACTCTTAAATTGACAACGTTGTCCTCACGTTGGCTCAACTGTTTGAGGCCCCCACGTGGCACGTGCATCCAATTCATGTCTTCTACATTATTTTTAAAAATATTTTCTGAAAGACTATTTTGGCTCTCAATGACATATCAATTATCAATTATTGAACCAAGTGTCGATTAAATAATTCTTGGGGCTGAACCACAATTTTGAAACTTTGGCTATCAAATTCATTTTTATTATGATCGATTGTTAAGAGCTTGTTCGATTTCTTAAAAGTAAGTAAGAAAAATTACTTTCTTTAACATATTTTATTGAGCCGGAGCTCATTTCTTAAACAAATTAATTTTTTAGCGCATTTTATCAATGGACTCAATCACTAATCGTTCAAACTTGGCTAACTTTTAAATTGAAATCAAACACAAATAAAAAAAAGTCAACCCACTACTGTTTTTTTTTTTTTTAAACATGAACAACTGCGTGCAGTGCAAATTAGCATGAAATGGATCTTCCTACAAAACTTCTGTGTTGATTTACATCAGGCCAAAGTATAAGAACCGATGCCACATATATAGCTTAAAAACATGTTTATTTTAGCTGGGCTAAATTTATGGGCTTTGAATCCGAAAAACCCCCACAAAGTTTAGCTTTATAGATTATTCATATAGGCCCAAGCCTGTTCAACAGGCTCACCATAAAACTTCTGATCGAAAACGATTCATTATTATCAATAAATTTATTATAATTACATAGGGATAATTACAAATACTACCCTGAAATTTAGCTTAATTACAAAAAATCTCTAAATATCTTTCAAAATTACAAGCACCCCATCAAGGGTTGTTAGCAATACCTAACAAATATGAAATACCCCCTCTTGAGGTGCAATTTGTAAAATAGAAACAAATGTCAAAGGAGAATTTGTAATCTTGATAGATAATTGATTTTTTTGTAATTAGGCTAAACTTTGAGAAGTAGTTTTGTAATCATCCCTATTATATACAATAATTTTTTATTTCTGTTTTGAAACAAATATGTCAAAAATTATTGAATATCTATAAATACAATTAATTCTTTCACTATAACTGTTGTTACAACAAGATGTCAAGATTCAACAGGCTGTTTAACAAGGGCTAAATATTACAAAGAATGATATAGAATAATCATTTAATAATAAAACATAAAAATGAATTTCGAAAAACAAAACTCTTGCTTCCTCCACTCTCAAAATGAATCACAACTATATATATTGTATATATACTCAATGCTCAAGTTCATGGGTTGGAAACAAAATTACTATACCATGTATGAATTTATCTCATCCCATCCTTAAACTTAAGTTGTTTCAAGTACCTCCGTTGTCTAGCTCATGCGGATCGAATCGGTAGAAACTGATTTTGATGCGTCGAGATAGTTAAGGCGACACGTTCAAGAAGAAATTCCGGCAGCTCTTCTGCTGTATTACCCTACAAGTCCATGGTAAACTTTGATCAAATGATCTTAAACCAGAAAAAAACCAACATCTTATCCTGAAGCAGGGGCGGAGCTAGACGTTCAGCTTGGGGGGGCTAAGTAATTTTGGGGAGGGCTAAATCAATAAAAAAGCAAATATCTAGTACTAAAAATTTATATCTTAAAATAAAATATACATAGAAAATATTAATTTTCAAAAATTTTGGGGGGTCTAAAGCCCCCCCAAGTACAAAGAGGATACACCCCTGTCCTCAAGTAACATACTAACATTTGGTGTTTTTTGAAATATAATGACATTTTTACAGAGTATACGATGTTTTTAATAAGCGGAAACCATTGTAAGAGAGTGTTTGCAATCTCTAAAAAAAGTGCTTCTCAATTTTTGGCTAAAAAATCACTTTTTAGTTTGCAAAAATTCCAACTTCTGCTTCTGCTTCGTTTAACTAGAATTTAAAAGCAGAGATGAATGCTTTAGATTTACGATTCAACATTTGGTTTGACTTTCACAAACAAATAAACACTTTTACAATTCTTTCACCAAAACTCTCAACTACTCGTTCTCAACTTATGATTCTATTTGCAAGCATTTCAAACTTCTAATTCTCAACTACGTAAACAGTTTTAGAAAAAGTAGAAGTTTTTGCAACACTCCCTAAGTAAGACGAACATATAACAATAATTGGAAGATTTGAGGCGGAATTGAAAAATATAATAAGATCTATATGTTAGCCTTCTAGGGGGTAATGTTGCTTTTACCTGGATCAAGAATGCCATTTCAATGACAAGATTGTTTAGATATCCAAGAACAAGGCTAACTACACCCCTTGCCACAGTTGATGAGCCGACGTCTATACCAAGCTGAAAATTATGAAACGTAGTTAAGTTAATGCAAAGAAGAATAGTCGAATTTTTTTGCTTTGTGCAGTTGTGCTTCCATTAAATTTAGAGTATTTATCTTTCAAAATAAGGGTAAATTACAAAAACCACCCATGAAATTTAGCCGAATTTACAAAAAAATCCAGTTATCTCTCAAGATTACAAAAACTCCCTTAAGGTACTTATCACAAACACACCCTTCAGGTTTGTATTACTTAATAAATAAACATGTGTTAAGGGAGCAATTTGTAAAATGGAAACAAATATTTGGGGGGGGAGGGGTTTATAGTTTTGAAAAATAATTACGTTTTTTTATAATTAAACTAAACCTCAAGGGTATTTTTGTAATTAACACTTCAAATAATTGTCATTCGACAATGTACCGTACACCATCGACAAGGGCATAAAATTTGCATTTTTACCTCCAAGTAGTTTTTTCCACGAAAATAATTGACTTCAAGTGCTTGACCTACCAAACAAGATTTCTTTCCAACACTTTGCTTCACTATCCAAGATCCCTGTGAAATCACATCTAATATGTAAGTATTGAAACATTGTAAACCAAGAACGTCGAAAATATGTCAATAAAAGCATAGGGTAACTCGAAAAAAGGATAAAACAGTTAGATCCCTTTTTTATTCGGCCAAAATGGCTACTAACGAACCTTTGAAATGTACGGTATGAGCTTGAACCGTGAATTCCTAAAAGCATCGTCTCCGTTGACAAAGCGCTCAAGCAGAGGCGTTTCTTCTAAGGCGTTTTTAGCATATAATATAGCTAAATTGTACATGGATGAGCCTGAACCTGCTCAAGTCACCAATCACCATAAGTACACTAAATCCTAGATGAATGGAAGACAAAAGTAGGGATAATTACAAAAACTACCCCTGAAGTTTAGCTTAAGTACAAAAGAAGCCAGTTATCTTTCAAAATTACAAATACCCCTTTGAAGTTTGTATTTGTTTTCCTAATTATCCCCTCAATAGGATGCAATTTGTAAAATAGTTTTGAAAGATAACTGATTTTTATTGCAATAAGGTTAAGTCTCAAGGGTAGTATTTTTAAATATCCCATAAAAGAATAATAGCAATAGAGTACCTGTATGTTAATGACAAAAAGAACTCTGGCGCCCACGAGCTGCATATTTCTGTACAGTTTTGATCGAACTTGTATGAGAAATTATCAATATCCATCGATAAAAATCTATATATTTTTGACAGAGGCGCAAACGTATGGACATACATATGCCTTGTGTTTGAATGATTCCAATGGCATTAATTATCACGCTAACTATTTAAAAAAACAGATGTACCAAACCTGAACAATGCTTCCGTATCGACCAGCAAGATCATCTTCTCTCTTGTCAGATCTTAGCCAATCTGCCCCAACCATTTGCAACAAAGTGCCCTTTGCCTTGACCTTGACAAAAAAACAAGGACATTTCAGACTCAGAAAGTGAAAAATAATCTCGTCGAGAGAGATCATATACCATGATTTGAATGTACAGCCTTAGAGAAGCGAAAGCATACTAACAATATAACGACAAAAATTATCAACATTGAGGATAAATTGGTAGACATTCAATTAAATTTGTCGAATGGTTTTGTCATGACTAGTTAGAATAATTATCCATCAAATTTATGTATATAGAAATATGCAGTACATATCAGCAGCTTGAAATTCATAACAGGCCGTCTTTATATTCTCAAGAAAAAATAGCATGTAATTAACCGGGAATAAACGGGTTTTAATTTAACTTTTACGAACAGGAAAGAAAATTAATGTGAAAACGCTTCCAATTATATATAAGAATAATTACAAAACCACCCCTGAGATTTTAGGTAATTAAGAAAACCCCATAGAAGTTTCAAAATTACAAGAAAAATCCTGAGGTTTAATTGTGCCTTAAATGTACGAGGATAACTATAATATTTTTATAAATATAAAGGGGTATTTGAAATATTTTTGTTTATGAAGGGGGTAAAGTGTAATACAAAATCAAATCTCAAGGGGATTTTTATAATTTTCAAAAACCTCTGGGTTTTTGTTTTTGTAATTAGGTCAAACTTCAGGGTAGTTTTTGTAATTATCCTTTATGTATATACACGAGGAAATGATTTAACAATTTTACTCATCATATTTACAAGATAATAGTAGGAAGTAAAAGTGAAACCTTTAGATTGTCTACTAGATAATTATCACCACGGATAAGAAACGAGGAAGGATCAGCTGTTGCCCAGCTACAAGGCATGTTAAAACTGGAATCTTTAGGAAGTGTCGAACCATAACAGCACGATACACTTTCTTCCCGAGATACTTCTTGCAAGTCCATGTAACCCTTTTTCTGAACTACAAGCATTTAAGAATTTCAAGTCATTACTAAAAAACATCATTTATTACTTCAGAAGTAGTTAGATTTCAGCATTTTATGCATTAACCTGCAAGACCAATTTTTTTCACGAAGTTGGCAGCGGACGATATTTTTGGCTGGAAGGAGTCCTGCATATTTCATATCAAAACAGATCATATCAGATGCTATGTATGGTACTCACATTGTTCAGTAAATGAAAGGCATTAAATAGGGCTGCGCTTCAAATGCCCGTTTAGTGGTGCTATTCATTTAAAATATGATAAATTACAAAAATTACCACTAAAGTTTAGCCTAATTACAAAAACTCGAGTTATCTTTTCAAACTACAAATACCTCCTCAAGGTATTACAAACACACCATTGAGGTTTGTATTGCTTAACAAATATCATCTCTTTAGGATGAAATTGTAAAATAGAAACAAATGTTAAGGGGGTATTGGTAATTTTGAAAGATTGTTTTTTTTTTTTTAATTAGACTGAACCTCAAATTACAAATTCCTCCTTAAGGTTTAGTGTATTTACATAGAACCAGCTATCTTTCAAAATTACACGTACCCTTTTGACATTTGCTTCTATTTTACAAATGCACCCTAAGGATTGGGTATTTATAAGTAAATACAAACCTTAAAGGGGCGTTTGTAATACCTTACGAGGATATTTAAGATTTTGAAAGATAATTGGAACTTTTTGTGATTGAGCTAAACCTCTTGGGTATTTTTTGTAATTTACCCTAATTTGAAACATATTAAGAAAAAGGCTAAGAATAAGATTGTATAGAATCAGCTTCAGTGCAAGAAAACCTAAGAACAAAATAATGAAAGTAAAACTTTTGACCTGAAGTTAAGAAAATACCACGTAATCAAATTCCGGGCTCGTGTTCGAATGCCATCCGTTCTCTAATCCCTCATCATCTGACGGCTCAGGAACATCAAAAAATTCATCAGCTGCATCACTTAGCGCCATTAGACTCGAACCCCCGGAACACTGTCTGAACGCCACATCATCTGTTTCATTCTGTATCCTTTTGAAGCTAACTTGTGGCTTGATCTTCTTCTCCTTTTCACTCTCAGGAACCCCAATATCTCCCGATAAATATTCATGGCTAGTATTTCCTGATTTTGCTCTGAACAGCTCTCTCAAGGCTGCAAAAAGAAGCATCACCATTTATGCGAATAATTCGAGCTGGAAAAGAAAAAAAGAGTTTTATTCGAAACGAGACATGCAATGCACCTGAAACTCTCCCAAGCATACGGATAGTGATTGATCTTGCGGACGCTTTTTTAACATAGGATTTCCAGAATCTCAATCAACAGCAAGCATGTGTTTTATTACACATTCTTTACCTTGCTGGATAGGAGTAATGAGATATCCGCCACCTGCTTGGTTAAGTACATAAACTGGCAATCAATACACACAATAGTTTGATAGATTTATTCCCTACATTAAGAAAATTTCACCGATCCTACATCATACTATATATAGAGTGACACTAGGAGTGTGTGCAATCACTAAAAAGTGCTTCTCAGCTTTTGGCTGAAAAAAATTATTGTTTACTGTTCCCAAACGTCAACTTCTGCTTCATTTAATCAAAATCTACAAACAGGAAATAGGTGATTTAGATTTCTGATTCTGATTGTGGTTTCCTTTTACAACTTTTTTCGCCAAACATCTCAACTTTTGATTCTCACCTTCTGATTCTATTTGCAAATACTACCAACTTGTGATTTTCAACTATTTTACTTCTGCTACAATAAATCACTTCTTCTGTTTTTGCAAACACTCCCATTATCTCACCACGAAGAAAACTTATATAAGCAACTTCTCTTCTGAAACAAATTAAAAAACCTATGCAAGTTTACATGTAAAGAGTTTGTTGCCGTTGAGTTCTTGAAGGTACAGAACAATGTTGCTTCTCAATTTCAATATTCTTTTTCAGTGCTAACAAAAATGTTACATTCCACATAACTCAAAAAACAAAAATCATATTTTTTCTTCTCCATTCCACCAGCAGAAATATCAAATTGGACATCATTACGAGCAATAAATGGAAACAGCGTGTCATGTTGTGCATAAAGTTTAAGCCTAATAACACAATTATGAGCAATAAATGGATAAAGGGTGTCAAGTTTGTGCATGAAGCTTACGCTCAGTGGCTTATTGACAAAAAAGGGCATTCACAATCTAAAGTCAAAGCGTACATTACTTTTAAGGCAAGCACGGACATATCCGTCTTGGGGTGGACACTTTCTGTGGAACACGGAATGGTAGAGAATCACTGCAACCAAAGCAATAGAACCATGCATAAGATAAAAGTTTAACAATCATAAATTTTAGGATAAACTACAATAACTACTCATGAGGTTTAGCCTAATTAAAAAAAGGTTCGTATTTTTACTTAACAAATACCCCATTCAAAAGGTGTAGTTTGTAAATTAGAAATAAATATCAATAAGGTATTTGTAATTTTGAAAGACAATCGGGCTTTATTTAGATTGAACCTCACGGGTATTTTTTGTAATTAACCCAAACTTCTCAACTACTTTCTCAGTTAAAAAAGTACCATAGGTGCCATCATCTTCTCTTCTCCAATAACGTCGTAGCAAAAAGTCTCTTCGTTTCATTGCCCTACAAACAATTAAAGTGATTAACAAGCTACTTCTAAAAATGAATCCTGGCTGAATTTACAATTCTAACCATGGTAGCCAATGATTATATAGTTGAATGTGAATTATATCTGTATGACCATCAAGGTGCTCAACCACACTGCCCCGGTAGAAACAGAAATCCCACCTGCAAAAAGTAATTAATAGGTGAACCTCCTGAAAATAAATGATAGTTCGAACCAAGCATTGATATCACCCAAATCCTAGACCTCTTCAATCAAAGTCAATATATTAAGGCCTACATAGAAGTTTCATGCATTAAAGAAAGGAATAATTACAAAACTACCCCTGAGAATTTGCTTAATTACAAAAATATTCAATTGTCTTTTGTTTTAGGCTAAACCTCAAGGATAGTATACATAGTTGAGCAGCCTTACTCAGTCCTGGAGGTACCAAGCGACATAAGTGTACGGAAAACAGATTCTGAAGCTCCATCAATGACACCAACTGCCATTATTGCTGGGTGATCATCCCAATGCTGAGAATAACAATTCCATTAATCTATCGAGTAATCAACTGAAAGATTATAATTACAAATACTACACTTGAGGTTTAGCCTAATCACAGTGAAACTCAGTATCTTTCAAAATTACAAATACCCCTTGAGATATGTTTCTATTTTACAAAGTACTTACAAAGTACACCTATTAAGGCGGGTAATTTGTAAACCAATACAAACATGAAGGGGTAATTGTAATAGTACAAGGGATATTTGTAATTTAAAAGGATAATTGTTTTTTTGGTAATTAGGCTAAACCTCTGGATAGGTTTTGTAATTATCACTTAATAATAAGTTCGTTAAAGAAACCTACCCTCCCATTGGAATCTCTGTCTTTTGCTTCTTTGAAGAGACGCAATCCTAAAGAGGAAACAAAAATATGGACATCAACAGTAATACGGAAAAACATTGATCGCCAAAGTATTGAGAAGTATGGTCATTATTACCATTTTGACAGCCAAATATTTTCCATGGCGAAGGTGCTATTACGTCGGATGTCATTGCGTTCACATGCATAGAAGATGCATTAGTCCAGTCGATAGACCTTTTGTTTGCTATTCTCTTTGAAACACTCATGCTGTTGGATAAAATGTAATAAAACCAGAAGGAAACAAGGTAAGACGTTTGCCACCCATAACAAACTCACAGTTTCTTTAATATGGGGGCTTAAATTTAAAAAATTGTAACTTCTAATGTAATTTGGAGTTCAAGTGTAATTTTGGATACTGTATAAGTGATCAACTGAGATATAAAGGCAATAAGAGTTTGATACACAAGTATTGTAATATAAAACAAAAACGGAGGTCCTGGGGAACAATGTCAAAATTGTTAGGGATAGTTACAAAAAATACCCCTGAAGTTCAGTCTAATTACAAATAGACCTAGCTATCTTTCAAAAATCATAAATACCCCATTGATATTTGTTTCTGTTTTACATATTACACCCACAAGAGGGGGTATTTGTTAAGTAAATACAAACCTCAAGGGAATGCTTGTAATACCTTAAGAGGGTATTTGTAATTTTGAAATATAACAGAATTTTGTTTTGTAATTAAGCTAAACATCACGGGTAGTTCTTGTAATTATCCCAAATTGTTAATCATATATAAGCTCACCTAAAAGGCTGCCATTTTCTTTCGAATAAGACATCAAATCTTTTCCTGGGTTAAGAGCAGCATCCTGTAAAGAATGAATCCACCTAGCAGCTTCTTGAACTGGTAACCCCCAGCTACAAAATTTTGAAAATTACATTGTCATCCACCTGAACTATAAGGCTATTTTCTTTAAAGAGTAGTAACAAAAAATTGCGTACCTTCAGGCGATCATTATGATTAGAAGTATTGTAAAGGGTAAATATGAAAAATAACTGCAAGTCACAAGAAATTCTTTATAAGCATAAACTATCATTGTTCAAACAGAATTTAGTTGTTAGAGACATACTTTTCTATGATGGCTTTCTCTTCCATTGTCTACGACACGTATGCATGAGTCTATTATCGCACTTCTCAAAGGCTCCTGCAAAAGATTGGTCAATCAATATCAGAGCAAGGAGGTCGGGATTTAAATCAAGTGTTTATGATGAAATGATTATAGGTTTCCTGTAACTAAATTAGCAAGAACATCCATTCTTATGTTTATTAGGATCCTTAATGAGCTAATGTACTTAACAAGGGAAATTCTACTTTTCATAGTTTTGCCTTAGAACACAACAAATCTAATGGATTGTACAAATTGTAGACATGCTGACATAATACTGTTATTTTCTCAAGAAAGAGGACAAGTATAGACAGGGTAAAGAAAATGTATAGGGAAATGATAAATGAAGACAAAATGGGAAATAACACGTGAAATTTCCAAGTTTTGCCTAATTTAGATAACGGATCAGTGTATCCAAGTTAAGGTACTTATAGAAGGATAGCTGAAAGAAAGGGTTCGACATATAACTGCAGAGAACCAACACCGGTCCAAAGATAAGTAATAAATAATTGGCAAAACGAAAATGATAGTACAAAGACAAACTTGATTTTCTTAGAGTAAAATCTACGAATTTGATCACAATGACATGGTGAATAAAACCTGCAATAGCCAATAGCTCTAGAAAAACACATCAATCACAAGTCAAAGAAAATGGAAGACTGAATATCGCATGCGATAAAATAGATGCTACATTAAATCGCCGATTCTAAAGTTTAGTGCAAAAATGAACTCCAGTAAGACACAATACGATGCATTACACGATCAGGCGAGAGCAAAAACAACAAATTAGACATAACTTAATCATACAATGCCAGACATGCCAAAAGCTAATACAAAATGGAAGAATCATGTAGTGATAAAAACAACATGAAATTTCTCTTCACTTGAAAAAGGTACCTGATATTCAATCACCAAATTTGCAACAATAAGCATATCATACATGCATACGTACACAAAGCAAACATAAATACAAACACATAATGTGCATACACAGACAACACAAATAGGGGCACGATTGATCGGTCGTCGCCCCCTCACTTATACTTGTCTATAATCTCAACTTTTATACGCAAAAATAAATATGATTCAAAATTACTCCACTTGAATTCTTGAATTGCCATCTCAAATATGACCCAAAATACTCCACTTGTATTTGCATGTCATAAAAAAAAAGATTGACAACAAAAATGCACCTCTGTTTCAGAAGTAGGAATTGATTTGAAGCTCTTGAGGCAATTATCTTCAAGAATGAAGTATCTTTTACGTGAATACTGCAGACCAAAACGATAGTAACGAATCATGTAAAGCCATCCCTTCATTTTCCCTTCACTTTCTGCCATTCCCATATTCTTAAAAATCCCAGAACAGAAAAAAGGAAAAATAAAATTAAAAAATAAAATCAATCTTTATTTCCTTATTTATTTTTCCTTATTATTCAAAGGCCCATTTCAAGAATATCCCAGGATTGTTCTTCTAACCAAGTACATACACAAATATACGGAGAAAAATGTATATTTATGTGTATGTTTCAAAAAAAAAAAAAGAAGAAGAGAAATTTTGGGGAAAAAAAAATAATGAATGATTCTCTGATCCCAATGAGGGAATCAGAGTATCACAATGCAGAATTCCAGAATTTCTTATTTTCAAGCTTTTCTGGCAAACTGCAAATTTATGAAATTTTCCTTTTTTTCTCTGTTTTTTCTTGTTCTCTTCTTTTCTCCCCTTTGAATAAAATCTGATTCAGGTGTTTATAGGAAGTTGACAGCTTCTTCGTTATTTTACAAATTTGCCCTTAGTCTATATTCTTGATTTATTCCTTTTTTTTTTCTTTTTAATTGACACATATTATATCTGGGTTTGTTGATTTGCCACGAATATGTTTTATTTATTTTATTTTATTTCCGAAGAAAAATAAAAATAATGAAAAATAAGGTTTGTGGTCCTGTGGAACTTCGTCTTTTTAGGAGTTGAAAGTAATATTTTGTTGACTTATATATGAATGTATATTTGTGATTAATTTGATACCATTAGTTTACACTAATTTGTTGACTGTTCAACTTTTTCCTTTTTGTTTGAAAATAATGTACTTGTACTAGTTTTTTTGGTCTTTGAATATCTTGGGGGCAAAATTGATTTTTTTGTTTCAATATTTTTTATTTTAATTACTTTACGCATTGTTGGGCAGTCTCCCACACGTCACAAAAATACTGAGCCTAACTAACACGATTTAAGTGGGTTAGGTCAACCCATTTATTATTCGGGTCATAATGGTATCGACCCATTAACCAAATAATAAATGAGTCAATTTGAGTTAACTCAGTAATGATCCAATAAACTCATTTAACTTTTTTGAAGAAGAAAATTCAACATTATTTTAATATTATTTAATATTCTATATATAAATAACCCAAAATTCTCGTTTTATCATATTAAATAGATGGTTTATTCAAGTTTGAAAAATATACAGTCATTTCAGTCGGATTCGGGTTACCAATGTATTAAACATGTCGTGTTCGGGTTGACCATCTAACCCGTATAATTTAAAGAGTCGTGTTAGGGTTGGCCAAATTGTGTAATTATCATGTCTCAACACGACCCGCGAACCCGAACACGACTCGAATCACCATGTTTCATCCACATTATCTGTAAGTATTCTCGTTAATTTTTTTATAAAAATGAATATTTATTATAAAAATGAATATTTATTAATCACTCATATACTCATTATATTTCCACCAGGTGTACTTACTGTTATACCATACAATCTACTCTAATATGTAACGGTTTTACCCTTATCTACTAAGAGAGTATTTGATTAAGCTTAATTAAAATATTATAAAATGTTTTTAAAGCGTATACAGTGTTAAATTTTATTGAAGTATTGAAGTGCGGAACATAATGGTAATGACAGGTTTGTAATAACAATAGCCAACACTAAAAGAGATTGTCAAAGAAAGATCTTTTTCTTGAAAAAAGAAGTGAGATTTCCTTACTTTTCTAAAAACAGCTTATCAAGCGCTCCTAAACAATTTTTTTTTTTGGATCTTATAAACTCTTCCGGGAAAAAATTACCGAACTTCTTTTAAGAAGTTATAAGCTCTCAAATAGCTTATAATGTTTGAACATCTTATAAGCAAATGCCAAACACACTCAAGTTAATGGAGCATATTTTGTCGAATACATATATAAGAGCAACATCAATGTCACAATAAAAATCTCTCTCGCATTAAAATTAACGGCCAAAATGTTTTCAACAATAGAAAACCTGCAACGTTTTACCCATTTCTTTCCTCTAAAATACACGACTATGTGAAAAAGTATGTAATTGCTAAATATGATGTAGACCTTGTAAATTCTGCCTCATTTCGACTAAAACCCGCATCGAAAGTCGCAATAATCTATATCCCGAACTCCAAAATGTTAACCTACATTTGGCTGTCTGAATCACAAAAAAAAAAAAAAAGAGCAAGAATTTATGTTGATGCTTTACAGAGGAATAACACACGCGGACATAATAATGATTCAAGAGAATTAAAATGCGGCAGAAAACGGTACCTTGCAAGAAACCTTTAAATTGTTAGGCCTATCATTTCCGTGAAAGATCAATGTGAAGGTATGCAATACAAGTGACGAAGAAAAGCAAAAATGCAGAAACAAGCATCAGGGTTCGGCAAGCATAAATATTGGGTTGAACTTGTAATGGACCTGCATGAGAAGGGGCAAAAAGAACGATTAGAGTTAGAAGCCAAATGACATATAGAGGAGTAGCTAAATAAAGAATAACTGGTTTTACAGCTCAACTAACGCGAATTTAAAACAATAAAGTAAGGCTTCATTTGGATTGATGGATTTGAAGTTACGGATTTCAAACCAATAATAACAAATCCATTGGTAATAGCATAATACAATGGATTTTGAATCATTAATCTCTTATTTTAAGCTGTATTTTGAGTGATTGTGGTAGATTTCAAATCCATCTTCTTTGGAGCCATTTCTTACGAATCCTCCCATCTAAAACTCCAAATGCAATATAAAATGAATTCTTGTTTCTATCCTTTTCCCATTTGACAAGACAAACAGAAGAGTTAATTCAAGCAAAATCGATCAGATCTACATTCCATGAAATCCATCGAGTGTAAATCTCAAAAGTTATCGAAAAGAAAAGAAAAAAAAAAAGGAAGAAAAAAAAGAAACTAGCTAACTGAACAATTTGGGAAGCCACACATTGGCATTTCCTGCAACAGATGATATACCAACAGTTTTAAGACTAATAGATAAAGGTTCCATGCATGCCTACAATGTTTCATCTCAACGGAAAAATAATAATTAAATTCTCGAAATATTTGGACAAATCTGAGATCAGTTTTATCAAGGCCAAATGCAAGCAGTTGCTGGAGAAGTCTTATATTGTGTGTTTCAAGAAAGTCAAATGACATTTTCTTAGTTCCTTAAGAAGATAAGGACGAGAGAACCCATAATGAGCATTACTGGTGCTTGGTCTTTAAAATGAGAATCTCAATCATAAAGTAGGGCGAAGCAATTATTCCTGTAATGCCTGTTGGACAACACGTGAAGACCAGTTAAGTTTACTGAAATGACAGGCTAATTACCTGGAAAGGAACATTGTGCTCAGGAACCACATTATTCTTTTCCAGAACCACTACAGTCCGTCCAATCACATCAAGGTATGAGTACTTTGTCTGCAAATATATAAACCGAAAAGCTATTTCAGCATACATCGATGCACATAAGTCTCCGACTAAATAAAAGAAAGGCTAAGATAAACTATGATAACGCGAACAGTCTCAATATATACTGGTCGATAAAACAGATACTGAAAATTTTTATTGCACCAAAAGGCAACACCCTTTAGCTTTTAGAAAAAGGATCATTAGATTCAAATGACAAAAGATTGACTAGCTGATCTGTTTGAATGAAGTTTCACCAGCATCTTGAAAAGAAAATTACAGCTAAAGGCAGAAATTTTAATTTTTGGTAAATAACAGGCCGAGCATCATATATTGATGACCGATTCAATTCTGCAAAGGGAGATGGGTAACAGTATTGCTCCGAAAATGGAGCTAAAAATGGGGTGTAGTGAACTGCATTCACCTAGATGTTTTAGTATATATCAATCACCACAGGTAGTCATGATATCAAATTGAATAAAGACCTCATGTTCATTGGCCCAGATGAAAAGTTCAGGCAATCTTAGAAAGCATACCTGCAAACTCTGTTCAACTGCGAAAGGAACTTCGACGGAAGGATCCTTTGATCCCTCTGGGAGGACAACCTAAAGCCATGGCAAGTCTGATATTAGTTATCTTATTTTCCAGAAAAAACATAAGCAACCCTAAGAAACAGAAACAAATAATCAAGATTGCAACATATAAATTTTATAATATAGCACGGACTTTGATTGTTAACTTGTTGACTACAGTGTCAGCGAGGGGACAGCCAAAACTGTAATTCAGGTAACGAGCACCAGCAGCAGACTCGAAAAGGAAGTCCTGTAGTGGCACTCCATATCCGATGACAAAAGTTGATTTCCAGCCTCCAAATAACGGATAACGTGGCTCTATAAGCAGCTCCGACTGCAAGAAAGATGGAAATAAATCAAATATAGGTTAATTTTCCTTTCTTTTAGCTTGAGTTATAATAGAAGATACATATAATTATTCTCCTCTTAGAAAGTTTCAACAACTACGGAAATATGTTCATTTTTACTTTATTTTATTTTATTTTATATCATATTTGCATTTGTATTTGCATTTGAAATATGACACAGGTCATGAATACTGAATTGGAGATCAACAACCTAGAAGAATCTGAATTATCCTCAACCAAAAATATAGCATGTTAAATGTTTATAAAATAAACAGAAAGAAGAAATTGAGTTAGTTTCACAAAAAAAGGGCAATTCTTACAGCACAACTGTGTAAAACAAGGTCCTGATCTCCAGTCTTATATGCAGTGTCTGTGTGTATGCACCAAGGCAAATAGAGTGGGATTTACCTTCCTGGAATTTATGCGTAAACGTGATGATGATATATTCCCTATATCATCCCTGTAGTAGACAGAATGAACTCGTGGGGGAAGCTCTGCAAGAAGATGCTTGAAAGAAGAGACACCACTACCAGTGGGCCTCGATTGATACTCGACCCTGTAAACAGGAATTTCATAAGATTTAAGGGGCAGAGAAAGCAAACGAGCTAATTTCAGTTTACCCATGAAACTTGAGAGTTGACAATAGTTATTGTCACAACCGCAATAACACAGAAAAAATCAGTGGGTCAGCTGTAAATATACTTGCTTCTGTAAGTAACACATAATGGGACTTATGATCACACTATTTACTATTTAGCATAAAACTTGCTGAAAAAACTTAACTGAAACAAGTAAACTTTTATTTTTGCTCAAATTCTATCACCTAAATTTTTATCCACGTGGTAAATGCTGCTTAGTTTAAAACCATATTTAACTTAAGCAACAAGTTACACACTCCAAAGACCTAAACAATTGAAAGATTTGAACCAAAAGTTTCATCTGGTAATCGAACCTCGAGAAAACACCTTTGTGCTTGGCACCAGCATGAGCTAACTTGTAGCGCTCAGTCACCTGGACACTCCCCCAATGAGAGACTTCAATTTCACGCTCAAGTTCCTCCACAACAGCAAATGGATTATTATTTTCAAAATGAACGATAATAGGAGAGTATGAGTAAGGATTACGGTCCTCATATGGTCCATATTTCAGTTCAGTGCCACTGCGGAAAGTGGGTTCAACTTGTGTGAATGACTCAACCTTGTTAGTTGGGGTCTTAACCAGTGTTGCCTGCTGTTTGATATGATAGGGTGATAGTATAATTGCACTGTCATGGTAATAAACCAACTGAGACTCTGACTGGCTTATCTCTGCTGGGAAGGGTTCAAGAGAGTGGCTCAAGATGTAAAGTATTTCTAGAGTGGTAATTTCACCCTTTAGTAATGGGTTGAGCAATGATATAGTGTAGTATTTGGTTCCGTTAGGCGCGTCAGGTTGCTCAGTTGGGTTAACTTCAAGAGGAACATATGATTTCTTCCTCTTCTTTCCAACAGTTACAGCTGCTTTAACCAATGACAGATGGTCAAACTGTGCAGGCGGGAAGGCAAGAAGAACCTTCAAGCTGGATCATCCTCAATATTTTCTACCTACACTAAGAAAGTGGACCCATGAATACACATTCCATAGTTTCTGCAGATTCAATGTGATGTATAGGGAAGTTGCAAAATCCAAAACAGCAGCAAACAGTATAATAGAAGGTACAGCTTTAGTGCAGATAAGCCTTGCTCCAGCTTTATATTAACATTCAAGTTGGCTCATCCACTCAATTCTCTTCAAATACAGATAGAGTTTGAGCCTTCACGAATGGACTCTTAAATTTTGCATGCATTCCTTACAGATCTCTTCCCCAAGTTACAAATCCATTAAACTAAATTGCATTTTAAGATTATTTTTAGACCAAATTCATTACAAGGCATCTCAGTGGAAATCCATTGGCATATTTGAACTGCAATTCTGAAACATTTGCAAACACATTTTCAATGTACAAGAAAATGAAAAACAATTCCAACTGGAAAATAAATCGTCTATCACTATTAACACTCTCTTAAAATTTGGACCTTTTGGTTCAGTCACTAACATTTCTTCATAATATAATTACGCATGTGAGCAGACTTGATTACAAATGGTAGGGTTCATAGCCAAAAACCAAATGATCCATTTCTTGAGTAAATTCTTTATGTAGACTAATCACAACATCGCCTATTCATACTTTCGATGTATAATATAATGAAATCCAATTCCAACTCGAAAGAAATACCTATCACAATTAATTCTCTATTAAGCGTTAAACCAATAAACCCCTATCAACAGAAAAAAAAAAAAAAAAAAAAAAAAAGAGGAAGGAAAGAAAATGAGACGTCCATAAGCAAATCGATGGACCACATAAAAATAGTTCTAAGAGAATTATCTAAATTATTCAACTCCTGCATAATTAAAGCAAAGAAGAATTTGAAATTTTTATTTTACCTTCAATGTCAAGTAAACCCTAACAATGTGCGAAGTCAAATCAATCTGCACCAAATTCAATTGCACACGAGTTAAAAAGTATGACAAATCACATTAATATGAAAATAAAAAATCCAACAACAGACAACATTTCGAAAATAAAAACAAAAAATCTAATTGTCAGAACAACAAATGGAATTAGGATCGGAGAAAATAATTTACTTGGCGCTCAGCATGAAGGATCTGGAGGCCAGGAACCAACAACGACGACGACGTTGTGATGAACAGCGAGATGAAGAACACTAAGAGAGAGAAAATTACAGCTGCCATTTCTGAAAGGCCTTTCTCTCAGGGCATCTCCAACCCAACTTCAAATCCAACCTTATTACACCAAATATGCGATAATCCCTCTCCAACCCAACTTAAACCTCTTTGGTTTAGTGAATAATATTACACCAAATTTGGTGCCACTATTCATTTACACAAATTGAATGCAAATATCCCACATTTGCCCTCCAACCCTCAAAATTAAATTCCAATTGTATCCTCATTTTATATATAATTAATTTATATAACATGATTTTAATAATTAATTAATATTTTCTATAAATTAATAAATAACAAATAATTATAATGTAAATTAAAAGAAATACTAATATTAATTTTAATATTTATTTTAGTAATATAACTAATTAATATAATATTAATTAAATGAAAGTTTATGGTTAATTACATTACTATATAAAAAATATAAGTAAATAAAATAATTGTATAAATAAATAAATTTTGTTACTATAAAATGAAGAAAAAGAATAAAATATTCATTTGGTGTAAGATTTGATGTAATGGATTGGAGATGGTTTTGACAAAATTACACTTTCCAAATTTAAAAGTAGTTTTTACACCAAATTTGGTGTAATGGGTTGGAGATGGTCTCACAATTGGATGAGTCCAGTCTTTTTTACTTGGGGCATTGTGGTGGGTAGAAATGTAAAGTCTAAACCCGTAGGGTCCTGGATCTTAGAAATGGGTATAGGCGGTGGGATAAATCATAGTGTGTTTTACTTCCCGCGAAGTTCATTTCTAGCAAAACAAGGATGGCGCATTTTAAAGGATGAGAGCTCCCTTCTTTCCAAAGCCTTAAAAGACAAATACTTTCCGCGAAGTTCATTTCTAGAAACCACAATTGGCCATAATCCATCTTTTACTTGGAGAAGCATTGTGGTGGGTAGAAATGTACTAAGTAGGGGTATTCGGTGGAATATAGGCGATGGTAAATCGGTTAGTGTGTGGTCGGATCCGTGGATTATGGATAACCCGAATTTCAAGCCGCTACATAGCAATTTGCGTACCAACAGGGACATGAGGGTGGCAGAACCGATATGTGAAGACAAGGCTGAGTGGGATTTGAACAAATTAAGGGAATTCTTTCAAGAATCGGATATAGCCGCAATCCTAGCAATTCCCATTAGACAATGTCGAACTGAGGACCGTAACATCTGGCATTTTTCTAAAGATGGAAATTACTCAGTGAAAACGGGCTACAAAATTGCGAGGGCGAGGTACGATGATATCAATAATGCGGCTTCGGCTTCTGGAGGATGCAAAAAATTGTGGAGGTGGATATGGAATCTACCCATACCACCAAAGGTTCAAGTCTTTCTTTGGAAATGTGCTCAAGGGATTCTTCCAACGAGTCAAGCGCTGATAAGCAAAGGTGTCAAGATGGAACCATATTGCAAGCGATGCGGCGAATACGAGGAGACGGCGGAGCACGCGCTGAGAGATTGTGAATGGGTCAAACTTTTTTGGGCCACTTCACCCCTGCGTATACGAGAAACAAGACAAGATGGGGGTGGTACGATTGCGGATTGGATGGAGGAAATGATGACGTTGGGAAGCAAAGAGAGTCATTCGCTTTTTGCTATGTTATTGCACGCGGTCTGGGAGGCCCGCAATAAGTTGATATTCCGCCAACAGAGATGTAACCAATTTTCTTGCCATCTTTTAGCTGCTTGCAGGTTGGAGGAGCATGTGAAAGCTATGGATAGTTGTGACCCCACTTTGAGACAGCGTATGCTGGATAGGTGGAATCCGCCGGAGACTGGGTTCGCCAAAATAAACACGGATGCCTCACTTGTAGAGAAAGCAGGAAGTGGATTGGGCGTGGCCATTCGAGACGATAAGGGAGCCGTCTTAACTTCCTTAATGAAGCGTGTACATACGGCTGGAGGAGTCGGGTGGCGGAGGATATGGCGTGTCGAGAGGGATCGCAACTCGCCGGAAATGAACTTGCGAAAGTCTACCGAGACGGACAACATCATATTATATCATAAGCTTAAAAAAGAAGATCGAGGACCTTTCTTACTTGGGCAACATTGTCGTTATATTTATAATCTCTTTCCGCATTTTATTGCTTTGTTATTCCTAGTTTTATTAGAAGGTTAGAAAACTTTTTAGCTCACTCGCTAGCTCGTTTTTCGTTTAATTTCAGTTGTAATGAACCAATGATTGGGAACGTCCCCGATCGTATGGCTGACATTGTTTCTTCGGAGATTCCCTCCTAATGAATTTATACCGGTTTACCCTAAAAAAAAAATCATAAGAGTTTTTTCTTTAATTCTTTCTTTCTTTCAAAAAAGTATTATAAATGATGTGATATAAAACATAGAATTGAGAGGGAAGTCTTCACGTGTCCTAAGGGAAAAGTCTTCTCGTCTTCTTCTCCTTGAGCTAGAAAATTCTTTGACTGGGAACTTTCCAGCACACATGCGTAAACGTTAGAGGGTTGTCCTAGGGAGGCCCCTCCAACGCTCAAGTAAATACGGTGAATGAGAGAATAACAGTAAACGAATGTTGTATAATAAATGCGTAGGAGAATAATGAATTAATTAACTTAAAAATAATTGGAGGGGCTTTTTTTTATACCTGGGAGATGGGCCCCGTGGGCCATGTAGGAGAATTTGGCCTATGGGTCAGTCCACGTAGGAGAAAACAACCGCTTGGGCCAAACTCGGACTCCTTTGGGCCAGATTAATTATTAAGAGCTCATTAGGCAATTCATATTAAATAAACATATATAAAATAAATTATATTTAAATTATGAAATTCCGTTTTTGTCCCCAACATAAGCCCCCAAGCTCCTCTTTGCATGAGGATGAAGCCGTATGAGCTAATCCAAAGTAGGAATATCCGCTTGTCTTGTAGCATATGATGTCTTGTCTTTGGAGAATCTTTGACCACTTTGCACAATGACACTTTGGAGTGGAAGCTTGTGACCATGTCTTCCAAAGGTAAATTTTCTCTCTCTACTTCTCAACTTTGAAATTTTTTGCTTTGTAGATGACTTAGGAAATTTCTTACAAGTGAGAGGTGAGGTGAGACTTGAGGGAAAAGTGGAGTGCATCATTGTGAGTGTGAGTGTGTGCAACATATGGTACTTTGGGCTTTTGGACTTTGAGGATCCTTTCTCCAAAACCACTCTTGAAGTTTGAGCATGAACAAAAGAATTGAATCCAATACTTGTTTTGTCTCCATTCTCTTTCTGTATCATTATCAATTCATCCAATGATTTAGATGCCTTGCTAAATGATGCAATCATATTTTTCAAATCTTTTTCCCTCTTTTCTGTTTCAGCTAAGTCTGGTTTGACCTTAGCAATTTCAGTCTTCAGCTCTTTGATCTCAACATCTACTTGACTGAGAGTACCCAGCTCCACAGTTAGCTATGAGTTTTGGTTTTTGAGCTGATTGTTTTCCTCATTTAAAAGTGTGTGAGAGGTTTTTATATGCTCAAAGTCATTCATTATTTTGCCTAATGAATCATAAAGATTTGTGGGTGATGAAGTGTGTGTGTCACTATCACTACCATCAGAATTATAGCTAGATGAGTTAGAATGTACCTCATCTTCCTATTCCTTGGCCATGAGGCATATCAAAGCCTCTTCTTCAGTGTCTGAGAAATAATCTTCCTCACTGCTGTCAGACTCAGCTGTCTCTTTGTACTTAGCTGTGTCAGCATCAAAAGCTAATATGGCTTTCTTTTATTCTTGTCTTCTCTCTCTGAAGACCTTTCTTTCTTCGTCATTCCTGTATTTGTTGACTGGTGGATAGGAACAGTCAACGACAAAGTGTCCTGGCTATCTGTAGTTCCAGCATATGTTCTCAACCTTTTGATAGTCAGCTCTTTGATTATCAGCTCTCTGGTGGTCAGCTCTCTTGGGTGGTCTGTCTTCTCTATCCTTGGAAGGTGTTGAGTGACTTCTGGAGGTTTCACCCTTGTTTCTTTTATAGTTCTTGTTAAAGAACTTGTTGAATCTTTTCACCATTAGGGCAATCTCCTCTGGGTCAATGGTATCCTTGGAGTCAGCTCTCTTGGATTCTCCAGCCAACAGAGCACCTGTCTTTGGTACAACTATATTCTTGCTCTTTTCTTCTGAGCTCGAACTCATAAGCTTTCAAATCTGAGAATACCTTATGGTTGGATATTCTTGTCTGATCCATGGAGTGTCTCAAGGCCATCACCTTCATTTTTCACTCAGTTGGGAGCGACCTTAATATCTT
Organism: Rehmannia glutinosa; assembly: GCA_016081115.2. NCBI lineage: Eukaryota > Viridiplantae > Streptophyta > Magnoliopsida > Lamiales > Orobanchaceae > Rehmannia > Rehmannia glutinosa. Next base: position 28,635,132 of record CM071936.1, read on the forward strand.
CATACACATCTCCTTCGTCGTATGTATTTTTCCTAAGAGTCGAGAGCTTATTTGAGATTTCAGAAATCTGCATCTATCCGATCCGCAGTTTCACTTGCAATCATTTTAAATTTTTAAATTTTTGTACAAAGAACAATTAATTTATTTTCTTTAATTTGTTCGATCCTTCACAAATCAAAGTTAGTTTTTACCAAATCTCTTTAGCCGTTCTGCATGATTTAGCTTTGTTAAACATGGCTTTATCGAGGGTTTTATATAGAATATCCTTGGCAATATTATCCAAGTTGTATCTCTTTCGATATTCATTAGTCCACTCACATCTGGGCTTTTCGACCATGGCAGACCTTGGTGCAGCAACAACCCGTACAACTGTGTTTACTTTCATTATTTGTAATGATCCATCCTCAATGATGAACCACATTTCATCAATTAAAGTGAAAGATGTGCATGCATGCGAATCTTTCGATCATCAAATTCCTCAATAGTAAACATAGGAATGCAAGTTAAATTTGCTTCCATGATAATAACTTGTTTCTAAAAGAAAATTTTAAAACAGCAAGTGTTTTATCTTTTGAAAAAGATTGAGATCTTTTTAGTAACTAATGCGGAAGGCTTAATGAACCAACCGCTCTGATACCACTTGTAGGTCTCAATGGTGTTAAAGTAAAGTCTAGAAGGGAGGGGGGTTGGATATACTTTACCAAATTTTTGATTTTAACTTTAAATCAGAGTTTAGTCACAAGTCAGCTGGGTCCTTGAGGGACAACGTAGTTCAACCTTGACAATAGAGTTAGCCACTTAACAGACTCAAGAGAGTTGTTGATAAACTCAGCTGAGTGAGGTGATCTTTTTGGAAATACAACAGACTTGGTTTTTCAGTGGAAGTCTTACACCCTTTGATTAAAATATGTTTTCAACACTTTTTTGTGGTTAAGTTATTATCAATAGACTTAGCAAATTTCAAAAATAACAGATAAGATATGCAAGAAATTAAAGTGTTGAATGTAAAAGACACAGAGCAATTTTTATAGTGGTTCGAGGATGGGGTAATTCCTCTAATCCACTCTTCTCCAACCTCTGGGAGGTAATCCACTAAGTAACAAAGTGATGACTTTATTACAAAGGATGTCAGTCCAAGCTAAGCCTTGATCACACAACTGGCTTTGCTTCTAGGACTCAACTCTTCACAACACGGATGTCATGCTACTTGACTCCCTTCGACTTTTGGATTTGATCACGCACCCTCCAACAAGTCCAAAGCTTTGGTTCGAATTGGAACTTTACTACACCTCCTTCAAACTTGGATGGGTAGACCCCTTGTTTTTCAACAATATTTCCCCTTCAACAGTTTGAAGTTGTCTTTCCTTCACTTAGTGTGTTGGATCAATTTCCTTCGAGTTTAGGCTTGAGGATTTTAATGAATGCTTGAAAGTATTTTTCACTTTGCTCAGATTGCTTGAATACTCTTGTGTGTCTTAAGTTGCATAAGTATTCTCTCTCTTAAATTCCTTAGCACTTTTATAATGATAGTTCGAAAATGTATCCATTGAAGAGATAGATGCATTTTCAAACTTCACTTCTTGGTCATTGGCTTATCTTGATCTGCAGCAGGTGATGGTGACATTTTCTAGTTTAATTGAACTCTGCAGCTTTTCAGGTTCTGACATTTGTTCAGTGCTTCCCATTGGTTTATTCTATTTGCACGCTTCTGGGATGAGCACTTTAAGCGCTGCAGTATGGATGAGTTACTAAAATAAGTAATTTCCTCGTCTTGAGTGCAACAGATCTATCACAGTCGACTTTGACTTCAATAGCTGCTTTACCCCTTTTACTTGAGTCAGCTCCAATAATTTTGGAATGACTTGACTGCCTGTCAGCTAAAAGTGACAACCTTTTGGTACTTTACTGAGACTTGTCTTCACTTTACTCAGCTGCAACTCAGCTGATTATTCATCTTGGTCTCTAGTCGACTTCTACAATCTTCAACTTGGCTGCTTTGACTCAGCTAATAGAACCCTATCTATTACAAGTTGATTTTACGATAGAATTGGGGTGCAAACTTTCTAATCTAAGTTTTACATAGCATCATCAAAATCTATTACATAAATTTCTCAATAGTTTGTTTTAATATATGTGGATGATGTTCTGGTTCACACCTAGAAGATATTGTGGCAGTCAAGGTGGATCTTGATGATCTTTTTACTATTAAGGATTTAAGAGTGGCCAAGTACTTCTTAGGCTTGGAAATTGATCATATATCCACCAGAACTATTTTGAATTAGAGGAAATACATCTTGGATATATTGATAGATACATGTCTCTTGAGTTGCAAACCAGTTGCAACTCATATTCTTCAGGGTTTTCGATTGACAAGTGATTGTGGTGTTTCTTTAAAGGATCCTGACAAGTATAGAAAACTGGTGGAAGGTCTATACTTGAATTTAACAAGGCCCAAATATCACCTTCTGTGTACAACAACTAAGTCAGTTTGTGAACAAACCTTTCAGTTCTCACTAGGATGTTGCCATCCATTTGCTGAGATATCTAAAAAGTAATCTTGCCAAACGACTATTTTATGATGATGGTGGTTCTTTTAATCTTAAGGCCTATTGGGATACGGATTGAGCCACTTGCAAGGACCTAGGAGGTCAATTACAAGGTATTGTGTATTTCTGGGAGATTGTCTTGTTTCCTGGAAGACAAAGAAATAATCCACTGTATCCAAATCCTCTGTTGAAGTAGAGTATAGAGCTTTTAGCTATACTATATGTGAACCTCAGTGGATTACATATATGGCCGCTGATCTCCATCTAAATTTGACTACTCTCATTCCACTCTTTTGTGACAACCAAGCAACTCTTCATAATGTTGCTAATCCAGTTTTTCATGAAAGAACTAAACATCTAGAGATATACCATCACTTGGTCAGAAACCAGTACAAGGCTGGTTTTGTTTTGCCTCAGAAAGTTACTTCATTGAATCAGTTGGTTGATGTGTTTACTAAGGTGTTGGGGTTCCCTGAGTTTGCAACTCTTATTTCCAAGTTGCACATGATAGACCTTCATCCTGGTGCAACTTATGGGGGATGTTGGAATAACAAATCCTAACCTAAACAACTATAATCTAACTAAATCAAGAAAAAAATATGAAATTAAAGGAATTAATGAGTTCTAATTGGTACATGTTGCATTGTCGAAACAGTCACTGTCGCAGGGTCAATATTTGCAAGTCGTCATTTTGATCTATTTTGCCAAGTTTTGATTTCGAGTTATGAGGTGGGTGTGACTCGAAAAGGAGTTAAATCGCTAAAGGGGTACTTTTAGAATTTCATCTCAAGAAATAGCTAAAAATATGTGTTTGAAAAAGATGGCTAAAAAATATTTTTGTTTCACAAAAAAGGCTAAAAAATTGGGCCACTATTACAGCTAGGTATTCTTGGCATATGTGAAGAAGTTGGTGGGGCCAAGTGTTACCATCCTACTTGTTCTTTGTACTGCATGACAATGAGATTAACGACTCGGATAATGGGTCATGTATATAGTACTGCCAGGTGGTTTGACCAGATTGCAGGTTTAGATTTTGGGGTCATTGTGTTTGGGCTAAAAAGGCCCAATTCACATTCTTCTATATCCCAAATATTTATATTAAATTAGGAAAAAAAATTGAAGTTGAGGAGAGATAAGGGATGGGGGTAGCGGCTCCGTCTCTGAGACTGGATTTTTTCACACCATGAAGTTCCTTGAAAATGAGCAAATCCATGAAAAAAATTCCAAAGTCCCTCATAATGCTCTTTTTGTGGTCCAGAGAGCATTTTAAATCCAGGAAAAATATGTTATCACCAATAGTTTCCACCCCGACTAATCTTTTTTGCTTTGTAAGATTCGTGGAATTTGTTGTCGGAATATCTCACGATCGACAAATTGAAGTATATAGTACTTTAGCCACCAGACAAGTAGTTATTCATTCTCTCCCTAGTTTCATATTTGTTTCATATAGGGCTATACTACTCTCTTCTGACAAAGGTGCTACAACGAATCGATGAATTGAGTTGAAGCCGAGTTGAATTGCAAAAGCTAAGTAAACATTTGGGGCAAAGTCAAATTGAACCTTTACTTGGCAAAATTCTATTTATAGTATATATCATCCACAACCAATCAATTACATGAAATAAACTAAAAAATAAAATAAAATACCTCCCATCCTTAAAAGAATGATCACAATAAAACCACTTTCTTCCATGTAATTCTCCAAACCATTTTTAATTACCACGTATTCATTTTACCTTCACATGAATTCTCCTTCCATATATAGTCCTAATAAAAAGGCACCTTCTTTGGTAATTCATCAACATATTTCTTATGCACATATTCTCATATCACAAGTACTTATGAAAAGTACCTAGAGCAAAATAATTAAGAAGAAGATAACAATTAATTAATGGGTGCCAAGAAAAGTACTGTTGCTTATTTGATGTTACTGTGTTTATTGGCAACATTATTCAATTTGGGGTGGCAAACGGAGGATGAATTAACGGATTGTACGCATCATTGCATGCCGGTATGCATGTCGATTAAGGGCGCGATGACCAGCGCCTGTGAGCAGGCATGCCATCAATACTGCATCCAAGTTCATGGCAAAATTCATCCTGGTTGGTACACTGATTGAGAATAAATTTAGGTCATAGGTTTATAGTTTTCGGTTTTTTTCATTTTTATTTATTTTTTTAGATTGTGTGATTATTGTTGTTCTTGCTTCGGTTTTTCTGAAGCGGAAAATGGGAGAACTTTTTGTATGTCGTTTTGTTTTGGAGATTTTTCACTTGTTTGGTCATGTTAAGAAATAAATATTGTATATTTTTATGTTAATTGAGGAGAATGTTGTGATCTTGATACTTATCATCAGTTTTCTTGACTTTATAAGATTGTTCCAGAGATACATATTTCTCTTATGTATAGAAAATGTATTTTTTCTTTCTTTGTATCATAATCTGTAAGAAAGTTAAATTATAGTTGTAAATAGTTTACTAGACAAACATGAATTGATATCTATGTATGAGCAATTATTTTTCCTATAAATCTAATTAAACATGATAGTATGTGCTTTGATGACTTTAGTTTCTTATTATTTGAATATTATTCTAGTTAGTAAAATAAATTTAAAAATTTAATAATGTCCAAAAATACATTTTTATTAACAAATTTGAAATTTAAACGAGACGAAGTTATATTATTTGAAGTAGGAATTTTTTTATAGTGAAATAAAAAGGCAAAACTTATGTGAAACCGTCTCACGGATCTAAATTCGTGAGATGGATCCATGCCCATATTCGATGTGCACTTTTGAAAAAAATAACCGGTGGTAGTTTTGTAAATATAAGAGAAGAGGAACCTAAATAATGTTGTTGTTGACTTGAACCATGGCCAACAAAGAGGGTCGTTGGCATGACTCGAGAAAGAGAATGCAAAAAACAGTTCAAACCTTTACAATTTAATAATAAAAAATAATTAATGAAAAAGGGAAGAAACTTGGCCCACATTTGGGCATGTCCAGAGTAACATTTTGGTTATCTTTATTCCATTTTAATTTCTTTAAACAATATGGGTAAGGGTGAGCTCGTTTTATATTTTAATATCAAAATTAATTTACCATTGAAAATAATTACATTTTACTTGAAAAATAATATTTTTCACTTATAAAATTATTACTTACTAATTCCTCTAGAATTATTAATATTTACTTGATAAGTATCATTTTTTACTCGAAAAGTATTACTTTTTATTGGAAAAGTATTACTTGCATCTTTTAAAACTATATATTATTCGTTTAAAACTATTACTTTTTACTTGAAAAGTAATACTCTTTACTTTAAAATAATTCTTACTAATTACTTTAAAAGTATTAATGTTTACTTGAAAAGTATCATTTTTTACTCAAAAATTACTTTTGATTATAAAAGTATTATTTGCAATATATTTTAAAACTATCAACTATTTTGTTTAAAACTATTACTTTTTACTTGAAAGGTAATACTCTTCACTTTAAAATAATTACTTACTAATTACTTTAGAAATATTAATGTTTACTTGAAAAATATTCTTTTTTTCCTCGAAAAGTATTACGTGCAACATATTTTGAAATTATATACTATTTCCTTTAAAATGGTTACTTTTAACTTGAAAAGTAATACTTTTTGTTTTAAAAGTATTTCTTACTATATTTATTAAAATTATTTATTATTTTCTTTAAAAGTGATGCTTTTTACTTGAAAAATATTATTTCTCACTTGAAAAATAGAGGTATGGATGGATGAATTATTATTTAGTTTTTTATTAGAAAAATAAATTTTCATGTCAATTTTCTAAGCCTTAACTTGGGCGTGTCACTAGAAAATTATGATGTAAGCTCATTTTCATCATTCCGTCTTTTCATCAAACTAGATATGGTAGCCTTTGTTTCTTCGATTCCTAATGACAATTCTTAAATAATGAAAAAGGTGTTTATAAATTAGCTTTTGAATCTTGGTGATCGACTTTGCTTTATTTATGTGGAATTATAATGTTGCATAGCTATATTATGTATAAGTGACTAGGGTAGATGAATATATTTTTATTCCGTGCGGTGGAGTGCAGGTTTTGAGTATTTTGGCGATTTAATTTGTATTGTTGTACTGTGGGTCCTGGTTTTAGTGGTGGCAAGAAAAGGAATGGAGGGAGAATAGGATGGAGGGAGAAAGAGAGAGAAGAGAGGGCGAGCAAACATTTTTTTTCTTTTTGGGAGCAGATCTGTTGTCATTTTTGGAGGGGAGGAGTTTGAGTTGGAATTTGGATTAGGTATGTAATGCTGCTTGTTTAAGGCAGATCACTCAAGTTAGCTGGGTTGACCAAAATCCTCATCCCGAGGGGGAAGTCTTCACTTCTTCCTCTTCCCGAAGGGGAAGTCTTCTCGTCCTCTTCTCCTTGAGCTGGAAAATCCTTTGATGGGAATATTCATGCACACACACGCAAACGTTAGAGGGACCGGGAGTTGTCTCTAGGAGATCCCTCTGACGCTCAAGTCAGCACGGTGAACGATAGAAATAACAGTGAATTAATACTGTCAAGTAATGCGTAGGAAAATAATAAATTAATTCGCTTAATATAATAAGAGGGACCTTTTTATACCTGAGAGATGGGCCCCATGGGCCGTGTAGGAGAATTAGGCTTATGAGCCAGTCCGCGTAAGAGAAAATGACTGATTTGGCCAAACTCGGGCTCCTTTGGGCTGGTTCAATTATTAAGAGCCCATTGGGCAGTTAATATTAAATAAACATATATAAAATGAATTAAATATTTAATTTATTAAATACTATTTTGCCCCCTAATATAAGCCCTCCAAACCTTCTATGGAGAATGGAGCGATCGAGAGCTAGATCGATACTATATTTGGCTTGTCCTTCTTGCGCCTCTTGCCTTGCCTTCGGATGATCTTTGACTGCCTTTGTACGAGGACCCTTGAGATGAGTGCCTTTGACCATGTCTTCCAAAGTAAATTTTCCATTCCCACCTCCCAAATTTGAATTTTTTTTGCTTTGTAGAAGACTTAGGAAATTTCTTAAAAGTTGAGGTGAGAGGTGAGATGAGACTTGAGGTGAGAATCTATGGAGAGTTGGAGTGCATCGAGTGGAGAGATGGATGAGAACACCATGGGTTGTAGAGGGGGCCCCGGGTGCCTTCCCGGGAGTGGTAAAGGCACCCCCTTGGCGCCCCCGGGCGGCCATGAGGGCGCGCCGGTGCACCTCCCTGCTGTGGAGGAGGGTGTGCCCCAGGGGCATCCTAAGCCCCCCGACCTGTTTTCATTCGCAATTTCCCCGTCTTTTCCCAAGTTTTCGCATGTTTCAAGTCATATCTCGGATTTTGGTATTTTTCCATTCCCGTGTTCCTTCGTCTTCTCTAGAGTTAGTTTAGCTTCTGATTCCTTATCCACAGGGACTTGTTCTGTTTATAGAGATGTACCTTTCTTTTGGAAGCTTCAACTCTCCTAGAGTGGCCTGATATACTTGTGTTTTGCTTCATTCCTTCCGGAGCTTGGAGGAAATACCTTTCTCGAGCTTGAATAAAGCATCCTCCTAGAGCTTGGATAGAGCGTATTTTCTGGAGATTTCTCTGATTTCTTCTTCTCCCCACTTATGTTAGCATTTCGCCTTCTTTTTCTTTGTACATATTTACTAGGGAGGAATATTTAACTGGTCACTTTTTTGAAGTTTGGAGGAGGGCGCCCTTATGGAGCTCATGGGGTGCCCTCCAGGAATCTAGAGGGGCGCCCTTCTGGAGCCCCTTCCATACTATTTGCTTTAGCACTTTGATCTCTTCTCCACATGTGTTAGTTTTTTCGCCTTATTTTTCCTGCACATTTTCATCATGGAGAAGAACTCAGGTGGACTCTTACGAGGAGGCCCCTTTCTCCGGGGTCTTGGCCAAATAAGGAGAATTTTTACTAGGACTTCCTGGTGAGGGGACCCTTCCCATCCGGGGTCTTAGCCGGAAGGGGTCATCCCACCCGGGGTGTTATCCGAGTGAGGTTAATTACTATGACCTCCATCCATGAGGAGGCCCATCCCATTGAGGGTCTTAGCTGGAAGGGGTCATCCCACCGGGGGTCTTAGTTGGGCGAGGTTAATTATTAGGACCTCCATGAGGAGGCCCTCATCATCCGTGGTCTTAGGAAGGGATTAGGGTCTTAGCCGAGTGAGATTAATTACTAGGACCTCCATGAGGAGGTTCTTCCCATCCTAGGTCTTAGCCGAAAGGTCATCCCACCCGGGTCTTAACCAAGTGATGTTAATTACTAGGAGCTCCATGAGGAGGCCCTTCCATCGGGGTCTTAGCGAATGGGTCATCCCACCCGAGGTCTTATCCGGGTGAGGTACATTTACAAGGACCCACGTAAGGAGGCCCTTTTCGGGGCGTTAGACGGAAAGATGGGGTTTGTTGAGGAGAGCGTCTAACCAGTCATTGACCTTGGCATGTGTTGCCATCAATTGTGCCCTGGCCATGCGTGGCCATTAACTGCATTAACAACATTAAAGTAGAAAATGTGAAAGTGCTTTTATTCATTATAATGAAAAGCTTTACGCCCTGTGGGTGGAAACATGACTGAAATGACAAAAATAAAAAAGTTAACGCCTTTGGGGCAAAATATCCTTCAAACATAATATCTCTATAGGTTGTCGACATCCCATGTGTGAGGAACGCTCTTGCCATCTAGATGTTGTAATTGTAGGCTCATGGTTTCACCAATTCTTGTATGATCCTTCCCAATTAGGGTCTAATTTTTCTACGGTCCGAAACTCCACTTTTCTCAACCGAGGTCTCCCACTTGAATGTTTTTGGGTCGCACTCGAGAGTTGTAAGCTTTGACCACTCTTCTTTTGTAAACCTCGGATCTGATGAAGGCCTTATCCCTGAGCTCTTCAATCAAGTCCAAGTTGATCCTCATGTTGTCATTATTTTGTCTTGGAGAATTGCTCGTCACCCTTAAACTTGGTTCACCTATTTCCGCATGGATGACTGTTTTGGTTCAATAAGCTAGATGGAATGAAGATTCGCCCGTGGCCATCTGAGGTGTTGTTCGGTACGCCCACAGCACGGCGAGGAGTTCTTCTGCCCATCTTTCTTTAGCTGCTCCCAGCCTGGTCTTTATATGATAGAGTATGGTGCGGTTAGTCACTTCGGCCTTCCCATTAGCTCTGGGTTTTCTACTGATGTGAAGAATTGCTTGATTCTTTTCTCTTGGCACCACTGTTTTAACTTAGCTCTTTGGAACTGGGTTCCATTTTCTGATTCCAATGTTTGGGGGATCCCAAACCGACATATGATATTTTTCATATTGATAACCTTATTTTTAGATATCTTTGTGAGTGGATCTGCTCCACCCATTTGGTGAAGTAGTCGACTGCTACAATCAAAAATTTCTTCTAAGCCGAAGCCAAGTGGAAAGGCCTGACTATGTCCATCCCCAATTGTGCGAAGAGGCAAGGACTCTGCAACTGTTGTAATACTTCAGCGGGTAAATGGGTGATTATCATGTGATCTTGGCATGGACGACAATGTCTCACCAATGTCTTGGCATCCTTCAAAAGAGTTGGCCAATAGTAGCCTTGTATTAAGGTCTTTGTGGCTAGCGTCCTTCCACCCGAGTGGTTGCCACAACTTCTTTCATGAATCTCCCTCAGCATATAGTGGGCTTCTTCGAGAGATAGACACTTCAAATATGGTTGGGAGAATTCTTTCTTGTACAATTCTCTGCCTATCATCACAAAGCGGGAATTTGTTCTTCAACCTCTGGGCGTCCACGGGGGAGTCAATGATGATCTCGTGTTCCAAGAACTCGACGATTTCATCCTTACACGATGGAATTTGCTATTCAGTATTAAACACCTCAACTTCAAGCCTCTGTAGTTCCAGATGGCTGGATACTAAGAGGGTGATGGCTCTACTGTCGATGGCGATTATAGAGTAGCCGGGGCAGCCGATTGGCCAGGCTTTCGTATTCTCCCCATGTGGAACTTAAATTACCCCAAACTTCTTGATTTTTCCGATCAACTCCTTGGCCGAATTGAGGTATTTGACCATCTTATTTTCTCTAGCTTCATAAGTTCCATCTATCTGGCTAGCTACGAGTTAAGAGTTGGTGAAGGCTGTAATCCTCTTGGCCTCAGCAGCAAGGGCCAGTTTTCCTCCTATCAACAAGGCTTCATACTCCGCTTCGTTGTTGGAGACGGGGAACTCGAATTTCACCGCGTACTTGAGCTGGTCTCCTTGCGGACTCTCTATCACGATTCTGGCTCCACTTCCCGAAGAAGTAGAAGAGCCGTCTACGTTTATCCTCCACTCCATGGGTGGATCATCTATCTCCATTCCATGCATTTCCACCAAAAAATTGGCCAACACCTGGGATTTGATGGCAAGCGTTGACTGAAATTCGATCCCAAGTTCGATAAGCTCCATTGCACATCCAACTATTCTTCCGGAGGCAAGGAGATTGGTGAGCACCTACTTCAAGAGATGATTGGTCAAGACCACAATTAGACATGATTGGAAGTAAGGCCAGAGTTTTCGAGCACAAGTGACCAAGACCAGCGCCAGTTTCTCTATATGATGATGATCTCGCTGTTCTTCCTAGACCCAAACGCCACTAAGGGCTTCTTCAGATACTGATATGTACAAATATAAAGTTTTCCCCTCCCTTGGCTTCGTCAGAAGCGGGGGTGAGGCCAGATATATCTTTAAGTCGTTGAATGCTTGTTGACAGTCTAGAGTCCACTCGAATCTTTTCTTTGCGCATAGTAGCTTAAAAAATGGCAAACCCCTGTTGGCAGAGTTGGAAATAAAGCGGCTTAAATAAGCCATACAACCAGTCAGTTTCTACACGTCTTCCGCATTGGCAGGTGATGGCATGTTTAGGATGACATTGATCTTCTCGAGTTAACTTCAATTCCTCGCTCGGAGATCATATATCCCAAGAATTTTCCCCTATGTAGTACATATTGTGGGGTCTAACTTAATTCCGTAAGTCTTTATTGCATTGAAACATTCTTCTAAATCTGCAGGGTGATGGGCCCCCCAGGTACTCCTCACCAGCATATCGTGAATGTAGACCTCCATGTTTCGGCCTATCTGATCTTCAAAAATATGATTGACCAGGATTTGATAAGTTGCTCATGCGTTCTTTAGGCCAAAAGGCATAACCTTATAACAATAAATCCCCTACTCAGTCACGAAGCTGGTCTTTTCCCGATCCTCTTCGGCCAGCTATATTTGATTGTATCCTTGGAAGTCATCCAAAAAGCTCAGGAGTTCGCATCCTGATGTTGTATCTACTAGCTGGTAGATCCGAGGGAGGATCCTTCGGGCAAGCCTTGTTCAAATATGTGAAATCGATGCACATTCTCCATTTTCTATTAGGCTTGGGGACGAGTACCACATTAGACAACCATTTCGGATATTGCACGGGCTTGATATATTTTGCTTCGAGCAGCTTGTTTACTTCTTTCTTTATTGCTTTATTTCATTGTAGCCCCAAAGCTCTACTTCTGCTTCACTGGTTTGTAAGTTGGGTCTACCTCTAGTCGGTAGCGACTTCCGGGGGGATTCCTTGTAAGTCCTTCATCTCCCAAGCAAACACTTGCGCGTTTCTCATGAGGACTTCAACGATTTCTTGCTCCACGTCCAGGTCTAGCTCAATTCCAAGTCGCACGGTCCTTGTCTTGTCATTTGGGTCCAAAACCACTCATTTAATCTGCTCTACTGCCTCAAGCTTGAGTTCTTCCTTTGGCCTACGGGTACCAGAGTCTTCTTCCTCTTGAGGTTCTTCAAGGTAATCTTCTTCCTGGAGGACGCCCACCTCTGCGGGAGTAAACAGTTCATTCGAAAGCTCTAGGTCCCAGGCTTGGGGCTCCTCCTTCCAAGCGGTATGATGGCACTCATGGGCTATGCTCCTATCTTCATGTTCTTCTCCGATCCCCTCTGGGGTGGGGAATTTCAGTTTCTGGTGGTAGGTGAGGCAATGGCCCTGAATTCGTTCAAGGATGGACGAGCAAGGATCACATTGTACTGCATGGGGCATTTACCACTGCAAATCTCACCATCTTCATGACCCAGCATGGGTAACTTCCCAATGAGAGGGGAAGCGTCACCTCCCCGAGGATGGGGATCTTCTGCTTGCTAAGGTCTTGTAGTGTGGTAGTGGCTTCGGTTAGAGCTGAGTCTTCAAATTCTAGCCGACGGAATGCACTGCAGGATAGGATGTCCATGGAGCTACTGATATCCACCAATGTCTCTTCACCCAATAGTTGGCTACAACTACAGAGATAACAAGGGGAGCTGCTGGTCATTCTCTCCCTCGAGCCATAAGGGACAGGTCTTCTTCATCAATGATTATCTTATCCTTGGGCTTTTCTATGAAGTATGTCTCTAGGTGGAACGTATTGTACTGAAAATGCGCTCCTCTTGAGCTTTGCATCATGGCTTTCTTCACACGAGCTGAACCTGCATACACCGGTCATCCGGAGATGGTATGTATCGTCCTCCAGTCGCCCATGTCCTTCAGAGTCGCGTGGCTTAGCGTCGTTCCCATAGATGACGCTAAAATGATGCTGCTTTTTTAAGGGAGATCACTCAAGTTAACTGGGTTGACCAAAATCCTCTTCACGAGAGGGAAGTCTTCATGCTAGTCTTCTTCCCGAGGGTGAAGTCTTCACTTCTTCATTTTTCCGAAGGGGAAGTCTTCTCATATTCTTCTCATTGAGCTGAAAAATCCTTTGATGGGAACTTGCCTGCACAAATGCGCAAACATTAGAGGGCCCTGGGGGTTGTCCCAGAGAGGCCTCTCCGACGCTCAAGTCAACACGGTGAAAGAGAGAAATAACAGTAAACGAATATTGTCAAGTAATGCGTAGGAGAATAATGAATTAATTCACTTACAGATAATAGTAGGGACCTTTTATACCTGGGAGATGGACCCGTGGGCCGTGTCGGAGAATTTGGCCTATGGGCCAGTCCGCGTAGGATAAAACGGCCAATTGGTCCAAACCCGGACTCCTTTGGGATGATTCAATTATTATTAAGAGTTAATATTAAATAAACATATATGAAATGAATTATATATTTAATTTATCAAATACCATTTTTGCCCCTGATAATATGGATTCAAATTTGGATGTTAAGGGTCTGTCTCACAGATTTAGATACATAAAACTGTCTCACAAGAGACTCACTAACAAAAAAAAACCTATCCAAACTATATATTTATACATATAACCCTCCAATTTCCATTTCTCTCACCTATAAAGTACATGTTAGTACTCTCGCGGATGGCTCGCATTAGCTTGGGCATTACAAGTTGCTCTAGAATTTAATATCCTATACCCAAATCTATTAAGCATTGTCTAATTGTGCAGTTACTTCTTCAGTTAATTGAAATGAAATTTTCAATTTCTTCCTATGTATATATATAGACTGTTAGGAATTTTATTGTTTAGATTTTGATGAATGCCATGTAAAACTTAGAATAGAAAGTTGGCACCTCAATTCTTGTTGTAAAATGCATTGTAATGAATAGAGTGGCCAAGGTGAGTCAAGACAGCCTACGCCCTAACATGCAAGAAGACAATCAAGACCGGAAGGAAGACTGTCTTTGAGACAGTGAGTATGGCAAAGAAGAGTAGACGGAACTCTCATGAAGAAGCAATCGAGATGCGGTGAGTGGAGCATCGGTCAAGTCAACTCAAGAAAAGCCAGTCTCAAGTTGAAGTGACGAAAGAGTCATCCAATGATTGGAAGTCGACTCTAAGTCACCTGGGAAAGCAAGGAAATGCGGTCAAGTCGAGATAATCGTAAAAGAACCGTTGCCGCGAAATCAAGAGATTTACTTAAACAAGTAATATCTCCATACCACCTTTCTTGGAGTGCTCGGTCCCGAAGCGTGCAAAAGGAATGAACCAATGGGAAGCACTACACCGTGTCGAACTCGAAAAGGTGAAACAACAATTCATACGAGGAAACAAAGAATTCCAAGAACGCAAGCCAACGATCGCAAATTGACTTTCAAAAATAAGCTATCTCTTCAACGGGCAAATTTTTGAAAGTTCACTATAAAAGGCTGAGGAGTTTGTTTGAGAGAGGAGGATGCATGAATGACACATACGTGAGATAGACAAGCACATTAGAAAATCAAACAATCTCAATCCTCAAGCCTACATTTCAAGTACATCAATCCAACACTTACCTTGAAGGAAGGAAAGAGAACTTCAACCAATTGAAGAGGAAACCTTTGAAAACAAGGGGTCTACTTTCCGGGAAGGATTGTAGAAAAGTTCAAGGTTGAACTAAGTCTTAAGCATTTGGAGGGCTTCGTGATCAAATCCAAAGAGCTTGAGTAAGTGAGTCAGTAGTAGCAAAGCGGTGCCCCTGTGAAGAAAGGCGAGTCGTCGACGGCTTGGTGAGTGATCAAGGCGTCTCAGGATCGAGTCCCAAAGGATCAAGTCGGCCGTTGTGATCAAGACTTGTATCCGGACTGTTACCACTTTGTAAACTGATCATTACTTAGTGGATTCCTCCAGGGAGTTGGAGAAGAGAGGAGTAGAAGAATTACCCCATCTTCGAACCTCTATAAAAACTTTCTTGTGTCATTTACATTTCAACATTTAAATTCTCGCACTTTTAATCGCTTATATCTACTTGATAAATTTGCTATCCAATTGATAATTTATAAGTACTAAATCAAGCTCTAAAATCAAACTTAAGGGTGTTAAGTCTTCCGCTGAAAATAAAACCACAAATGAGTTAAATTGTAGCCAACAAATGAGTTACTCCATCAACAAATCGGTTTGAGTGCATTGAGAGATTAACTCTCTTGAGTGACTAATTGTCCATCAAGGACACACGGTGTGTAGTATTAACTCTGTAGATTTAAAAGGATTAAATCGAAAGTTTGGTAAGGTTTATTCAACCCCCTTCTAAACCTTACACTTACACCCCTTGGGACCTACAAGTGGTATCGGGCGGTTGGTTCATTGAACCCTCCGCACTTTATTCTTGTCTTAGATTTCCAAACTTTTCAAAGTCTGCTTTAGTACTTAAACTTTCAAAACTCTTTTTATTAAAAGTCATTATCATGGAAGCAAATTTGACACGCATCCCTATGTTCACTATTGAAGAATTTGATGATTGGAAAATTCATATGCGAGCTCATCTATCGGATTACATGATGAGATGTGGATAGTAATAGAAGATGGGCCTCTACAAATATTAAAGGTGAACACAACTTATGCGAAGAGTTGCAAATGAAGGAGAAGAAGATGTTGCTCTGACCCCATGGTTGAAAAACCAAGAACCGAGTGGACAAATGATGACGAAAAAAGATACAACCTGGATAATGTAGCCAAGGACATCCTCTACAAAACCTTGGACAAAGCCATGTTCAACAAAGTCAAATCATGCAAAACGGCTAAAGAAATGGGACAAGTTGACATTGATTTGTGAAGGCTGGAAAGCAAATCAAAGAAAACAAATTATCGGTGGTACATACGAAGTTTGAAAATTTCAAAATGATCTCGGGAGAGAATCTGGATCAACTAGACGCTCGGTTTACGAAATCACAAATGAGTCAAGTCTACACTTGGAAAGGAATATACACGAGAAGAAATGTGTATGAAGATCCTAAAAAGTCTTCCACCGAATGGGAAATGAAGGTCATGGCACCGAGACATTCCATGGACCTATCAAAGACATCCAACCATGAACTATTCTCGGACCTCAAAGCCTATGAGTTTGAGTGAGAAGAAAAGACCCGAGGAAGAGACAATTTGTACCCAAAACAATTTGCTCTAATTGTCAAAGATGGGAAGAGAGTTGAGGTCAAAGAGGCATTGACCCGGAAGAAATAGCCACGATGGTTAAAAGATTTAACAAGTTCTTTAACAAGAACTACAAGAGAGGAAAGGGTGAATCTTCCGAGGAAGACACTCGGCTCCCTCCAAATCAAGGGATGATAGGCCAACCAAGAGAACGGATCATCAACAAGTTGAGTATCAAAGTAATGACAACTCAAGAGTAGAAAGAGTGATCAAAAGGTGAATATCTATGTTGGAATTGTAGACAACCAGGTCACTATGCCATTATTTGCTCATATCCTGTAGTCAACAAGTACGAGGAATGAAGAAGAAAGAAAGGTCTTGAGAGAAAGAAGACAAAGAAAAGAAAAAGCGAATGATGGCTGCAGAGATCCGAGACTGTTCTTTGAGGCAAGTCAAGAGAGACAAATGATTGAGAGCGGTGAAGTGACTACTCGAGTGACTCGAAGAAGAAGCCTTGATCTTAATGGCCAAAGAACAAGATCAAGAAGATGAGGTACAATCTAATTCAACAAGCTCGGACACTAGTGATAGTGACGTGACACACACACTTCATCACCTATTGATCTTTATGATTCATTAGGCAAAATGATGAAAGATTTTGAGCACATTAAATCCTCACACACACTATTGAATGAGGAAAACAACTCTACTTAAAGGTCAAAACTCAAAGTGACTAAGGAGCCGAGTACTCTAAGTCAAATAGTCATTGAAAATGAAAGTTTAAAAATTTGAAAATGCTAAATTAGTAGCGAAATTGCTGCTATAGAAAAGAGGGAGAATGACCTCAAAAATGTTATTGCCTCATTCACTAAGGCATCTAAATCACTGGATAATCTTATTATGAGTCAAAGAGAATGTGGAGACAAGACAGGCTTAGGATTTAATTCCTTTGTGCCATGTCAAACCTCAAGAGTAATTTTGGAAAAAGGATCTTCAAGTCATGAAGAGTCTGAAAAATCCAAAACTCTAAATATTGCACACACTCTCACTCCAAAGCACAATACTAAGCAAACTGGCCTTGGTTACAAAGGAAAAGGAAAAACGGCCCGATTGAGTGTCTTTGGAAGGACCGAGAAGAAATTCACCAAGTCCTCAAAGAAACTCCAAATGAAAATACTCAGTAAAGAAGAAAACAGAGCTACCAAAAATTCCAGAAAATCCATAAAAGAAATACATATGATGGGAATGGTAGAAAATATCCAAGCCAAGCTGATTGGAACAATGTGAACTATCAGCATAGACTTATGGAATATAAGCCCGGATGGCAAAGGCCTAGAACTCAAGAAAGGCCATTCCAAAAGCACAAGAGCTTTCATCGACACATATATGTACTAGGCACTACACTCAAAAACACCACAATTACCCAAGGAAGGCAATTGCTAAAACACATATGCGGCATACGGACAAAAGAGACAATTTGTATGAACCTAGAATCCCCAAGCAATTTGCCAGGATTAATTATGATTATGGCAATCGATAGTTGGCAAGATTGATTATGATTGGCACTCGATAGATGGCAACCCCTTGAGTCAAATCATTTGGCTATAGGTTGGTTGGATCATCTTACAATTCTAACCCCTCGGGACCCGGACAAGTATGGGTACCTAAAACTTAATTTCCTTGATTGCGGGTTCAAGGAACAACGAGTGCCAAGGAACCTGGTACATGGATAGTGGTACATTCCGGACATATGACAGAAATAAGAGAAATCTGTCAAAATTCAAGGAAGTCAAAGGAGCCAAAGTCATATTTGGAGGAAATGAAGCTCCTGGTGAAATAAGAGGCATTGGATCCATCAAGAGGAATGGATTAGAAATCACGGATGTTGCATTTGTTGAAGGACTCAACTTCAACTTAATGAGTATCGATCGGCTCTGTGACAAGGGCTACAATGTTGGATTCAACATGGGTGTATGCCAAATCAAGGATATTGAATCAAATGAAGTTGTCTTTGCAAGGAAGTAGACAGAAGAATATGTATGTAGTGGATTGGTCAACCGCAACACCCGGCCACTAATCTACTAGCAAATAGCACAAATGAATCAAGTTGGTATGTGGCACAAAAAAGCCGAGTCACACAATTTCAAAACAATTAACAAGCTAGCAAGAAGTCATCTTGTAGAAGGACTTCCCGGACTCGATACATACAAGAAGGAGAGTATATGTGATGCATGTCGGGGAAAACAAATCAAGTCAAGTCGTCGTTCAAAGAAAAGACATGCCCATCCTCACAAGAATATTGCATCGCTTCATATGGATCTATTTGGCCCAATGGAACCGGCCGATAAGTGGAAAGAAATACACCTTGGTGGTAGTAGATGACTACTCAAGATATACATGGACAATATTCATGTGCAAGAAGAAAGAAACCCTACAAAAACTACCCACGGTGATGAAGAGAATTCAAAATGAGAAGAGTCAAACCATTATCAAAATAAGATCGAGATAGAGGAACTGAGTTTGTCAATGGAATAATAACTCGATATTGTATTGAGAATGGTATTGGTCATGAACTATCGGCAGCAAGGACTCCACAAAGAGAATGGAGTTGCGAAAGAAGAACAGAACCCTCAAAAAGAAGCGGCAAAGGGCCATGTTAGGTGGCGGGGTTACCAAAAGATTTTGGGCTGAAGCAATTAACACGACTTGCTACACCCAAAACAGATGTATGATAAATAGACAAATGACAAAGACTCCCTATGAGATCCGGATGGAAGAAAACCAAATGTTGCATATTTGAGAATATTTGGATGTAAATGCTTCATTCACAACAATGGCAAAGACAACCTAAAGGCTTTTGATGCTAAAGGCGATGAGGGTATCTTCTTAGGATACTCAATTTGAAAGCAAAGCCTACTGAGAATACTCAACAAAAGAACTATGGTTACGGAAGAATCCATTCATGTAGTATTCGATGAGCGAAATGTAAATGGAGAAGACATTGAAGAGTCACCGATAAGTGAATCATCCAATCACACAAAAGAGTCCCTCTTTGGAAAGTGAAGGCCGGGATTATCAATTCGAGAAGAAGATGAGATAGTCAATCTCAAAAGCGGTGGAAAATTTGCGGCTAAGTGACCACGAAAGAAGTGACCCGCAACAATACAAATTTACAAGTCGATCAATCCACTAACTCACTCCAACTTTGATGTGAAATGGGCCGAGAGACCATCCACGAGAACTTGTCATTGGAGATATGAGAGAAGGTGTCAAAACAAGATCGAGAACTCAACAAAAAGCTATGTTCACATGCTTCATTTCGCAAATAGAGCCAAAAGATGTGTCACAAGCATTGGACGACACACATTGGATTCAAGCTATGCAAGAAGAGTCAATCGAGTTTGAGAGAAATAAAGTATGGGAACTAGTGCAAAGACCCATACATCAAAATGTTATTGGAACCAAATGGGTATTCAGAAATAAGATGAACGCGAGGAAGGCTGCGGTGGTAAGAAATAAAGCAAGACTAGTAGCCAAAGGATATTACCAAGAAGAAGGGATAGATTTTGATGAAACATTTGCCCTCGTAGCAAGATTGGAAGCTATAAGGATGTTTCTTGCCTATGCAGCTCACAAGAATTTCATTGTATATCGATGGATGTAAAAAGTGCATTCCTAAATGGTTTATTGGAAGAAGAAGTGTATGTTGAACAACCTCCGAGGATTTGAGCGAGAAGACTCTTGGAGACAAGGTATACAAACTCAAGAAAGCCTTGTATGGATTGAAACAGGCACCCGAGCATGGTATGATACCTGTCACAATTCTAATCGAAAATGGATTCACAAAAGGAAAAGTAGATAGAACACTTTTCAAAATTCAAGACAAGAAGAGTATACTGCTTGTTCAAATATATGTGGATGACATCATTTTTGGATCCACTAACCAAGAGCTATGTGAAAAATTTTCAAACCTCATGCAAAGTAAATTTGAAATGAGCATGATGGGAGAGCTGACATTTTTCCTTGGACTTCAAGTGAAACAACTGAAGGATGGAACCTTCATAAGTCAAACAAAATATACCAGGAGATTTAATGAAGAAGTTTGGTATGGAAGAGAAGTCTTCGTAAAAATACCAATGAACACATCGATCAAAATGGACATGGATACGGATGGCAAGCACTGTAGATCAAACAAGATCTGAGCACTTATTGGATCATTGTGCTCATCTCACGGCAAAGCGGGCGGACATCACCTTTGTTGTAGGTGTATGTGCAAGATTTCAATCTGCTCCAAAAGAGAGCCATATGACAAAGGTAAAAGAATCTTGAGATACTTGAAAGGAAGCCAAGAAGTAGGCCTATGGTATCCAAGGAAGGTGGATTCGAGACTAATTGGCTATTGACTCTCACTATCTTGGATGCGAGTGGGCAGAAGAGCACTTGAGCACTGTCAAATGCTTTGAGAAACAGACTAATTTCTGGTTTAGCAAGAAGCAAAACTCAATAGCCACCTCTACAAATGAGGCGAATACATAGGCTGCGGCGGCAAACAAGTGCCCAAGTCCTATGGATGAGACAAAGAGAGAGACTATGAAGTTGAAGAAAAAGAAATTCCAATCATGTGTGATAACACAAGTGCCATTGCAATCACTCAAAATCTGTGTTGCACTCAAGAACAAAACATATTGATGTCGAGATACCATTTCATAAGAGATCATGTTGAAAAGAAGGACATTATCTTGGAATATATCTCAACGATAAACAACTAGCCGACATCTTCACAAAACCATTATGTGAGTCAAGATTTGAAGAACTCAAGCATGAGTTGGGGTTAATTGGTGGTGACACTCGGATTTAATCAAAGAAGAGTATTAGAACGAAAAAGAAGTGAAAAAGAGTGAAAACAAAAATCATTTCGATAAATCAGATGTCGGAAAAGACACTACACCAAGTCGGTGATAGCTGAGTCACTAAGAGAATCACTGAGGAGTAGAGCTAAATCGGCTAAGAGATAAGTGAATAACTTATGAGCAAAGTGACAAAAACGCATCGTTTTGACTTAAGCGGGAATGTTTTAAGGAACACGTCGACATAATGATGATGTGTACAGACATAAAGCTGCACACTAAGCTTATGATTGGATATAAATCTTTGCCGCATTAAATACGAGACGTGAAATGCTCAATAGGCGTGCGAAATCCAAGCCGTTGATTTCGATCACAATTCAAAAACCGTCTGCACGTCCTTTCATAAACCATATTTAAACCATTTTCGTCCGTTTCTCTCTCACACTTCTAAAAACTGTTCATATCTTTCTCTCAAAAGGCAAAGGCAAATACTCTCGAAACCCTATCAACCTTCAAATCAATTTCTGAGATTTTTCTTGATATAATCCTGAGAAATGGCACCAACTTATGACTTTACCAAGCTAGGAAAGCAAATCCACACCGGTTCGACGGTGGATTTCGACGGAATGGTGAAGCAGGGGTCCGACGACACCCTGGTGAAGAAAATCGCTGAAAAGTTGGAAACGTCCGGACTAAAACCGTTTCTAACGCTGGAATATCCTATGACCTATGTGGAGGAGGTCGCACAATTCTACGTGAATGCTGAGATTCACGATGAAGGAATCAAGTCATCTGTTCACGGGAAGCAGCTGACTATCACTGCCAAGGATTTGGCTGAATATTGCTCCCTACCAGCAGAAGGAGCATCTGAGATCAAAGAAGCTGATGTAAACTTGGCTGACGCATGGAAAGAAATAGCCAAGTCCGACTCTTGCTGATAAAATTATATACACAGCAAACAAGAGACTGCTGAAGGAGGATTATCACAAATTGTTGGACATAGTTGCCAAATGTATCGACATCAAATTTGGCAGCTTTGACCAACTATCAAAGGCAAAGTTTGGTTGTGATGGGCTGCAATCATCGAAGAAAAGAAGATAAATCGGCTGAGTTTATCTACAAAGTACTCTGCCAAAACGTGGGGAACAAGTCCTTCAAAGAAGATGGCACATTTGGAGGATCCACGGATATGGCACAGTGATTGGCGGCTATTGGAGGTGAAAGGAGTCCCTCTTAGACATGGGAAGGCCTTCCATGTTAACAAGAGGATGTTGAGCTAACCTCTCTCGGTGCTCGAAGCGAGCTTATGCCAAGAGAGTGACATGAGAGGGGAATCGGTGACCCCGAAGATACAAATGCTTCCTCTCGGCCAAGAAAGAAAAAGCCCCTGCCCCAGCTGCCAGAAGAAGATCACCCCCGCGGAAAAGAAAACAAACATGCTCCTGCCCGCAGAGTCACTGCCCGCCCGGCCGTGTCACCCCTGCCCTGCGGCGGTCGAGAAGGACTCTCAAATGCCTTCTCCGATCGTCAAAAGGAGGAGAATCGACAAGCCAAGACGGCTCCTCGAAACAAACACCCGGACCGGCCCCGCCGCCCAAGACTCGAGAGGACACCGCCTGCGAACCAGAAATTCCCCTGTACAAACCAGGAGACGAAGAAGACTCGTCAGCAGTCCGAAGGAGAAACCCCGGTGAGTCGGTTACTCGGCTAGCACAAATCTGGAGACTACTGGAGAAGTAGAGTCTCCGGATGTAGTTGATGAAATAGCCAAGTCTGTTTGAAGCGATCAGCGAGGCAACTCAAGACACAGGTGTAGCTCACACAAAAAACACAAGAAGAACCAGCCTGCGGATAGTGATGTAATGATCCTATCTCCACCTTACCCCGGACATCCAAAATCGTCTGCGTGAGTGGAGAAAATGGAAGTTGAGCAAGTCGAGGAACAGTTCCAACGGCTTTGAGTTCATAGAAGAAGAAGAGAACTGCTAAATTTCCTTGGACTAACTCATGCTCCCAAAGACTTGATGAAGACAACTGCCTAGACATCCTGCAAATCTACAAGACAGGAGAGAGCAAAGCAAAGCAGGAAAGCCGAGAAGCACGTGAGAAGGCAAGCATCATCCCTATCTCGGCACCCACAACACACACATCCTCTCCTTGATGTCTTCTCCGAAAGTGACGAGGAACTGGAGAATGTTTTTGCCGCTACGAAAGAGTTGCAAATGCGAAGCATTGCGAATCAAGAATTCTTCACGAGCAAAGACTAATGGAGGGACCAGAGAGTCCTCCGAACACACCGAAATCGATCCTATGGGAGTGGTTCAAAATAGCCACCGATGTTTCTGCTACCACTTCCCTTCCTCACTCGGAAGAAGCATAAGGAAATGGCGATGAAACGGGCTAGTGGGGACCCCAAATCGAGCCAACCCCTATTGAAGGTGTGCTACCACCCGCCCCAACGATCGAACCATCATTTGCAACGGCCGGGAGTCCGGAGACGAGTGACCCCACTCCAAGTCACTCGGTGGTGCGCGCCACTGAGGGGAAACTCCTCTCAGAGCAAGGTCGGAGGATGTCGAGATGACTCCACAAAGAAGCAAGGAGGCGAAGAAGAGAAATTACAATCACAAGAAGAAATGACAGTTGCCATCATCAAAGCTCGAGGCGATTGAGATCTCTCGGCTAAAAAAAGGTGCCAACTCGCTGAAGGCTAATGACGTGGCTAGCGATGCGGTCGAGGCAAGGAAGGAATGTACCGGGAGTTAACACTGGGGAGATGAAAGTGCAATCCATGGGGTTGAGACTCCAATGGATGCCATCAGAAGACCCTAAGACAACAGTGACATCACCGTCGAAAGGGAGGACCAGGCCTCGCAGCCAGAGAGACTGCTGGAGGAAATGAAGGCCACGGGAGGTTGAGACTTCCCGGGGTAAAGAGGCTAAAATAGAGAACATCCCTCCCGCAATCATCGACCCATCCGAGAAGGAGATCGGTAGCTTCATGATTCCCGGGACAACCCCGATGTCACTTTTCCGGGATCGGAAGGCGAAGAAGAAAATGAGTCAACCCCATGACAAATCCAAATGACTCAATGCGGATGTTCCAGGCACGAGCAAGTCCGATCCCAAGACTACTCGTCAAACTTTTAACTTTGATGATGAGCCACCACTAGAAATCTCATCATCGTCCGATGACGCCATTCGATAAGGCCGAGGACAAGTCTACGAAAAGGAAAAATCACCGAGACCAACGAAGTCATTAAGACAAACCAGGCTCGCTCAAAAGCGGTCTATTTCACAACCAAACCCAACAACCGAAAACCACTACTCCGGCTCCTCAAGCTATAGTGGATCGATTCCCAAAAGAACTTCACGCGCACCGCTCATCATCGAACAGATCGATCGGCGGTGATGAATCTTTGTAGAATCTTTCCCTTTCTCACCGGAGATACGAACTCCACGAAGAGTCGAGAAAATGAGCAAGCATGCTATCACGGACCACCTCCTGTTTTTTCACTCGAGGCACCATTGTTCCAAATTTTGATTTATGATTTGTATGGCCATCACCGCAATGGAAGAATCACCGAAGTTCGAGAAGTGTTCAAGGCACTCTTTGCGAGGTTGAACGGATGGAGAGGCATCGAGCCTCTTTGGACATGCGCTGGACAACGAGAGATGCCAACCTTACGGTGACTTGAGAGGCATCACATTCGGGATAAGGAATGGTGGCAACAAAGAATCAATGCGTGTGGAACATGTGAGATACTTGAACCTTATTCAACAAGTCTGGCGGTGTGGAGAGTGAAAATGTTGATGTGAAAACGAAGGTTCGAGGAACACATTGAGCATATGCATGAAGCTCACACCGCCGAGATCAAGTCTGCTGCGTGAGCGAAATACAAATGATATACGCGTTTGGAAGAACACATGACAAGAAAATTCAGCCTTCTCATGGCCGAGATGAAGCGATTTCAGTGAGAATCCAACGCTACTCGCTCAATTCCGAAATGCATACAACGCAGCGGACTTGAAGCGAGAATTCCACCATCGAAGACTCGACTTCATGCTTGCCAAAGATGTTCCCTGGGTTCCTCTATCCTTTGATGATGCCAAAAAGGGGAAGAGGAATACCTTAAAGCGAAAAAATCAAGTGAAAAGAAAGGAGCAAGCGGTGAAGGGAAAATCAATGAGGAAATCCTGAAACGAGAAGAAAGGAAAGCTTGTTGAGGGGAAGGATCGCGGATGTAACATTGATGATTGCACAAACCCCCAACAGGTCACATCACGGTGACATTATAAGCGAAAACTCCCGTGACTCGCCACTCCAAGACTTCTCTTGTATCTATGGGCCGAGAAGAGAAAAGCAATTGAAGCGGGGATGAAGGAAGTGGAAGGAAGAATGGATGCCAGGGTGATGAACATCTTGAAAGAACATGGAGGCATTCCGGTTAGCAGAGACACGTATGCCATTTGGATGTCGGGACAGAGCCACGATCGATTGACGAATTCAAAACGCTCGAATCAAGGATATTTTGCAAATATGTCCATGGCTCAAGCTTAGGACTTATCTTGGGAAAAGGGTCTCGCCTTATGTGAAGAAGGCGACAGCGCGAGACTTCCGATCACTCTGCTGGTCACTCCGCCGTCACTCAAATTGGAAAGAAGAAGACCCCAAGATCTGATATCGCCCGAGGCAGAGAGGAAGAAGCGAGTGGAGGAAGAAGCTTGGACCTAGGCCTCTACCCAAGAATATTGAATCGTAGATCCGGGGAAAGAAAGGAGGGATCTCTTTGGGCGGAAGGGCTTGACCAGGTGGCAAATTTAAAAGTGGCTAAGTCTAGCACGTATGCAAAGAGATTAGAAGAAGAAAACAAGAGACAAACTCGGCTATGGCGGGAGAGACAGAAAGACTAAGAAAAGATGAAGCTGCCAGAAAGCATATGAGAAGAAAAAGAAGGCGGTGACGGCGAGAAGAAGAGAGAAGAAGAGAAGAAGATCTTGAACAAGATGAAAGAAGGAGACAATGAAGGAGATGAAGTGTTCTTTGTCCAACCCTTCGTGTATTTTATTATGTAAATACATACAATGTAAGTCTTACGTAATAAAGTTATAAATTTTTTTGTGAAGACAATTATATACTCGATACACTTTGTAAACAATTGTGTTAAGTACAAGAATGATATGATCAATAAAAATATTGATTCAAATAAGCATACATTCTATGTCAATACACTATCTGTATGTATCTTTGTTATTTGCATCTTTGTATGGTTTAAGTTTTGGCATCATCAAAAAGGGGAAATTGTTAGGAATTTTATTGTTTAGATTTTGATGAATGCCATGTAAAACTTAGAATAGAAAGTTGGCACCCCAATTCTTGTTGTAAAATGCATTGTAATGAATAGAGCCGCCAAGCCGAGTCAAGAAAGCTACGCCCAACATGCAAGAAGACAATCAAGACTGGAAGGAAGACTCTGTTGTGAGGCAATTTGAGTATGGCAAAGAAGAGTAGACGGAACTCTCTTCAAGAAGCGGTGAGATGCGGTGAGTGGAGCATCGATCAAGTCAACTCAAGAAAAGCCAAGTCTCAAGTTGAAATAACGGAAGAGTCATCCATGATTGGAAGGCGACTCTAAGTCACCTGGGAAAGCAAGGAAATGCGGTCAAGTCGAGATAATCGTAAAAAGAACCGTTGCACGAGTAAATCAAGAGATTTACTTAAACAAGTAATATCTCCATACCACCTTTCTTGGAGTGCTCATCCCCGAGAGCGTGCGTGCAAAAGGAATGAACCAATGGGAAGCACTACACCGTGTCGAACTCCGAAAAGGTGAAACAACAATTCATACGAGGAAACAAAGAATTCCAAGAACGCAAGCCAACGACGCAAATTGACTTTCAAAAATAAGCCTATCTCTTCAACGGGCAAATTTTTGAAAGTTCACTATAAAAGGCTGAGGAGTTTGTTTGAGAGAGGAGGATGCATGAATGACACATACGTGAGATAGACAAGCACATTAGAAAAATCAAACAATCTCAATCCTCAAGCCTACATTTGAAGTACATCAATCCAACACTTACCTCGTGAAGGAAAGAGAACTTCAACCAGATTGAAGAGGAAACCTTTGAAAACAAGGGGTCTACTTTCCAGGAAGGATTGTAGAAAAGTTCAAGGTTGAACTAAGTCTTAAGCATTTGGAGGGCTTCGTGATCAAATCCAAAGAGCTTGAGTAAGTGAGTTGTAGTAGCAAGGCAACCGCCTGTGAAGAAGAAGCCGAGTCGCACGAGAAGCCACCGAGTGATCAAGGCGTCTCAGGCATGAGTCCCAAAGGATCAAGTCGGGTGTTGTGATCAAGACTTGTATCCGGACTCATTACCACTTTGTAAACCGATCATTACTTAGTGGATTCCTCCGGGAGTTGGAGAAGAGATGAGTAGAAGAATTACCCCATCTTCGAACCTCTATAAAAACTTTCTTGTGTCATTTACATTTCAAAGATTTAAATTCCTCGCACTTTTAATCGCTTATATCTGCTGATAAATTTGCTATCCAATTGATAATTTATAAGTACTAAATCAAGCTCTAAAATCAAACTTAAGGGTGTTAAGTCTTCCGCTGAAAATAAAACCACAGCTGAGTTAAATTGTAGCCAACAACTGAGTTACTCCATCAATGGCTCAAAGTTGAGTGCATTTGAGAGATTAACTCTCTTGAGTGACTAATTCGATTGTCCATCAAGGACACATCTCGTGTAGTATTAACTCAGATTTAAAATGATTAAATCGAAAGTTTGGTAAGGTTTATTCAACCCCCCCCTTCTAAACCTTACACTTACACCCCTTGGGACCTACATAGACAAAAACTCATATCAAACAGTCTAATGGGCCAAAATCCATTAGACGGATCCCAAAGCCGACCCGGTGGCATTTTTATTTATTAGCAGAAACTGGTATTAGCAGTTTCTCTGAAAAAACTATTAGCAGTTTCTCTGAAAAGTATTAACAATCCTTCTTAAAAGTATTAATACGCAGTTCATTTGAAAATATTAGTTTTGTAATGTTGAACAGTGATATAGTAGTACGAGAGCACATAAAAGTATTAGGTTCACATCTAAGAAGTATTAGTAGTCCCTCCGAAAAGTATTAGTACCATAGTACGTAGTCCACTTGAAAATAATAATAGCCTCCATAAAAAATATTAGTTTTTTTCGTCAAAAGTATAAGTAGTCCCTGTGAAACGTATTAGTAATTCCCTTGAAAAAATATTAGTTTATATTTTCCCTAAAAGGTTTTTAACAATTCCCCTTAAAAGTATTAGTTTTTCTACTGAAAAGTATTAGTAGTCCCCTCAAAAGTATTAGTTTGTCCCCTCAGATGTATTAGCGATCTCCCAAAAAATATTAGTTCATCTACTAAATTTTTTCTAATAAAATATTTATTTTTTCCTTGTTAAAACCTAAAACAAATTTCGACATTTTTTTCTAGATAACAAACTAATTATTACTATCAATTATTATTTACTACAGACAGCCTATGAGCGAGAATCTCATCAGCTCATCAGAACTATTCATTTTTCTGTTGATTTTTTTTTCTTTTTTGTTTTTTGGGGATACATAAGAGAGAAAAAAAGTAGGCCAAAACGTATTCCATAATATTTGTTGTTTTTTGGCCCAATTCCAATTCACTTCTCCCAGGCCCAAATGTTGACCAAAGCCCAATTGCAACCAAGCCCAACTTTCCCACCAATCTGCCGTCCATTTCTTGGTGCTTGATCTTGGCCATTCAATTCTCTATTTTTAGTTACAAAAGCTCTCAAACCCTAAGGCAAGAAACCGGACTTACGCCCCTTCTTCTACTTCTCAAAAAGTCAAGTCGCTTCTTTTCTCTCTCGAAAAACGCTCACGCTCTTCTTCGGTTCTTGGTGAACCGGTGTGAATTCACGGTGAGGATTTTCATGGGTGATTCCGATCGACTTCTTTGTGGGTGTTCGATTCGGTGTGGGAGTGCCTTGGGTTTTGAGGGTTTAGTTGCGAGGTCATTTTACTTTTCCCGTTCGGTTTTGCTCCGGCAACCGTCCCTTTGTGGGTTCGTCGGAAACGCTCTGGTTTTGGAAGGCATTGGACTATTGGGTCTCGTTTGTGGCCAACCTTGGTGCGTCCGGTTCGTAGTCGACGGTGAAGGGTCTTATACACACAACCTGAGCCTAAGCCCCGTTCGACCGCCAGGCTTCGTGCTTGAAACACGGTGATATCTTTCTATTCTAGCTTTTTCGTTTTTAGTTAGATTTACTAGCATTTACGATTTCTATTTTGGCCTTGTTGTGCGGTTCGGGCGGGAAGAAGGCAACCGGTTTGATCGGCTTCGCGAACTCGAATCGTTTGGTTGTATTATTGTTACTTGGATTTTTTTGTAATCTGTAATCCCTACCCCGTAGGATTATTCTCGTAATAGTTAAGTTTGTTGGATTATTAAAATAGCTATGACGTACGGGCTCGGCAATGGGTCGATACCTAACAGCTGGTATCGAGCATCCCCCTCGTCATGGCGATCTGAAACCCTTACCCTAGGGTTTCGCTCTGGTAAAGACGCTTTAACTCACCTTTTACTTGCTTTTAGTCGTGTAGCCACTTGTCGCGGATTTATCGCTCTCGTAGTGTAAATACCGTTTGCAGCGATTTATTTGTTTGGGATTCTGTGTGATCCCCATATCTGCTCTTACTTGGTTGATCGTCTTTACGTGGTTGATCGTGTTTTCGGTTTTTATTTAGTATTAAAGGAACTTGAGCGAAAAAACCACTTGACCCTACACCGCGAGTGTAGTGGAATCTGTGGTGCGAGGGTTTCTATTTGTTGCTTTTATTTGCGCTCATTTGTATTCTCAATTTTACGTGTGTTTGTTGCTTGTTCTGTGATTATAACTTGCTTTGTGTGCCTTGTGTTTTCTGAAAATTGTTGTGTTTTTGTGAAAATGGTTGTGCCTAGTTATAATCTTGAACCGTTTAATGGAAAAACTGATTTTCTATTTGGCAACAAAAATGAAAGGGATTTTAATCCGAAAAAGGTTTATAAGGCTCATTAGTGGTGTTTATGGTGAAAAAGATACCGTGAAAAGAAAGTTGAAATTGATGAGTATGCTTATTCTTCTATTATTTTGAACCTTTCGACTCAGTGCTTAGAAAAGTTGGTAAACTTGCTTCGGCAAAAAGCTTTGTGGGAAAAATTAGAAGAATTGTATACGAAAACTTCTTTGCCTAGTAAGTTGTTTTTGCTTGAATTTTTTTTCAGATTTAAACTTGACTTAAACAAAGAGATTGATGAAAATTTGGATGTGTTTACCAAATTAATTCAAGATATTAAGTTGACAAGTGATAAGAATATTGATGATTATACTCCGATTGTGCTTTTGAATGCTATTTCTGAGTCTTATAGTGATGTTAAATCTGCTATTAAGTATGGTAGGGACACGGTCACACTTGACACTGTTGTGAATGGCCTTAAAAGCAAAGAATTGGATTTAAAAGTCAATAGAAGTTCTAGGCAAAATTCTGGTCAGGTTATGCATGTGAGAGGACGTTCTCAAAACAGGTTTAATAAAACCGTAATAATAACAACCGAAATTTGCTAAGAAAAAAGGAAAGAGTAAGTCAGGTCTAAGTCTGGCCTAATAATCGAAAGTGCTATGAATGTGGTCAAAGTGGTCATTATATTAGGGAATGCCCTAATAAAAGAGGAAATCAGAATTTTAAACAAAATGAGCATGCTAATATGGCTTCTACGAGTGAAAATGTGCCGATGTATTTATGGTTTATGAAAATTGTCTTTGATGTGAATTAAATGCTTCAAATTATGTGTGTGAAACTGAATGGCTTGTTGATTCTCGTTGCACTTTTCATATGACACCATTTAAAAGGTTGTTTTCTAATTATAAAGAAGTGTTGCATGGTTCTCGTGTCATTGGCTAATAAAAAATAATGTAATATTGTTGGAATTGGTGATGTTTGTTTAAAATTTGATTAAGGTATGTTTTGACTTTGAAAAATGTGAGGCATGTGCCGATTTGTGTAGCAATCGATTTCATGTGCTTCTCTTGAGGATGATGGTTTAGAGGGAAATGGGGAAAAGGCTTAATGAAAATTTTAAAGGGTAACTTGGTAATTTTCAAAGTCATTAAAAGGAGAAATTTGTATGTTTGTATTCTTTGAACTTGAATCTAGCCTGCAAAATTGTGAATGCTATGTGTGGCTCAAAATGACAAAACCGATTTATGGCATAAACGTTTGGGTCATATGAGTCTTTGAAGGTCTTGAAATTTTGCAAAAAATGGTTATTTTGGAAAAGATAAATTGTCTTGTATGCCATTTTGTGATTCATGTGTTCTTGGCAAACATTCTAGAGTG
Source organism: Rehmannia glutinosa (assembly GCA_016081115.2). NCBI lineage: Eukaryota > Viridiplantae > Streptophyta > Magnoliopsida > Lamiales > Orobanchaceae > Rehmannia > Rehmannia glutinosa. The sequence goes on from CM071936.1 coordinate 28,666,709, forward strand.
AAATTTCTGTTTCCCCTCCCCCTAATAAATCGACCTCTTCTCAAATTCTCGAGTATTTGCATGCCGATGTGTGGGGTCCTGCGAGTGTTACTACACATGGTGGTTCTAGGTATTTTCTTTCTCATATTGATGATTTTTCAAGAAAAGTTTGGGTGTTTTTGTTGAAAAACAAATCGATGTGTTTGATGTGTTTAAACAAAATGGAAAACTTTAATTGAAAATCAAACTAGAAAGAAAATTAAAATTCTAAGAACCGATAATGGACTTGAATTTTGTAATCAGCTATTTGATAATTTGTGTCTTGAATCTGGGTATAAAACGGCATAAAAACAGATCCCGTATACACCGCAACAAAACGGTGTAGCGAGCGAATGAATCGAACTTTACTTGAAAGGGTGAGAAGTATGCTTGCTTGTTCGGACTTTCAAAAAAGTTTTGGGGTGAAGTTGTTTTAATCGCGCCTATGTGATAAATCGATCTTCTTCTCGTGCCTTTAAGTGGTAAAATACCCAATCTGTGTTTACGGGTAAAGAAATCAATTTTTTAACTTGAAAGTGTTTGGATGTTCTGCGTTTGCACATCAAAAGCTTGATAAACTTGAACTGGGGTCATGTGAAATGTGTTTTTCTTGGTTATCCTGAAGGTGTTAAAGGTTATAGGTTGTGGTTAAAATCTCAACCTGGTTTTAAAGTGTTAATTAGTAGGGATGTGACATTTAATGAATCAAATGCCTTGCTTGACTATGCGCTTTGTCGATTAAAAAATGGTACACCTAATAAGGTGGAGCATGTTCCTAGTGTGGATATTTTTCCGATCTTTGTTGTGCATGAAAATCATGAAAATATGCCTAAATCAACTGTTATGCCTGGCCGAACCGATTTTGCATGATTTTGAACTTGTTTTGCACGAAAATCATGATGATGATGTTGTGCATGATGAAATACTTGATGAAAATGAACCAGAAAATGAAAATCTGCATGATTATCAACTTGTTAGAGATAGGGCAAGACGAAATATTAGGCAACCCGCTAGGTTTGACGATTTTCATATGACTTCATTTGTTTTTAGTGTGTTTGACTCTATTGATAATTCTGAGCCTAAATCTTATGAAGAAGCTTTAAAATCTAAAAATTTTCTGAGTGGTTAAATGCTATGAATGAGGAAATGAATTCTTTGCATGTTAACAATACTTGGATTCTTGTGCCTAAACCCGCAAATTGTTACGTAGTGGATTTGTAAATGGTCAAGGTAAAGAATGAATGTGAATCTGTTAGATTTAAAGCTAGGTTAGTGGCTAAGGGATTTACTCAAAAGAGGGGATAGATTATACGAAATCTTTGCTCTGTTGTGAAGTTTACTCTTGTCCGAATTATGCTTGCCTTGTGTGCTCGGTTTAATTGGGAATTAAAACAAATGGATGTCAAAATGCGTTTTTGCATGGTGATTTAGATGAAAAAATCTATATGCGGCTATTGGTTTTGTTGATAAAAAGAATCCCGATTTTGTTTGTTTGCTTAAAAATCCTTATATGGCTTGAAACAATCTCCTAGATGTTGGAACAAGAAATTTGTTGATTGCATGTTGTCTTTGAAATTTAAACGAAGTTCTTATGATCATTGTTTGTATTTTAAAGAAGATGCTAAAGTTCTGTTTTCTTGTTGATTTATGTTGATGACATGTCATTAATTAGCCCTTTGCGTTAAAAACCGTTGAGCATGTTAAAAACTGTCTATGTGCTAAGTTTGACATGAAATACTTGGGAGATGCTAAAAGGATTTTAGGAATGAACATTTTTAGAGATAGAAAAAACTCTGTGATTTTTCTAAATCAGATTTCTTATGTTGAAAAGATTTTGAGTAAATTTTCTATGATTGATTCTAAACTTGTGAATGTTCCTTTAACTGGTCATTTTATTTTGAGTAAAGAACAATGTCCTAAAATAGACCATGATGTTAATTCTATGAAGAATGTGCCATATTCCAATGCTATAGGTTCTGTGATGTATCTTATGGTTAGCACTAGACCCGATATTGCTTATTCTGTGAGTTGCTTGAGTAGATACATGTCTAATCCTGGAATTATACATTGGAATGTTTGTTAAATGGCTTTTGCGATATTTGAAACATTCTTTGAATTATAGTCCGAAATTTGCTAAGTGCAAAGATGGGGTTAAATTGAAAGGTTATGTGGATTCTAATTATGCAAATGATAGGGATAACGAAAAATCAACAACATCATATGTGTTCACTTTGTGTGGTTCATGTGTTAGTTGGAAATCACAATTACAAAGATGTTGTTGCACTCGCTACGATCAATCGAGTATATTCTCAGAATCGAATCGTTTAAAAGAAGCAATTTGGCTTAAAGGCTTGATTTCCGAACTTGGTTTTCTTGATGGTAATGTTGTTGTGTTTTCTGACAGCCAATCTGGTATTCAATTGTGTAAGAATCCTGTTTTTCATGATAGAACTAAGCATATTGATGTGAGGTTTCATTATATTCATGATATTGTTGCAAAAGGCTTAGTTATTCTTGAAAAAATACCTTCTCGAATTTAATCCTGGCGATATGGGAACTAAATGCTTGCCTGTTAGTAAATTTTTGACATGTCTAAAAATTCTAAATTTTGATACAGTGATTGAACAGATTACTTTCCTCTTTGGTTTTTGGAAATTACTTGTTGTGTGCTTGTTATTTCCAGTGCTATTGTGCTGTGTGTGCAATATGATTATTTTACCCTGTCCCGTTTTACTTTGGCTTGCTTTGTACTTGCTAAGCTGTCCCGTGTGTTATGGTTTGCTTTGTGCTTACTGTGATACTGATTCTTGTTGTACTTTGTGTATAGTAAAGATAAAGAAAAAAAAAAGGCCATGATGATTTGTGTGTATGTCCGAGGTCGTGTGAACCAGGAATTGTGCCAAGGGGGAGAATGTTGTTTTTTGGCCCAATTCCAATTCACTTCTCCCAGACCCAAATGTTGACCAAAAGCCCAATTGCAACCAAGCCCAACTTTCCCACCAATCTGCCGTCCATTTCTTGGTGCTTGATCTTGGCCATTCAATTCTCTATTTTTAGTTACAAAAGCTCTCAAACCCTAAGGCAAGAAACCGGACTTACGCCCCTTTTTCTACTTCTCAAAAAGTCGGGTCGCTCTCTTTCTCTCTCTCGAAAACGCCGCTTTCTTGGTTCTTGGTGAACCAATGTGAGTTCACGGTGAGGTTTTTCATGGGTGATTCCGATCGACTTCTTTGTGGGTGTTCGATTCGGTGTGGGAGTGCCTTGGTTTCGAGGTTTAGTTGCGAGGATGTTTGTTTTCCCATTCGGTTTTGCTCGCCCATCCCTTTGTGGATTCGTCGGGAAACGTGTGGGTTTTGGAAGGCATTGGACTATTGGGTCTCGTTTGTGGCCAACCTTTGGTGCATCTGGTTCGTAGTCGACGGTGAAGGGTCTTATACACACAACCTGAGCCTAAGCCCCGTTCGACCGCCAAGCTTCGTGCTTGAAACACGGTGATATCTTTCTATTCTAGCTTTGATTTTTAGTTAGATTTACTAGCATTTACCGATTTCTATTTTGGCCTTGTTGTGGTAGCGATTCGGTAGGAAGAAAGCGACCGGTTTTAGTCGGCTTCGCTAACTCGAATCGTTTGGTTGTATTATTGTTATTTGGATTATTTTGTAATCTGTAATCCCTACCCCGTAGGATTATTCTGTAATAGTTAAGTTTGTTGGATTATTAAAATGGCTATGACGTACAGGCTCGACAGCGGGGTCGATACCTAACAATATTGTTTTGTTTTTCTAAAATATTTGATTGGTTGTTTTTCTTTAAATGGAGCCGACGGTGTCTTTGTTTCTATTTTACACAACTCAAGGTGATCGTGTGACACTGTGATGCGGCTAATTCTGCTCTCTCTGTTTTTTTTTTTTTAAAAATTTCGGTGGTAGTGGGTCAATGGGTTGCAACATTTGGATAGGTATTTGGATCCGTCTAATGAATTATATCTGTTAGACCATCTAACATGAGACTAACTCATATATATATATATATATATATGTGTGTGTGTGTGTGTGTTAAATTTATATCACTTTGCATTGCTTAAAGCAAAAGAAAAAAAAGAGGATATACTGAGAATGATTAAGCAATTTTAATTTATTTAAAATGTAAGAAAGTCGAACAATGCTTTGATAAATCAAGGATTAACACCTAATATCATCTTCCACACTGGCATATTTGGCTTGGATTATATAATTTTTTTATGCAACAGTTTCTAGGCGTACAATCTCAATCTATTACTTCACATATACATATAAATCGGCTTAACCTGTCACACTAAGTTTACGGACTTTCAATTTAGGACAATAACTCTAAAATTTTGGTGAATTGATGATAAATTGAGCCCGAATTGCCCAAATTTTGGCTCATTACTTATGTGCTAAAAATAATTATTTATGTCATGTAAATAAGTCAAAAATTATTTTAAAATTTACAAATAAATCTATCCAATTTAAAAATTTACAAATAAATTTAAAAATCTTAAAACCAATTTAAAAATTTTAAAATTAACAAGTAAAGTCTAAATGTATAAAAATAAACATGATAACTATTTTAAAAAAATACAAATTAACAATTAAAATGAAAATATTTGAAAATAAATCTGCAAATTACAAAAATAAATTTGTAAAAATTATATAATAAACCTTAACGAAACTATAAATTCTAAATATATGAAATAAGATTTAAAAAGCTATTTAATATATCAAAAAAATACCGAATAAATTTCAAATTTATTTGAATAAACCCAAGAGCTACCAATATAAAATTTAAACACTATTTAGTAAAACTATTTTTTTAAAATATAAACATTATTTAAATTAATTTCAAATTCCAAACTAATATTTGAAAAATATTTCAAGAAAATAACTGATTCTTATTGTCGTCTATATGCACATTTTTAAAATAACTTTTAAACTTATTGTGAAGCCCTATTTTTCCGAACATATAATTGATTCTTATTGTCGTCTATGTATTTGATCGACTATTTTACCACGTCACTTTGACGGGTAATTATTAATAATATATATTTTGTATTTTATTTCATTTTATTTAATTACTTGTGATCATGATCCTTATTAATTCTATTTCACATTTATGATCACTTGATTGATCATTATTACTATTTTCGTATTTTAAGTCACCTTAGAATTTTAAGAGACTATTTATTTTAGAGACTTTTACCTTATAGAATTAAGATTTTGATTTAGATTAAGTGATCATGAGACTTATAAGTGATCAAGAAAATCACTAATTATTTTGGAGATTGATATATTTCATCTATTATCATCAAATTTGGGACAAAAAAAAATATATGGAATTACCATAATACCCTTACAATGGACGACCATGGTGATGATTTTGGAGTAGAAATATCATCCAACTCTTGTACACTTACACCTTATAATAGTCATCTTGTGTATAATTATACCATTAATTCAAACATTATACACATCATCCCATACATCAATTCTATAATACTATTTTTCCCAGCATGTTGGAGTCTTCCCAACATTCCTTCTCTTTCCATACCTTGCCCATACTTTGACTAGTCTAATTGTCTCCATGCAAGAGACAATTTGCAAGACACAAAATTTATCAAAAAATCCCTCTCTCCCCCCCTAATGTGGACGGCCATATTGGAAAAAAATGAACAAATTTTGTTCATTTTATCAAACACATTCTAATTCTCAAGCTAATTCTCCTCCTTCTCTCTAACATCTCTCTAAAATTCATTCATATCTTCAAATCTTCAAACACAAAATCATTCACATCTTCAAACCTTCAAACACCAACTCTTCACATCTTCAAATGTTCAACATAAGTTCTTCATATCTTCAAGTGCCACTTCTTCACATCTTCAAATATTCAAACACAAGTCCTTCACATCTTCAAACCCATATTCATATCTTCAAGAACATCTTCTTCCTAACATCAAACATACCTTCTTTCTTCAAACATCTAAACCAAAACAAACAATCTTACCACTCAAACACCAAAATTTCGAACACCCCTATTTCAAGGTAAGAAATTTCACTCCTCAATTCAACTTAAATTCTTACTACTCCTCACCTTCTCTTTTTAATATAAGCTTGAATTTTGGATTTTGAGGTACTTAGAAGACCACTTGGAGACATGCATGCATGGTGGTGAAACTTGAAGACTTGAAGAAGAACTAGTAGAGATTTAGACTATAAGGTAAGATAATGGACTCTAGTGTATTTTCCTTCTTCTTTCTATTCTTTTTTCAAATTTTAACACCACTTTTTCATTTTTGAGAAATAGGGACTGACCTTAGGTGATTTTGGAGTTGAACCAAAATTTCCAAATTTGAAGCTTCAACTAGTTTCAAATCACCTACTACACAAGGTAAAGTGTAGTCTTTCCAATTTTCTTATCTCCTTCTTTTTCTCCTTAATTTTTCTCACATTTTTCTAACTCCAATTTTTTGATATTTTTTGACTTATAGGCTGACCTAAGTGACCTCATCCAAAAATTGTGAAATTTATCCTTTTATTTCACAATTTTCCAATTTTAAGGTGGGTGGAAAAATACTTTCCAACTTCTAGGTGTTTTTATTAAAATGCATGTAGAATTTTGATCATGAGCCCTTGAGATATATAATCTATGTATTGCATGTCAATTTTATGTATCAAATCATGAAAATTCTCAAGAGTTGCTCAAAATTGCTATTTATTGAATTTTAGGTGCATGCATGTACAATTTAATGTTCTATTTGATGAATTCTTGTATGTATTGGACATGCATGTGTATGATCTTTGAAATACATATTTTGGATGACTTATAACCTGGACAAGTCGAGCATAATTGATTAAATTTCAATTTTGGACTTAAAAATGTAAAAATAGAAAGTTGGTGGACTAAATTGCAAGAAAATGAAAGTTAAAGGACCCCTCTGCAAATTTTGAATTTTGGGACTGTACTCAGGTTCAAAAATGACTTTTGGAAATTTTAATAAAGTTTTAAGAGTTTTAAGATAAATAAAAATCAACCTTTAAAAGCCCAAGGACTAGATTGTAAAATTTTGAAAGTTTAAGGGCTACTTTGTAAATTTTGAAACTGTACCAGACCTTAACTTTAAAATTTGAAATTTTTACTCTTAAGGTACTGGAAATGACATATTTTAAATGTATTCCAAAAATCCAAGTGTTTAGGGCTTGGAAAGTAATTTTTCTAAAATTGAGGGACTAAAGTGTAAAATACTAAACTTGAGGACCCAAATAAAATTTCCAGGACTTATGCAGCCCATGCACCTAGAAATACTAACTTAACTATAACTTAATTATATTTTGGACCCAAGGTTCAAATTTCATAACAATTGGACCCCTAAAAGCCTTAAAGGCAATTATTTCAAAATGGGACAAAAATGAGATTTTCAAAAGTTAAAGGACCTACAGTTATTTCTTTTAAAAACTGATTTTGTCCCAATATCCTACTAATCTTAGTGACATTTTCCAACTTGAATCACATTAAAAGCCCTTCCGGTTTGTGAGTTCCGATTATTTTAAACTTAAGGTCCGAATTGGCAATTTTTACAAATTTGGGGCCAATGTGAGAATTTTATAAGACCTCGACCTCAAAACTTTAAAAAACCTGAATCTCTGGAGAATTTGGAGAATTTAGGAACTGACCTCATAATTTTTCAAGGTCGGGATATTTATTTATTCAATTTTTAACCACAAAAGTTCTGGTTTTTACAAATGGGGCTAAATTGTAAATTTTATTTTATAAAGGACCTAACTCAAATTATTTTCCTTTTACTAAAATAGCCCTGGACCCTCTGACTTGGAGATTTAATTAAAGTATTTTTATTTTCTCAAAAACCATTGACTTATCGGACCGATTCGACCGATTAATACCCGATCGCGGGGCAATTTCCTCGTCTTGCGGTTTTGAATCTATAACGGGACTTATGTTCCACCTAATCTTTCAAGATATCGAAGATTGCTTATCCTTCCGATAATCATCTACATCCAAATAACTCCACCAACGCCATATTGCTACTCGTGAAATTTCAAAATTTTTCTCGAATCGTCTGAATCAATAATACTCATTGCTGGTTGATGCAGTCTTGTATTTACTTTCTGCTGAGTCAACTTGGTGTGTCGAGCTCACGAAGAATGGATACATTGGGGATGGAACAAGGCAGCTCATTTGCTATTCCACTCTTCCGCCCCATCGTCCCTAATCCCGCAACTAAGGGACGGAGTGTCGAAAGGAAGCGGTCATAGATCTTGACGTATAATCATGATTATGACAGATCGAGCCTTGCAAGCTCCATCTGTGGATTTTGTCTTTGCCTATGGAGCGATAAGGTGACCGGTCTTGGACCATCTTGCATGGGGAGTTACAAGGAAGAACGGCGAAGGAATCGCCCCGATCCACACGATTACGGAGTTATCGGACCCGTTTAGTTGGCGCTACACATCCGTGACGCAATCGCTACTTGTTTTGCATTGGTTGGCGCTACAAATCCGTCGCAACCATTATTTGCCTTGCATGGGATTATCGTTACATTTCCGTACGCAATCCTACATGTCTTGACTAAATCACATAGTGCTATGTGACCATGAATCGCTTTTTCTTGAATCGTATAAGTATATTACTTAAATATATTTATCACGACTCTTGTGGATTGTGTGTGAATTCATGCATCATACTCACACGTTTTCATATAACTGTTTTCTCGCATTAACTATATATATCGCCACACTTGCACCATCACCCCATCCATCGAGATTTCTGTCTCATCCCCACCGTTTTCTAACCTTAGATGAGGACTTCGTTGAAGATCTTTGAACCGACCACCAGTTGAGCCCTTGTACTCCGCTTGTTGGACTTACTACTTCTTGTTGTTGTTGTTGGACGCTTTTCTTGTGGTTGTTGTTGGACTCTTGTATTTCTTTTATTCCGGTTTGTAACTGAAGGGCGTAGGACCCTTTGACTTTTAAGTTGTTATCTTTAGATCATATCGGGGATGTAATTTGGATTATGGATATTGTGGACTGTAAGTTGTAACGTGTTTCTTTATTTCCGCTGCTATTTAGACTCTGTTCCATTGGGTTTTGTTGATATTCGTCTAGAATGTTTGGTTTACTTGTATTTAAGTTGTGGATCGTCGTCGCGTCCCGTTTGGGGCGTGACACTTATTTTATGCGACATTAGCAATTAGCTTAAATTTGGGCAATTCGGGCTTAACATTAAGGTCCACATAGCAATTAGCCCGAATTGGGCAATTCCGGCTCCATTTGTCCGTAATTCGCCAAAATTTAAAGTTATTGTCTTAAATTGAAAGCCCGAAATTTTCGTGTCCTTTGCCACTATGGTATAGTTAGTGTCATCGTTTTGCGATTAAGCCCATATAAATCTTATAATCAAACCAGATAGGCAAAAATATTTTTTTAGTCCACTAAGTAGACGGCTTGAGAGATTTAGTCCACACATTTAGGGATTTTTGATATTGGTCCACTAAGTGGCAAAAATTCGGATATTTAGTCCATTGACTTGCAATAGCGGAGTAATCTTGTGGGAATTTTGTTTTTGCTTTTTTTTTTCTTGCCTTAAATTATTTATTAATTGAAAAACACAAAATAATTTTTAAAAAAATCGATGAAAAATAAGAATAGTGTTAATAAAATCTGAAATATTTTAATTGGATAAATATATTCAAAATTATAAAATAACATATTTTTATATCATAATATTATATTGGAGAAATAATATTTCATTCTTTATAATTAAAGAGTAATAATTAAATAATTTTATTTTTCTTTTTACCACAATATATTTTTATTTATAGTTGAATTAAATATATTTTTCTATATTTTAAGTCTAATATTTTAAAAATACTAATATTAAAAAATAATTTTAACTTATGATATAAATAATTTTCTTATTTATAATTTTGAATATATTTATCCATTTAAAATATTTTAAATTTATTAACATTATTCTTATTTTTCATCGACTTTTTTTTTTTTTTAAAATTTATTTTGTGTTTTTCAATTAATAAATAATTAAAATGTGTTATGTAAATTATTTTCATTTCATTCATAATGAATATTATATTTTTACCTAATTTACATTGAAATAATATTTTCCCGCCAAAATGCCACATAATATACCACATCAACAAAAAATGTTTCATAATTTAAGGCAAGAAAAAAAGAAAAAATAATCCACATATGATTGCGGTCAAGATTACATGCAATAGCGGTCATTGACTAAATGTCCGAATTTTGCCACTTAGTGGACCAATTTCAACATTTTCTAAAAGTGTGGCCTAAATCTCTTAAATCGTCCACTTAGTGGACCAAAAACATTTTTGCCAAACCAGATAAACATAGTTCATTAATCTTATTTTGTGCTGCATATTCTTGGTTCCTATTCCAATATTATCATGTTCTACAGTTAATAAAGCAATTGAAAATTACCAAATCTTTAACAATTTTCATAATTTTTAATTATACAACCAGCATTACTAATCAGATTCAAACTGCCACAGTGATCTATTACAATTTGCGTCCGATTCAAAATAAACAAATAATAATAATCGTCTATATAAAAATATTCCTCGCAAACTATAATGTATGTCCCGTGAAATCAACGATAAAATGACAGTATTTGGAAAAGTTTGACAGCTTTTCCAGCACTACGGAGGATGAACTTCTGGCGCACTAAATTAAAAGAGGGATTACTCATGCTTAAAGATGGGGATTTGATCATACTCAATGCCAGAGCCTGGAGACCTTAATAAGATGGGTCGAATAGAAATTCCCAAACAAATAATACCGATTATAACTACTTTTTAGAAAAAATAAAATTTCTCACTATTTTTTTTAAAAAAGAGGGCTGGGCCAGGGCCCAGATTGGCCCAACCCTAAACCGCCAGTGAGAAATTGGTGGTGGTGCAAACAAAGGATGGACCATTTAAGAAGATCTTAGTTATAAAGAATTTTTGATACAAGACATTGAAGATTTATTAGCTAGCTTTGGAATAACAAAAATAATCTATATTTGCTGCACAACTAATAGTGTTGTTTATATGCTAGCTTCTTTTGCTTCTTTCTCTTCATCGCCATTTATTGGATGACTGAAGATTTCCCAAGTTGGGTTGATGAAATTGTGATAGCAGATTTATCTTTAGTGCAATAAAAGCTATACAATTTCTCTAAAAAAAGTGACAAAATTTCATGGGTGAGGCATTAGCGGCGAATATGTGGTCGCAATGATTTTTTAGTACCTATATTATAGATCTTTGTTGGTTTGGTATCCCACATTTGCGATTGACCAATTTAGTACCAGACTTCACTTGATTTTATAAATGAGTACCTATTTCAACTTGAAAGGACAAAAATACCCCCAAAATTTAACTTTTTTATAACTATTTGGGCTTTCCTTGATAGCTTTTCGTCATTTCAAATTGAAATAAGTATCAATTAATAAAATCGAATTGCATGAACTCTAGTTCTTGAATCGCTCAATCGCAAATGTGAGATAACAAACCATCAAAATGCGGGGAAGTTCGAGATACTAAAAATCAATAATACTAAAACATTTCGGAAAACACATTTTCCAAAGCAAAACAAAACCCAACTTATTTATTTCTCGATACAGTACACATATGGAATATTTCGACACAAGTATAAGATAATATATATTTTTATTGCCAAGCATGAAACCAATCTTTTGGTGAATGAACACCATCACTCTTTGCTGCCCAAGTGCAGTTACTTCCATCACATGCACTTTTAAACCACTTCGCATTGTAAGCATCAAAAGACACTTGCTTCTTACCCCAAAAAAGGTAACAATAGAACAACGTAGAAAAAGGTCTCACACAAAAGAAAATTTATAATCTTGGTTTCGTGTTAGGGCGCGATTTCCTATGTCGTCGTTCTTGGACTTACAGTGCACCCACAACGGTCCAGATTTATCAGGAAGTTGATCGACAATACTGACATAAACTCTACCGTAAAAAGACAACTCTCTCCTCCATGGAAAAGATTGGTAGAAAGGAGAAGAGATAGTACGAGGTATTTGATGATCATAGTATTGAACATGATTTTATTGCTTTTGCTAGAATTAAATATGTGATGCAATGATTGATATATTTGTTTTGTTTTGGTGAGCTTGTATATATATAAGTTGAGAAATTGCAGTAGAGTTTTGGAAATTTGAATGTAGTCAACACAACGGGTTAATTGTATGATTAATGATTTGGAAATTGTGAAAATTGTGATAGTATATATGTCCATAATTAAATTGTGCTAATTGTTTATTTGTAGACTAAGGAAATACTCAAATACGGGAATAAAATAACGTCGTCAGAGATTAAGATAATTCAGTAATATTTTTCCAGAATTGATTGTATAAAAATAATGCTCTAACAGATAAATAAAGTTTGACTATTTGACATATATATTAGGGAAAAAATTAATTGTCAACCGGAACATGACCTTTTGGGTTTTAAAATGTAATATTCGCATTAGATGCCATCATGTGCCACACACATGTTTTAAGGGCTTTTTTCGTCTTTTAAATTTTATTTTATCTTTTTGTCTATGTCACGCCCCAAACGGGACGCGACGGCGATCCACAACTTAAATACAAATAACCAAACAGTCTAGACGAATATCAACGAAAACCCAATGAAACAGTCGAATATAACAAATAAATAAAGAACAAGTACGGGTTACAACTTACAGCCCACAATATCCAAATTACATCCCCGAAATCAATTAAAGATAACAACTTAAAAAGTCAAAGGGTCCTACGCCCTTCAATTACAGACCGAAATGAAAAGAGAATAAAAGAGTCCAACAGCAATAAAAGAAACAAGTCTAGCAACATCAACAATAGAAGATAGTAAGTCCAACAAGCGGAGTACGGAAGCTCAGTCCGTCGTCGGTTCAATATCCTCGACAAAGTCCTCATCTAAAAGTTAGAAAACATGAGGGGATGAGACAGAAATCTCAGTGGATGGGGTGATCGTGTGCAAGTATGGCGATATATAGTTAATGCGAGAAACTTGATTGTATGAAAAACGCGTGAGATATGATGCATGAATTCACACACACCCACAAGCGTCGTGATAAAATATTTAAGTAATATACTTATACAGTTTAAGCAAACAGTTCGTGGTCACATAGGCACTATGTGATTCAGGCAAGACAGGTAGGATTGCGTACGGAATGTAACGCCAATCCTATGCAAGACAATTAATGGTTGCGTCGGATTTGTAGCGCCAACTATTGCAATACAAGTAGCGGTTGCGTACGGATTTGTAGCGCCAACCAAACGGGTCCGATTAACTCCGGAATCGTGTGGATCAGACAACAATTCCTTCGTTCTTCCTTGTAACTCCCCGAGCAAGATGGTCCAATACCTGTCACCTTATCGCTACATAAGCAAAGACAAAATCCACGTGGAGCTTGCAAGGCTCGGATTTGTCATAATCATGATTATACCTCAAGTACTACGACCCGCTTCCCTTGAACAAACGCCGTCCCTCATTTGAGGGATTAGGAGGATGGGGCCTAGAGTGGAATAGCGGCCCGAGCTGCCTTGTTCCATCACCGACGTATCCATTCCGATTTGTGATCTCGACACACCAAGTTGACTTTCGGCGGGAAGGTAAATACAAGTTCGGGTAGTCAACCAGTGATCGAGTATTATTGATTCGGGAAGCACTTCAGAAACTTTTCAAAAAAATGCGAGTGGAAATTATGGCGTTGGTGGAATTATTGGATTAAGATGGTTATCGGAAGGATAAGCAATCTTCGATTTTTTGAAAGATTAGGTGGAACATAAGTCCGTTATAGATTCAAAATCGCAAGACGAGGAAGTCGCCCAGCGTTGGTATTAATCCGTCAAGACGATCCAATAAGTCAAGGGTTTTTTTTTTTGAGAAAATAAAATAATTAAAGTCAGAGGGTCCAGGCCTGTTTTAGTAAAAGGAAAATAATTTGTGTTAGGTCCTTGATAAAAAGAAAATTTACAATTAGCCCCGTTTTGTAAAAACCAATACTTTTCGGTTAAACATTGAATAAATAAATATCCCGAACTTGAAAAATTATGAGGTCAGTTCCTAAATTTTCTAAATTGTTCAGATATTCAGGTTTTAAAGTTTTGAGGTCGAGTTTTTATAAAATTCTCACATTGGTCCCAAATTTGCTAAAATTGTCATTTCGGGCCCTAAGTTTAAAATAATTGGAACTCACAAACCGGAAGGGCTTTTAAGGTGATTCCAGTTGGAAAATGTCACTAAGGTTAATAGGATATTGGGACAAAAGCAGTGTTTAAAATAAATAAGTGTAGGTCCTTTAACCTTTGAAAATCTCATTTTTGTCCCATTTTGAAATAATTGCCTTTAAGGCTTCTAGGGGTCCAATTGTTATGAAATTTGAACCTTGGGTCCAAAATATAATTAAGTTATAGTTAAATTATTAATTCCAGGTACATGGGTTGTATAAGTCCTGGAAATTTCATTTGGGTCCTCAAGTTTAATCTTTTACAATTCGGTCCCTCAATTTTAGTAAAACTACTTTCCAAGCTCTAAACACTTGGATTTTTGGAATATATTTAAAATATGTCATTTCCAGTCCCTTAAGAATTAAAATTCCAAATTTTAAAATTAAGGTCTGGTACAGTTTCAAAAATTACAAAGTAGCCCTTAAACTTCTAAAATTTTGCAATCTAGTCCTTGTGCTTTTAAAGGTTGATTTTATTTATCTTAAAACTCTTAAAACTTTATTAAAATTTCCAAAAGTCATTTTTGAACCTGAGTACAGTCCCAAAATTCGAAATTTGCAGTGGGATCCCTTAAGTTTTATTTTCTTGCAATTAAGTCCACCAACTTTTCATTTTTGCATTTTAAGTCCAAAAATTGAAATTTAATCAATTATGCTCGACTTGTCCAGGTTATAAGTCATACAAAACATGGATTTCAAGGATCATACACATGCATGTTCATTTCATACAAGAATTCATCAAATAGAACATTAAATTGTACATGCATGCACCTAAATTTCAATAAATAGCATTTTTAAGCAACACTTGAGAAATTTCATAACTTGATACATAAAATTAACATGCAATATATAAAATATACATATCTCAAGTGCTCATTATCAAAACACTACATGCATTTAACAAAAGCACCTAGAAGTTGAAAGGATTTTTCCACCCACCTTAAATTTGGAAAATTGTAAAATAAAAAGGATAATTTCACAACTTGGTTTGAGGTCACTTAGGCCAGCCCCTAAGTCAATAAATATCAAAAATTTAGAGTTAGGAAAAATGAGTGAAAAATTAAGAAAAAAAGAAGAAGATAAGAAAATTGGAAATACTACACTTTACCTTGTGTAGTAAGTGAAACTAGTTGAAGCTTCAAATTTGGGATTTTTGGTTCACCTTCAAAATCACCTAAGGTCAGCCCCTATTTCTCAAAATTGAAAAAGGGGTGTTAAAATTTGAAGAAAATAGGAAGAAAAAGAAAGAAGGGCTCTAGTGTCCAAATCTTACCTTGTAGTCCAATTTCTCTAACGCTTATTCTTCAAGTCTTCTAAATTAGCCACCATGCATGCATGTCTTCAAGTAGTCTTATAAGTACCTCAAAATCAAAATTTCAACTTAAATTAAGAAGAGAAGGTGATGAGTAGTAAGATATCAAGTTGAATTGAGGAATGAAATTTCTTACCTTTGAGATAGGGGGGTTCGAATTTTATGGTTTTAAGTAGGAAGAATGTTTGTTTTGGTTTAGTTGTTTGAAGAAAGAAGGAGTGTTTGATGATAGGAAGAAGGTGTTCTTGAAGGTATGAAGGTATGCTTGAAGATGTGAAGGTCTTATGTTTGAAGCTATGAAGATGTGAAGGAATGGTACTTGAAGGTTTGAAGATATGAAGAACTTGTGTTTGAAGATTTGAAGATATGAAGAGTTGGTGTTTGATGATTTGAAGATGTGAATGATTTTTAGAGAGAGATTAGAGAGAAGAAGGAGAATTTTGCTTGGAGATCAAAATGTGTTGGATAAAATGAACAAATTTGTTCATTTTTGGCCATATTGGCCGTCCACTTTGAGTGAGATAGGGAGAATTTTTTTGTTTAATTTGTGTCTTGAATTTTGCTTCTTGCATGGAGACAAAATGCAAGTCAAAGTATGAACTTGAATGGTGTTGGGGAATATTGAGAAGAATGTTGGTTAAGTGGAAGAATGTTGGGAAAAATAGTAATAAAGAATTGGTGTATGAGATGATGTGTATATTGTTTGAATTAATGGTGTAATTATACATAAGATGACTAATATAAGGTGTAAGTGTACAAGAGTTGGATGATATTTCTACTCCAAAAATCTCATCATTGCCGTCCACTATAGGGGGTATTGTGGTAATTCCATATATTTTTTTGTCCAAAATTTGATGATAATAGATGAATAATATCAATCTCCAAATTAATTAGTGATTTCCTTGATCACTTATAAGTCTCAAAATCACTTAATCTAAATCAAATTCTTAATTCTATAAGGTAAAAGTCTCTAAAATAAATAGTCTCTTAAAATTCTAAGGTGGCTAATAAATACAAAAATAGTAATAATGATCAATCAAGTGATCATAAATGCAAAATAGAATTAATAAATGATCATGATCACAAGTAATAAATAAAATGAAATAAATTGCAAAATATATATCATTAATATTTACCCGTTAAAGTGACGCGGTAAAATAGTCGATCAAATACATAGACGACAAAAGGATCAATCATATGAGTACTGGCAATTTTGTGTTTATCTGCACAATGCAAAATCCAGTGTTCTAACACAGTAGTGCAACACCTTCTGCGTGAATCTGGGCTGATATCTTGCCAGATTCTCTGTGATTAATTTATGGAAATTGTGCTATTTCTAGTAGCTTGCTGATAATATGTGATTGCATATCTTAATATATTCAGCCTATTTAAATTGCCATTTAAAATCCTTCCTTATGTATTTGATTCTTACCCATAAGGAAAGATTTTATCTCTTGCTGTTTACCTTTTATAGTTTTGGCTTGAAATCGCATCAATTGATTTTAGCCAAGAAAGGATCGACCGCCTTGTGAAGATTGGTTTCGGTCTCTATAAAGTGGAACTCGGCGTTTGAAGAAGATTATCGAGAAAATACATATTGAGCTTATTATTCTTCTTCAAGAAATATTTGTGTTATAATTCTAGTCTTCGGGAGAAGACGGTGAAGATCTACAAAGTGTGGATCGACTCAACCGCTCAAGGATTTGAAGTTGGAGGGACTCCAACAAGGTTGAGATTTTTGGAAGAATCGATCAAGAATATTAGTTTTATACGAGTGTTGGTGTATAAGATAAAGAGGAGTCTTTATGCTTTACGTAAATCCAAATGTATTTGTAATAACCGCTTGTTTCTAATATTGGATTGTTTCTTCTCTCGGGCGTGGCCTCGTGCATTAAGATTGAGGAATCTAAGCACGTAAAAATCCCGTGTTATTTTTTATTCCATGTGTACTTGTGTTGTTTGGTCCAGTGTCACAACATTAACATACAACACCGTAAGAATCGATTTCTTTAAAGTTACAAGGCATCGATTCTATCAATTGGTATTAGAGCCTTCCACTAATCCTTATTAGTGTGATCATGTTATTTTTATATTTTTGCTAACATGGACAACTATCGTGAGGAAGCTCTATTTCTCGACCACCTCTTCTCATTGGAACAAATTTCTCCTCTTTGAAAGCCAAAATGAGAGCATTCATCAAATCAGAGATGAACGTGCTTGGAAATCCATCCCCGGTTGGACACCTCCTCTTGAAGTTGTTGATGGCAAAAGTATTCCAAAAATGAAACTCAATGGACAAATCTGCGAGGACCAATCAAGCTAATTCGAACTCAAAGGCTCTCAATGCAATCTTCATGCGATCGATGATAATCGATTCAAACCGATATCTACGTGTGAGACCTCTAAGGAAGTTTGGGACATCTTACAAGTTGCCTATGAAGGAACTGAAGGCCGTAAGAATGTCTAAACTCCAAATGCTCACTTCTAAATTTGAGAGTCTTCGCATGAGTGAAAATGAAACCATAAGTGATTTTAACTCTAAACTCGTGATATCTCAAACGAATCATTTGCTTTGGGAAAGAAATACTCCAATTTCAAACTGGTTAAAAGGTTTTAAGGTCACTCCCCGAAAGGTTTGCTTACAAGGCAAATCGCCATTGAAGAATCAAAAGTGCTTTAAATGAAACTTGATGAATTAATTGGGTCTCTCCAAACCTTTGAGATGAATCTTGAAGAAACAAAGAAAGAAAAACCGAAAGAGACTAGTTACAAAAAGGAGAAAAATAGGAGATTGCTTTTCAAGTGAAACTTGATGAATTAACTAGTGATGCGAGGAAAAAGAAATTCAGGAATCTTTTCGCATGACTTACCAAGAATTTCAACAATATCTTCAAGCGAGGGAAACAAAGGAGGAAATTTTCCCAGGCCTGGAAAAATTCGGAACTCAAAGAAAGCTATATGATGGTGGTAAAGGCATTAAGTGTAGAGAATGTGGAGGTTTTGGACACATTCAAGTTTGAATGTTCGAATACCTTGAAGAAGAATGGAAAATCATTCACCACATCATGGAGTGATGATGAACCGTAAGATGATGAAGAAGAAGACAACGTGAGCAATCAAGTTGCCTTCACGTGATAAAAGAAGAGGTTGGTTGTAATCAAACGCACCCTGTGCTACTTACGTGTTACAACACCGAACATGTATAACTCTAACTTTCCTTTTCTTGAAACGTGTCTAAATTTTGTACTTCCTACGAGAAAAGAACAATTCCGACACTTCTCGAGAATGACTCGATCTAGATGAAGAGTCAAGAAATGAGGAGCTAAGAAGAATTTATCAAAAGATGCTTGATAAATGCGAATTTGTCGACAAGATAAATGTAAAGTGCGGAAAAGAAGGTTGTATCTCTTCTTCTTTGAAAAAGAGACACTCAAGGAGAAGTTGTCAAACTTGAAAGACTTGCCACGAGATAGAAAAGAAGAACTTGCCAAGGTAAAGAAAGAACTCGGTGAGATGACAAATTCACAAGAAGAAACCGAATACGGGCAAGGAGAGATTAGATGAAATTCTTTTTCAAGGAAAATACCAGCAAGATCGTGCATGTATTGGTTTTACTTTTAATGCTAACAAAAACTCGCTAAAAAGGATAAAAATTCTAAGATTGCTTTTGTTAAAGAAGGAACATCATTCAGTCATAATGGAAAATGAAGCAATGCTTTTGTTCCTATATGTCACTATTGCAACCGTCCTGGCCATATAAGACCTAAGTGTTATCGCCTTCAGAAACACTATAGGCAAGACGAGCGAGTGCAAACTCCGATGTTCCAACATCAACAAAGAAACACTCCTCGCTTTAAAATTGATTTATCAAACAAACCCAAGAAAATCTGGGTTAGGAAGGATGAATTCTCTTGCTATGTTGTACACACTGCTTTAAAAGCCAATGTGACTGAATCATGGTACTTTGATAGTGGTTGCTCTCGTCATATGACTGGAGTGTTGGAAAAACTGACTGATTTTGAAAAACATGAAAATGGATTGGTCACTTTTGGTGATGGTGCTAAGGGCAAAGTTTTGGGAAAAGGAACTCAATGTGTCCAGTCTTCCTTCTCTCAAAAGTTTTTGTATGTTGAAGGACTAAAAGTCAATCTTATCGATGATCGATCGACTTTGTGATGATGATTTATGTGTCAAATTTTGATAAGAATGTTTGTAATGTCTTTGATACTTCGACAATTGTATTCGAAAGGAAATAGGTCCTACGCTAATCAAGTATTTGTTGCGGGAAGAGCTCGAGTGTTACAACACTAAATGTCATAACACTAACTTGACTAGATTTAGTGATGTTAATTTGACAGGTGATGTCAATGATCGAAAGAGCACTCTTGGAGGATGTGTCTACTTTGGTAACAATTTAGTTTCATTGTATAGTAAGGAACAAAGTTGTGTATCCCTATCCACTATTGAGTCTGAATATACCGCCTTAGGGAGCTTTTGTTCTCAAATGTTGTGGATGAGACAAGTGTTGACTGACTATGGGGTTGAAGAGAAAACTCTTACTGTTTACTGTGATAATTCAAGTGCCATAAACATTTTTAAAAACCCGATTGCAACAACTGAGACTAAACACATCGATATTCGACACCATTTTATTAGAGACTTGGTTGAGAATAATATTGTTACCATTGATTTTGTCACCACTGAGAATCAAATTACTGATACTTTTACCAAAGCCCTAGACTTTCAAAGGTTTAATTACCTGAAACAGTCGTTGGGTGTCTGCTCTCTCTAAGCAGTGTGGGTTTCAGTGTTGCAACACCATATGCATCACTTCTCATTCTTGATGTGTTGCAACCTCTTCTTGATCTTAACTCTTTTGCATTAGACATTTTGCATTTTTAAGATCATTTCATTGGCTTCTCTGTTTTGTAGTTGTAACTCAATTGAGTACCCCTTTGAAGCTTACTTTGCCTAAAAACAATTGTGGTTCAATTTGCAAACAGAATGGTTTTTCCCTGTGAAAGATGTATTGTTTTTGGGGCCTTTGACGGAAAAAGCTACCTATACATTGTGTGTGAAAGCTATTCGGGTGTGAACTATTCTATGTTCTTTTATATGCTTGAATCTTATTATGATCTTCTGAAAAAGAGCTACCCATGTTTTGGAGCGAAAGCTACCGACTGGCAAATTGTTTCACTGCTGATTCCTTTCACAAAAAGATTGTTAAAAAGGGAAAAGGATTTTGATCCATTGACTTTGTGTGGTGATGTTTTTAGAAAAGGTGGTACAACACTGGGTTACAGCACCAAAACGCCTGAGGTCTTTTTATTCCTGTTAGAAATAAACTCGTCATTCTAGACATCCCTTAGGATCACTTTTTTTTGGGTTTGTTGAAAATATCCTCCTTATTGATTCGATGTGGTGTATTATTGTGGAAATGATTTTTTCCTTAAATTTGTCTTTTGTAAAATGAATTGATCTTCAGTGCTTATTTTGGATTAATTGCACACCTTGAATAATGGGACTTTTCCAAAAATATTTGAATTTCAAATTTGCGAATCGGAAGCTTTTCTTGAAACTCCCATAGTCACCATTTGTATCACTCCAATTATGGCGGTTCATTCTCTCATCTATTTTGGTAAGGACTACATTCATATTCTTGAAGGAGATTGTTTTGACCAAAAATAGCCAATGTATGGTTGGCTTCATTTGTCTTTTTTGGTCAAAAAGGGGAGAGAAGAGACTCTAGTGAGGTGAGAACCAAGTAAGGGGAGCAAACCGAGTCTCTTCTTGATGAAACCCATTGAGGGAGAGTCCGAAAAGTCCTGATAAGGAAAAAGATGACGATGATGCCTCTAAAGGGGAGTTTGAATATGTTGATGAGGAAGATGATGTGGCTGACTCTGAGGGGGAGTCAAAGGATGATTAAAACTGTAGCTGATTGTTATGTATGCTACTGGTTTATATATGCCTGATTTTGACTGTGCTAACCCATGCAGGATTTAATGTCTAAAGTGTTGCTTCACTTTTGATTATTCTTGTTTCCTGCATTTTGTGTTTTGACCAAAAGTGCCAAAGGGGGAGATTGTTAATGTTATGAGTATTGGCAATTTTGTGTTTACCTGCACAGTGCAAAATCCAGTGTTATAACACTGTAGTGCAACACCTTCTGCGCGAATCTGAGCTGATATCTTGCCAGATTCTCTGTGATTAATTTATGGCAATTTTGCTATTTCTAGTAGCTTGTCGATAACTGTGATTGCATATCTTAATATATTCACCTATTTAAATTGCCATTTAAAATCCTTCCTTATGTATTTGATTCTTACCTATAAAGAAAGATTTTATCTCTTGTTGTTTACCTTTTATAGTTTTGCTTTGAAATCTACATCAATTGATTTCACCAAGAAAGGATCGACTGCCTTGTGAAGATTGGTTTTCGATCTCTCTAAAAAGTGGAACTCGGCGTTTGAAGAAGATTATCGAGAAAAATACATATTGAGCTTATTATTCTTCTTCAAGAAATATTTGTGTTATAATTCTATTCTTCGGGAGAAGACGGTGAAGATCTACGGTGTGGATCGACACAACCGCTCAAGGGATTTGAAGTTGGAGGGACTCCAACAAGGTTGAGGTTTTGGAAGAATCGATCAAGAATATTAGTTTTATACGAGTGTTGGTGTATAAGATAAAGAGGAGTCTTTATGCTTTACGTAAATCGATCGTATTTGTAATAACTTGTTTGTTTCTAATATTGGATTGTTTCTTCTGCAGGCGTGGCCTCGTGCATTAAGATTGAGGAATCTAAGCACGTAAAAATCCCCGTGTTATTTTTATTCCGATGTGTACTTGTGTTGCTTGGTCCAGTGTCACAACATTAACATACAACACCGTAAGAATCGATTTCTTTAAAGTTACAAGGCATCGATTCTATCACACACCACTTTAACCATCGAAATCTCCCTCTTACACAACTGACGTATTTGCTAATCAATGATCCGGATCGGCCTCTCGGTGTAGGATAAATTTTCCATTAGAGGAGGAGTATCTCGAGTGATGATATGTACGGGATCTGGTTGATACTTCTTCAATCTCGATACGTGGAATACATCATGCATTCCCGCATATGGTGCTGGTAACTCGAGTCTGTAGGCTAACTTTCCGATTCTCTGTAAAATCTTGTAAGGTCCAACATATCTCGGACTCAACTTGCCTCCTTTCTTCGGATTGATCAATCCTTTCCGTGGTGAGAGTCTGAGAAATACTTCATCTCGACTTCAAATTCCAAATCTTTTCTTCTCTTGTCCGTGTAACTCTTTTTGGCGGCTCCGAGCCGCGAATCCGCTCCTTGATCAACTTAACCTTCTCCATGGCCTCCCGAACTAAGTCGACCTTTGGAATCGAGGGCGACTTTCGTTTTCTTTTCGGAGTCCATTGGTCATCAATCTCCCAGTGTAGTGGGGATCTACATTTTCGCCCATATGATGCCTCGTAGGTGCCATCCCAATCGTGGCCTGATAGGCATTATTGTAGGCGAACTCGGCTAATGGTAAGTGCGAGTCCCAACTTCCTTGGAAATCCAATGCGGGCTCGCAACATATCTTCCAGGGTTTGAATCGCTCGCTCGGATCGTCCATCGGTTTGTGGATTTCTTTGCCGTCTTTGAAACTTAGCGAGGTACCCAATTCCTCGTGCAAGCACTTCCAAAACGGATACAAACCTCGGGTCTCTCGTTTGATACTATGTCAACAGTACTCCATGCGGTCGAATGATCTCTGGATATAAATCTCGCAAGTTTCTACAAGCTATCGCTTTTCTTGATGGGTAAGAAGTGCGATTTTGTGAGTCGGTCTACAACTACCCAAATAGCATCATGGCCTTCTCTGGTCCTTGGTAGATCCGTCACGAAGTCCATCATTATGTGTTCCCATTTCCACTCAGGAATTCTCAACGGTTGTAGTAAACCGGATGGTCGTTGGTGTTCTCGCTTTACTCGTTGACAAGTCAAACATCTCGCAACGAACTCCGCTACCTGGTTCTTCATGTTTACCCACCAATAACTCCGTTTCAAATCCTTATACATCTTGTTTCCTCCAGGATGTATAGTGTATTCGAACGGTGTGCCTGTCTTAGGATTTTATTCCTACTCGCTCGTCACTCGGTACACAAACTCGATTTTGAAATCGATAACCCCATCTTCATGCACCGATAATTCGATCTCTCTCCTTTAAATATCTTTTCCTTTAGTTTTTGAAGATGCACATCAATCCCCTTTGCTTCCTTGATCTCATTCAAATGACGGGTTTAACTAAAATGTTAGCACATGAAATCGAGTATTGGTTCTCGTCCGATTCCAATTGCTCGATTCTTCTAATGATTTCCACTCTCAAATCATAAGTCCGCTAAGCTCGCCTTTCGCTCAAAGCGTCGGCTATTACGTTAGCTTTCCCGGGATGGTATTGAATATCAAAGTGATAGTCCTCAATCAACTCCATCCATCTCCGTTGCCTCGTTGAGATCTTTCTCGGGAGAATAGATACTTCAAGCTCTTATGATCTGTGAAAACCGTGAATGTTGCTCCGTAGAGATAGTGTCTCCATTTCTTTAACGCGAATACTATCACCGCCAATTCCAAGTCATGCGTTGGATAATTGGCTTCATACGGCTTGAGCTTTCGTGATGCATAAGCAATGACTTTTCCTTCCTACATGAGCACTTTGCTCCTAGTCCTTCCTTTGATGCATCACTATAGACGACAAAGTTTTCTTCCCTTTGGAAGAGCTAAGACTGAGTCGTAGTAAGTCGTTTTTAGCTCTTGGAAACTAGCCTCACACTTGTCTTTCCACTCAAACTTGACTTGCCTGGGTCGTCGAGTGAGCGATCCGGCTATCTTGGAGAAGTCCTGGATAAATATTCGATAATATCCACTAGTCCTAGGAAACTCCCGATCTCCATTCTGGACTGGGTTGTTTCCATTCAACCACTTTTTGTACCTTGAAGGATCTATAGTGATCCCTGGTGCCGGATACTATGTGTCCTAAGAACACGATTTCACTAAGCCAAAATTCGCACTTGCTGAATTTGGCATACATCTTATGCTCTCGTAGTGTCTCCAAAACGATTTTCAGATGACGTTCATGCTCTTCTCTAGACTTAGAGTATACGAGTATGTCATCAATGAATATCACTACAAATTGATCCAAATAAGGTTGAAAGACTCGATGCATCAGTCCATAAATGTCGCCGGTGCATTCGTTAGACGAAAGGCATCACTACAAACTCGTAGTGTCCATATCGGGTTTGAAATGCAGTTTTGGAAATGTCTTCTTCGCGGATCTTCAGTTGGTAATATCCTTGTTGTAAATCAAACTTCGAGTGCACCATCGCTCCTTGAAGTTGATCAAACAGTTCGTCTATCCTCGGGAGGGGATATTTGTTCTTGATGGTCACGCTATTAAGACCACGATAATCTATACATAGTCTTAATGTGCCATCTTTCTTTTTGACAAACAGTACAGGTGCTCCCCACGGACACGTACTCGGTCAGATAAACCCCACATCCATAAGCTTCTGTAATTGCGTCTTCAATTCTTGCAACTCAAGAGGAGCCATTCTATATGGTGTTCTAGCAATCGGGGCGATTCCCGGTAATACCTCGATGGTGAACTCGACCTCCCTATCCGGAGGGACAAGTGGTGAGTTCTTGTGGAAATACATCGGTGTATTCTCGATACTATAGTACTTGGTTAATTTGTGTCTCAACCTTGGGTTTGTTAATTACAAACGCCAAGTACCCTTGTGCCCCTCTAGTGATCGCCTTCCTCGCTTTCATTGCTGAAATGATTGGGGCAATCTTAACTCGTGCCCTTCCCGAAATTTCCACTTCGGGTTTTCCGGTTCACATAGTTTAATGGACATGTTATGGCAGTCCATTTGTCAATGGTGTGCGACAACCGATTCGTTCCCAATATCACATCGTATTCGGATATAGGTAATAAGATCATAAGATCAAATCGGCAGAAAATTTATCTCATCAATCTTAACCGCATGCGATATAGATAATATATGTTATCGCTCGCGCCCATAGGAGTTGACACTTATAGACATATGTGCATATGTTCCATGCATGCATGCGCTTTTGTACAAAATGCGGTGCGACAAATGAATGCGTTGATCCAGGGTCAAATAATATTTTAGCGTAGTTGTTAGATACTAGAAGCGTACCTTCCACCACGCCTATTTCCTCCCGGAGCCTCATGTCCGGCGAGTGCAATGCTCGGCGGGCATCCTTGCCGATTACCCGGCCATTGCCGGCTTCGCGGTACTGCGCTGTTTGGTTCGATCTTCGTTGTTGGACAACACGGCCATGTCGCCTATTTTCTATTTTGATTTTTGTGCGGCCGGCCTGGCGTCTTTCAACATGGCCGTGTCGGGCCACTTTCTGTCACTTTTCTTTGCGGAATTTGGGGAAAACTCACCAACCAATCCATTTTGGCCACTTTTGTACACTTTTAACTCCCTATTTTGCTGAAACATGTCTCCATGTCCCCTCCCTCATCACTTGAATACAAGAATTCACCAACCAACAAGGAAAATAGGGGTGATTGTTTAATAAAAGAGAGTACTATCAATGTATTGGTTGCCTATAAAAGCCAAGGGTTGAAGTTGGGAGAGCAATTCATTAGATATTCAGGAAATATTCATTGTATTCATTTCATTAAGTAGAATTGGGATCAAGGGGTCTTGGAGGAGAAAGCTTGGGGCAATATTGGAGAAGAAGGCTTGGAGCAACATCATCAATCAAGAAAGAAGTCAATTGAGATTTTGAGAAAGATAAGTACACCATGTCTACAATACTTAAATCTTCTTGTGTAATTTATTCTTTGGTCAAAATCATGTGTAGCTAAACTCCTAGTGTTTGAATGTAATGAACTCTAGAATGGATTTGTGATTAAGGTGTGTATGTTTTTAATAAAACCTTCATATTTTGTGTGATTCACCTATATTATGCTTCGTTCATTCGAATTGATATATGCGCAATATTGATTTGAAGTTTATTTTTCATCCGGGAAATCGAGAGATTCATGGTGAAATAGAACCTATATAAGTGAAAAGAGTTGCATGCAATCCTAGATATAGGACGACATAAATCTTCTGGATTAGGGTCAAACCTAATATGAATTCAAAAATCGTTATAATCTTTGTCTTGGGGTTTTAACTAGAAAGAGATTTCGATTAATCAACTTGAGATTAGAAGTTTTTCGCCTTGAGAAAGGGTTTAACTTAAATTGGGAATTTCTACGGTCCACAAGACATGAGATTTTATTAAAAGAGGTTGGTTTTTGCTTAAGGGCTTACGGTTGTTTTTTTAACTTGTCAAATCACAAAAACATTCTAGAGGATTTACATTCAAACACATTTCTATCTCTTGATTTCTTATTTTACAAATCTTCCTTCATTTTTACAATTTATAATTTGTTTTCCTTTTTCATCAAACAAAAACTCGAAAATTGTTAGATTAAATAACAAAAAGACGGTAATTATTAGTACTTACAATCCTCGTGGGAATGACACTCGGACTCAATAATCTATACTATAAAACGATAGGTGCACTTGCCTACGGTTTTAAAGGTAGCTTTTGAGCCATCAAGTTTTTGGCGCCGTTGTCGGGATTGTAATATTAAGAACAACTTATTTTTGTTAATTTAATCAATTTTTTTTATTTTATTTCATCATTTGTCTTTCTTTTTTTCTATCTTCGTAAGTCTTGATTAGACTTATCCTCTTTATTTACCGCAAAGATGCATGCCTACTCGTCCGCCGAATTTGGAAGCGTGACACCGCTTTTGTAGCAACACGAGAGGAAAGTATTAATACGACCACGAGGAGGATATTAACGAAGGCAAGGATCCCAATATGGCGGATGAACAACAAAGAACCATGTACGACTATGCCAAGCCGTCTATGGACGGCACATCGTCTAGTATCGTAAGGCCCGCTGTTGCAGCCAATAATTTCGAAATCAAACCGAATGTCATTCAAATGGTGCAACAATTTGTTCAATTCGACGCCTACCGAACGAAGATCCAAATAATCATATCGCGAATTTCCTTGAAATTTGCGATACCCTCAAAATAAATGGGGTCTCGATGATGCCATCCGTTTACGCCTATTCCCATTTACTCTTCGGGGATGGGCTAAACAATGGCTAAATACTTTGCCAAAGGGAACGATTACAACATGGAACATCATGGCCGAAAAGTTCCTTTTGAAATATTTTCCACCGGCCAAAACTGCACGATTGAGGAATGAAATCTCTTCATTCACTCAAGAAGATGACGAGACCTTGTACGACACTTGGGAGAGATTCAAAGAATTGTTGCGGAAATGCCCACACCATGGCCTACCTATTTGGATGCAAGTCCAAACATTTTATAATGGGCTACTTTCTGCAACAAGACAAATGATCGATGCAGCGGGAACTCTTAATAACAAAACGCCGGAAGCCGCTCAGGATTTGATTGAGGGAATGGCCATGAACGGCTACCAATGGCAATCCATACGAGGTAAAACTAACAGGTCAGTTGGTGTGTATAATGCAGATGCGGTAGTTACGCTCGCCGCACAGGTCGAAGCATTGACCCAAAAGATCGACGATCTAGCGGCTCCTAAACCACCACCACCGCATGTTTTATCTTGTGAAACTTGCGGAGGATTGCATAATCATCGACTGTCCACACACAATACCTCACGCCGAACATGCTAATTACGTTGGGAATCAAGGCGAAAATTACCCAAGTAATCCTTACAAAGAACACATATAATCCTGGGTGGCGACAACATCCTAATTTCGGTTGGGGAAATCAAGGCCAACCACGACCTAATCCCAATCCTGATCTACACACGTCTCCCGGATTTCAGCCAAATCAAGGTAAGCCTAACTTGGAAGATCTTATAACAAAGTTTGTGCAATCAACAGATACCCGATTCCGTGGTGAAACATCCTTGAGAAATCAAGAGGCATCTATCCATAATCTGAAACTCAAATAGGCAGATTGCGAAGATGATTTCGAAAGGCCACAAGGTAGTTTGCCGGGTAATACCGAGCCAAACCCAAGGGAGCACGTAAAGGCAATCACCATCAGTTTTCCACATGAGCATGATTATGCCAATGCCGCCATGCAGAAATACGTGGAGGATGACATGCCCAAAGAAAATCTCATGAAAAAGGAGATTGCGAGAATACAAACCCAAGATCCCTTACACGAGTCTAATCAAGAAGATAGAAGGGAGGACAAATTTGGTAAGTACCTTGATTCTTTCAAACAATTACATGCCAATATTCCATTTGTTGACCCACCTTCAAAGCATGTTAGGGATCTTAATGACATCATTCCTAGTGAAAATAAGCTCAACAAATTATCAAATGTGCAATTGAATGATAAATGTCCTTCCAATGAACTACCACAAAAATTTAATGATCCAGGAAGTTTTATTATCCCTTGCACAATTGATGGTTTACCTGTTGATAGGGCACTAGCCGACTTGGGAGCTAGTATCAACGTGATGTCTTATGAAACATTCAAGCATGCGGAATTAAGTGAACTTAAACCTATTAGGATGGACATTCAATTAGCCGATAAATCGATTAAACATCCTAGAGGTATTGTTAAAGATGTGCTAGTTAAGATTGATAAATTCATATTCCCAGTTGATTTTATTATTCTTGACATGCATGATGATATAGAAGTTCCCTTAATTCTAGGCGTCCCTTTTTGGCTACCGCTAAATCTCTCATTGATGTGCATGATGGAAAGCTTACTTTGAGAGTAGGGGTGAACAAGTTATCTTTAAAATTCCTTTGAGAAATCCTATAAATGATACTTGTTTTCCTATAAACTTGATTGAGACAAGGATAAATGATTCTTTGCTTGATATGTCTTCTAATAAATCCTCAAAAGTATGTGATGTTCCATGTGCAAAAGTTTCCACAGATAAATCCCATTTTGAGAATAACATGCCGAAAAATAGGACCATGAAGGTCAATTGTTCAAAATCGATACGGTGGCGATGTTGTTCAAAGAGATAAATTTTTTTATAAGTTCAAGGCTCCGCCCGATTAAATCTTCACATTTAGGTGAAATGGTCCAGCTATATGACGTTAAAGAAGCGCTACCCGGAGGCAACCCGATGTTTGTGTGCAATTGTTTTCATCTTTTTATTTTTTTTATTTTATTTTCTTTCAAAATAATCACAAGTCCTTAGAGTCATTTTCAAATCAAAAAATAAAAAAAAAAAAAAAATAAAACTCTTGAACATCTTCTTGGTTGTCCTAATTGGGAATATTTGAGATTTCACGGTATTCGAGTTGTGTATTGCTTGACTTTGATTAGGTATGAAGATGCGATTTGAAGATCCCGTACCAAAACAACCCAATGATCGCCCAACAACGATTCCACTATTGTAGTAAGGTCGTATTTTTCTTTTTCCACCTCTTTTATATCATTCTAATTTCTTTGCTTTTTGAGTGTTTGGTGTGTGTTTGTCCATTTCTTTGTTTCACATTGAGGACAATGTAAATTTTAAAAGTTGGAGGTGGGTACAATAACATTTTCGAATGCTTGTATGCTTGTTTGTGGAAATGTGTTTCTTATTTTTTATTTTTAACAGATTGAATGTTGCTAGTCAATAACTTGGCCCAATTATACCTACATTAACTTGTTAATTTGTGTTTTCAATGTGAAGCAATTGATTATCTAGGATAGATTGACGTGGATGCGGCAAAATTTTGATGAGATTTCTAACACCATAAATACTTGATGTGTTAAGGCATATACGACGATACCTAGCGCTATGAACGTCCGAGAACTCGTGATTTAGTAGTGGTTAACGAGTTGTTAAACCAAGCTTATGAATAAAAAAAAAGAAAGAGAAAATGAAAAAAAAAAAAACGGACCAATCGAGGTTATACTCCTCTATTTGTTGTTGCTTAGTAACTAGGAGCATTCATGAGCCCCATGTTTGTCTTTTACGTAAAACGGCGACACGAATATGAGTATGGGAAACCACCCTAGGAGTGTTTGAACAGAAATTCAAAATATAAACCTAGTGGAAGCATGTCTCGAAAGGTCCCAAAAAAAAAAAAAAAAAAAAGAGAGAACGAAAAAAAGGAGAATGAATACTCCTTGACTTCTCATTCCAATAAAGTTCAAGAAGCTTGGTTATATGACTAGTAAGCTAACTACAATGATCTATTGAATTCTTGTATTTTCATGGCGTTATTGAATTGAAGTTGTTCATAACTATCGATTTGTGGAGTGATGATTTCAAGTCCGAATAATGCCTGCCGATATTACGATCTTTCTTGACAATCGATCGCTTTACAAAACTATGTTTTAACTTAATGGTTAATTCAGGTTGAGAAGGCCAAGAACTTGACCGCTTATGTTCAATATGTTGAAAAAAAAAAAAATCATCTTTGTATGTTGTGATTTATTGAATCCTCTTTTTGATTTAATGTTTTGCTTGAGGACAAGCAAAGTTCAAAGTTGAGGTGGTTTGATAAGGGTATTTTTATGCATGTTTTATGTGTATATTTGAGTAGAATTCGAGTTATTTTATTGTTAGTTTTGTAAATTTTTGATTGTACATAGTTCATATTACTCCGAGGTGATTTTATTGATGTAGATTGACCATTCGAGGCTAATTTTGGTGAATTTCGACCATGGATTCATGTCAAATCATACCGGGAGTTTAAGGATGCGGAAACGCCGAAATCCCAAGCCAAACGCGTCATTTTGGGGCCTTTTTGGTCCAACACGGCCAGGGTGTCGGGCAACAACACGGCCAGGCCGTGTTCGGGGGTCAAGTTTTCTGCAAAAATTTGGAGTTTTTAGCTCCGTGAGAACACGGCCGTGTTGCCCGACACCCCCAGGCCGTGTTGGACCAAAAAGGCCCCAAAATGACGCGTTTGGCTTGGGATTTCGAAACAAGTTTACGCATCCTTAAACTCCCGGTATGATTTGACATGAATCCATGGTCCGAAATTCACCAAAATTAGCCTCGAATGGTCAATCTACATCAATAAAATCACCTCGGAGTAATATGAACTATGTACAATCAAAAATTTACAAAACTAACAATAAAATAACTCGAATTCTACTCAAATATACACATAAAACATGCATAAAAATACCCTTATCATTCGTATTTCAGCAATCCTTCACCAGTGCTGATTACTACCACAAAAGAAACACTTTCCTTGTTTACGCCAACATCATTGGCGGATGTCCCGGTTTACGGCAATGTGCACACACTTGACCCGGCTTTCCTTGTATTGGTCCCTTCCCTTTATCTATCTTATTAATCGGTCCCTTCAAACTTAGCAGTTTTTAGATGGCATCCCCCACATCCTCTTGAGAGATCGTTTGATGGCCTACTCTCCCAAATCATCCCAATACTGATTCGATCCCGACTCAATGCGGAGAGCCGCCTTTACCGCGGTGAGTAGGTTGTCAATTCAACAATCAACAGCTTGTTTTTGAAGTTCCACTTCAATCCTCGTGTGAACTTGTAAAGTTTGTCCTCTTCTCAGATCGATTGTCCTCGAGCATACTTGGACAATCGATGAAATCGAGACTCATCGAGCTACGCCATGTTCCCCTGTCTCAACCTATGGAATTCATCCCGTGCGCGCCTCTTTCACAACCTATGGAATGTCTTGTTCATTGAACTCGCCAAGAAATTTACCCATGTTCGCTACTCGGTCCTATTCCCACCTTCTCTCAACTCGCCCTCCACCAGTCTCTCTAGCGGCCGATTCTAGATGAAATACGGCGAGTGTGACTTTCCGCGCTCATCCGAATATTGGAGAGCATTGAAGATATTCACCGCTCTATCCATTCTTCCTCGCTTTAAGTCGTCCTGCTCTCCTAAGAAAGCCGGTGGGTCGAATCAGAGGAAACGCTCCAAAGTGCGATCGTTCGCCTCTCTGGCAGGTTCGGGAGCTCGGTGTTGAGGTTCTGCTTGTTGTCTCATGAAAACCAATATTTGTTGTAGGGCCTGTGCAGTCAAGTTGTCTCCTGCAATAGGTGGAGGAGGCGGTGGTAATTCAGGGGAGGGTACCTGGTCCTGGGCGTTGTCATTCCCTTGGGGAACTCGGCGAGGTCTCCCACGTCCACGATGTTCAGCCATTCTGTATCTTAAAGTGTTAGTTGCGATCCACGAGTAAATGAATACAATAATTATTCGCGTAAAGCAAGTTATGTCGTAGGGAAATTAACAACAAAACACAAGACACTGAATAAATAGCAAAGGCATATCCATTAATGTAAAATTTGAATACACCCATGAAGTACAACCATAGTAACACCGAGTCAAAGATACATCTGAATCTAAATACAACTGAATCTAATACAACAAAAAGCAAGGTACAACATAATGGAATAAGTGTCTAGAACAACAAAAGCACAAACTCAAAATCAAGCTAACTACTGAGATCGCCATCATCGTCACTAGCAGCTACGCCCATAACGGGGCCTGGTCGGGCTGAGGTGGCACCTCGACCTCGGGCCAATCAACGAAATCCAACCACCGCCGAATCCTTGTGCATTATCAAGTGGAGCGGCCTCAAGTGCCTCGGCTCTCCGACCTCAATGGATCCTCCTCGGATCCTCCTCGGGTCCTCCTCGGCGTCGGATACGGGCTCTACCTCGGGTGGTGGCAATGGTTGTGCATTAGCCGCCAAAGCAAACCTCCCGTGAGCGGCGTCTCGCCGGCTAGGGCCTGTGTAAGGTCCTCTATCACGGTCATCTGCTTGATGAGGGCCTCTCAATGGTGTCTCGAGACATGTGGGCGTCCATCTTCCACTTCCGCGGCCATCACTTGCTCTCTTCATTTTCTCTCGCACATTATCCGGCGCTCTTGGATAATCAGATCCGATCCTCCCGCACCCGTATGGTGTTGTCGCGTCCTTAATGATGATGGTCAACTCGTTCTTTTCGCCTTGGCTCCTTGCCAAGCGCTATGTCAAGTCTATGTTACGTGGCGCTTCTCGGACAGCTCGAGGTCGCCGAATACTATCCCGGTGCGGTGAGTCGTAATCGCCGGTAGTACTCCCAGCTCGGGCACGGGCACGATAAACGTCCCACCAAGAAGGTGGCGCCGGCTCCATCCTAATCAAACAAAACTAAGACGGATCGACCAAAGGTAAAGAAAAAAATAAGGAGGGAATAAGGAAAGAATGAACAAAGAAAGTCGACTCAAGAGTCAACTAAGTCAAGACAAGTATGACTATGGAATTTCCAAACATGCGTTCTAATTTAGTTTCAATCTCAATAATATGGTTGATAGGTGTGAGTTTTGCATGTATTTTGAGGCGTATTTCGAGCTATAATGATGGGTAAACATGCACATACTCGCGTTAAATGTTACATATTCACTCCTTGTAGAAAAGATATTACACTTTGCTTATTTTGTAGGAATTTCATGATATTTGAAGCAAATTGAATACGAATACGAGGAAAGCAAAGTGGAAACACGGAGAATTGAGTGGGTATACGAAAAGTGAAGCCTATAAGAACGAAAATTGAGCGTCTGACAGAAAAGACAAGGGGCACACGGGTTGGGCGTGCCTCGGACACCACCCGTGCACCCGTATGAAGATAATCGAGCTGCAAAGATGGCGCATGGGTAGCCCATGCATCGACGCATGACCGTGCGTCCCTACGAGGATGACTGGATTCATCGGAGTGGCACACGGGTAGGCCGTGCTCGACGCACCACCTCGTGCGCCCTTCGAGAGTTAGATTATTTCAGCAGGTGGCGCACGGGTAACCCGTGCTCCGACGCACCACCCGTGCTTACAATTTGAATCCCATAATGACATTATGCCCTAAACTTGATGGTGGGTATAAAAAGGCTTTTTTTTGGGCGCACACAAGGAGATTCTCGCATTTTGGGATCTACAACACAAGACAAGGGTCAACTCTTGGAAGGAGATACCAAGGAGACAATCGGGTTGCATCGGAGCTTGAAGAACGGGAGATATATCGAGAGATTGTCGATGTTCCTAAGTTTTTCTTGCTTCTCTTTTAGTTTCAATCTTTCATCTTCATTTGTAATGGCTTTGAACACTTTGTTTATAAGTTGTTTAATCATGTGTAGCTAAACTCTAGAGATTTCCGGGTTTTGGAAGTAGATTAATGAACTCTTGTTGGATGTTTTAATCTTAGTTGAAGTTATTATCTTGAAGCCTATTTGAGTATTTTGAGCTTATTCTTGTTTTATCACTTGATCAATGATTTAACTTGTTTGATATATTGATTCATAATTCGAGAGATGAGTTTCAATATTAGATCTTGAATACTCGACACAAATATTTGCATGAATCGAGAGGTTTGTAAATATTTGTGAGGACATTTGATCTTTTAAACTTTTGGGAGTTGAATGATTCATGTTGAGTAGAGATGCTAGCATAAGTATTTCAATCTACGTTTTATATGCATCTCGAGAGGAGGATAAAATAGCTTTGTGATCGTCTTATAGGAATATTGATAATAACTTGGCTTGATTAAACCGACAACAAAGAGGGTTATTAATCGAAACCTTAACTCGGAAATCCATTTCATTATCTTGATTCTTCTATCATTTGTGTTATCTTAATCTTGTGTTTTAGTTATTCAAATTGTCTTGATCTCAATATAACAATCATCAAATTTCGATCGTCTAAATAAAAATAAGTCTATTTTGGTTCAATATTTAGCGCATAAATTTATTAGTCTCCGTGGATACGACCTTCCCGCTACCCTATTCTATAACGTACACCGTACACTTGCGGTGAAGCTAAAAATATAGGCAAACAAGTTTTTGGCGCCGTTCTTGGGACTAATACAATTTTTGGTGCTAATATTGCGATAGATAGAATTATTCTTAATTTAGACATTCTTTTATTTTTTTTATTTTGGTTTGACTTTAATTCCACATTATTTGACTTGTTTCTTTTAGTTTGGTCCGGTGTAGTGCATGAACACGCGCTCTGGCGGGGGACTTAATACCGCTCATCACCGGAAGTTGAGGCTTTCGCGAGAAGAATCGATGCTACCACTAGGGCGGGCTGAAAGACAACACAATCCGATAATGGGGATTTGAATGAGTTACCAATACCGCAAACAATGGTGGAAATGAGTTACCGATACGGTGCAAATGACAAAGCCATTCGTGATTACTTTCGACCACAAACGAATCGTAATTATGGTGGTATTGCCCATATTCCTATCAATGCCAACAACTTCGAGCTCAAACCTAAGATCGATCAACATGGTGCAACGAGAATCGATTTGGGGGTTCGGCCCGAAGATCCTAACTCTCACCTTGCGCATTTTATCCAAATATGCAATACGGTCAAAATGAACGGAGTCTCGAGATGACGCCATAAGATTGCGCTGTTCCCATTCTCTTTACGGGATAAGGCGAAAATTGGTTGGGTAGTTTGACGCAAGGCGATGTAAGCACATGGGACGAACCCAGCCAAAAGTTCT
The DNA here is from genome assembly GCA_016081115.2 of Rehmannia glutinosa. Taxonomy (NCBI): domain Eukaryota; kingdom Viridiplantae; phylum Streptophyta; class Magnoliopsida; order Lamiales; family Orobanchaceae; genus Rehmannia; species Rehmannia glutinosa. Next base: position 28,702,885 of record CM071936.1, read on the forward strand.
TGTTTAAATTCTTTCCACCGAGCAAAACTTTGCGGCTCAAAAGTGAGATTACTCAATTCGATTCGACTCGAGAGCCTTTGTATGAGGCTTGGAAAAGGTTTCGGGATTTGTTCCGTAGATGTCCACAACATGGGTTTCCGAGGAGGATCAACGATTATGTTTCTTCTACAATGGTTTAATGGGACAGACGAGGGCATTTGTGGACGCTGCGGCGGGAGGAGCATTGTTGGCAAGGTTTCCACAAGATGCCTTGAACCTTTTTGAGAAATGGCCATGAAACGATTACGTGGCCGTCGAAAGATCTAATGTACAACGAGTAGCGAAATCTCGGATTCGGACCAATTAAAACATTGACGGCACAAGTAGCGGCTTTGACAACTCAATTGAGTGTATTTACGAAGGGGCGGAAGCGACACGAGCATGGGTAGTGAAGCTCTTCTATATCCGATAGAAGAGGTAAATTATGTGAATAACCGGAATTTCAACAATTTCCGAAATAATTCAAACCCAACGCACTACCATCCAGGGGTTGAGAAATCATGAAAATTTTTCCTATGCAAATACAAAAAATGTGTTACAACCTCCGCCGGGATTTAATGCTTCAAGTGGAGGCGGTAATGGGAAGGCAAATCGTCGTTGGAAGATGCACTCACCTCCTTCATAAATCAATCTAATGCTTTCATGAATGATACGAGGAGCCGCCTCGCTAAGCAAGACCTTCGGATGGATAAGATAGAACAACAAGTGACAAGCTCGATAAAGAATCGGAGACTCAAATGGGTCAATTGGCTACAATTGTGGGTGATCAACATCAAAAGGGTCAATTTCCAAGTAATACGGAAATAAATCCTAAGGAACAATGCAAGGCGATTCGTTTACGAAGCGATGCACGAATATGAGGGGCCTAAAGAAAAATGGGAATCAAACTTTCGGATGAAGCATCTAGGCGGAAGAAGGAGAATCCGTGATGAAGGATGATATTGAAGAAAATAGGAAAGAAGAGAACAAAGAGGCGGAACAAACAGGGGCTGAAAAGCTAAAATCATCATCTAACTCGAATATATCTAAGGTGTCTCGAGACATGTGGGCGTCCATCTCCCACTTCTGGCGGCCATCACTTGCTCTCTTCATTTTCTCTCGTACATTATCCAGGCGCTCCTGGATAATCTGTATCTGATCCTCCCACACCCGTATGGTGTTGTCGCGGTCCTTAATGATGATGGTCAACTCGTTCTTTTCGTCTTGGCTCCTTGCCGCGTCAAGTCCTGTTCTGGGCGCTTCTCGGACAACTCACGAGGTCGCTCGAATACTATCCCGGTGCCAGTGAGTCGTAAGTGCCCGGTAGTACTCCCGCTCGGCACGGGCCTGATAAACGTCCCACCAAGAAGGTGTCATCGGCTCCATCCTAATCAAGCAAAACTAAGACGGATCAATCAAAGGTAAAGAAAAGATAAGGAGGAATAAGGAAAGAATGAACAAAGAAAGTCGATCAAGAGTCAACTAAGTCAAGACAAGTATGACTATGGAATCTCCAAACATGCGTTCTAATTTAGTTTCAATCTCAATAATATGGTTCTACACCAAATTGAAATCGATTTCACACTAATTAGTCAAGTCGCGGTACTTCCCAAAACACAGGCCGGGGTTCTATCTTGGGTCAACTCGGTGTAAGTTTCCATCTTACTAGCCGAGCTCGATACCACTCTAATCTGTCACGCCCCCAACGGGGGGCGCGACGGCGATCCACAACTTAAATACAAATAAGCAAACGATCTGAGACGAATATCAACGAAAACCCAATGAAACAGTCAAATAGCGGAAATAAAGAACAAGTACGAGTTACAACTTACAGTCCACAATATCCAAATTACATCCCCGAAATCAATTAAAGATAACAACTTAAAAGTCAAAGGGTCCTACGCCCTTCAGTTACAGACCGAAATGAAAAGAGAATAAAAGAGTCCAACAACAATTAAAGAAACAAGTCTAGCAACATCATCAACAGAAGATAGTAAGTCCAACAAGCGGAGTACGGAAGCTCAGTCCGTGGTCGGTTCAACATCCTCGACAAAGTACTCATCTAAAGGTTAGAAAACAGGAAGGGATGAGACAGAAATCTCAGTGGATGGGGTGATCATGTGCAAGTGTGGCGATATATAGTTAATGCGAGAAACAGTTGTATAAAAACGCGTGAGATATGATGCATGAATTCACACACGATCCACAAGCGTCGTGATAAAATATTTAAGTAATATACTTATACGATTTAAGCAAACATTCGTGGTCACACAGTACTATGTGATTGAGGCAAGACAGGTAGGATTGCGTGCGGAATGTAACGTCAATCCTATGCAAGACAATTAATGGTTGCGTCACGTTTGTAGCGCCAACTAATGCAATACAAGTAGCGGTTGCGTCGGTTTGTAGCGCCAACCAAACGGGTCCGATTAATTCTGGAATCGTGTGGATCGGAACAACAATTCATTCGCTTCTTCCTTGTAACTCCCCGAGCAAGATGGTCCAATACTCCGTCACCTTATCGCTCCATAGGCAAAGACAAAATCCATAGTGGAGCTTGCAAGGCTCGGAGGGTCCAGGCTGTTTTAGTAAAAGGAAAATAATTTGAGTTAGGTCCTTGATAAAAAAATTTATAATTAGCCCCGTTTTGTAAAAACCAATACTTTTAGGGTTAAAAATTGAATAAATAAATATCCCGAACTTGAAAATTATGAGGTCAGTTCTAAATTCTCTAAATTGTTCGAGATATTCAGGTTTTAAAGTTTTGAGGTCGAGTTTTATAAAATTCTCACATTGGTCCCAAATTTGCTAAAATTGTCATTTCGGCCCTAAGTTTAAAATAATTGGAACTCACAAACCAGAAGGGCTTTTAAGGTGATTTCAGGTTGGAAAATGTCACTAAGATTAGTAGGATATTGGGAAAAAATCAGTTTTTAAATGAAATAAGTGTAGGTCCTTTAACTTTTGAAAATCTCATTTTTGTTCCATTTTGAAATAATTATCTTTAAGGCTTGTAGGGGTCCAATTGTTATGAAATTTGAAAATTGGGTCCAAAATATAACTAAGTTATAGTTAAAATTCCAGGTACATGAGCTGTATAAGTCCTGGAAATTTCATTTGGGTCCTCAAGTTTAATCTTTTACAATTCGGTCCCTCAATTTTAGTAAAATTACATTCCAAGCTCTAAACACTTGGATTTTTGGAATACATTTAAAATATGTCATTTCCTGTCCCTTAAGAATTAAAATTCCAAATTTAAAATTAAGGTCTGGTACAGTGTCAAAAATTACAAAGTAGCCTTAAACTTCTAAAATTTTACAATGTAGTCCTTGGGCTTTTAAAGGTTGATTTTATTTATCTTAAAACTCTTAAAACTTTATTAAAATGTCCAAAAGTAATTTTTTAACCTGAGTACTGTTCCAAAATTTGAAATTTGCAGAGGGGTCCCTTAAGTTTTATTTTCTTGCAATTAAGTCCACCAACTTTCTATTTTTGCATTTTAAGTCCAAAAATTGAAATTTAATCAATTATGCTCGACTTGTCCAGGTTATAAGTCACATAAAACATGGATTTCAAGGATCACACACATGCATGTTCATTTCATACAAGAATTCATCAAATAGAACATTAAATTGTACATGCATGCACCTAAATTTCAATAAATAGCATTTTTGAGCAACACTTGTGAAATTTCATAACTTGATACATAAAATTAACATGCAATATATAAAATATACATATCTCAAGTGCTCATGATCAAAACACTACACGCATTTAACAAAAGCACTTAGAAGTTGAAAGGATTTTTCCACCCACCTTAAATTTGGAAAATTGTTAAATAAAAAAGGATAATTTCACGACTTGATTTGAGGTCACTTAGGTCAGCCCCTAAGTCAAGAAATATCAAAAGTTTAGAGTTAGAAAAAATGAGTGAAAAATTAAGAAAAAAAGAAGAAGATAAGAAAATTGGAAATCTGCACTTTACCTTGTGTAGTAAGTGATTTGAAACTAGTTGAAGCTTCAAATTTGGGATTTTGGTTCACCTTCAAAATCACCTAAGGTCAGCCCCTATTTATCAAAAATAAAAAAGGGGTGTTAAAATTTGAAGAAAATAGGAAGAAAAAGAAAGAAGGGCTCTAGTGTCCAAATCTTTACCTTGTAGTCCAATTTATCTAACACTTATTCTTCAAGTCTTCTAAATTGGCCACCATGCATGCATGTCTTCAAGTAGTCTTCTAAGTACCTCAAAATCAAAATTTCAACTTATATTAAGAAGAGAAGGTGATGAGTAGTAAGATATCAAGTTGAATTGATGAATGAAATTTCTTACCTTTGAGATAGGGGTTCGTATTTTATGGTTTTAAGTAGGAAAAATGTTTGTTTTGGTTTAGTTGTCTGAAGAAAGAAGGAGTGTTTGATGATAGGAAGAAGATGTTCTTGAAGGTATGAAGGTATGTGTTAGTGATTTTTCTAACCGCAAGTCTACGGTGTCAAGTTTTAATATAGTGATATGAGTAGGGTTATCGTATCCACAGGGAATGCGTGTATAAGTACCAAATATAAATTACCTATACTATATTTGAGATCAATAATAGGTGGATGTCTCAATTTATAAATAAAAGTAACTAGATATAACTAATCAAAATATAAACATCTAAATCTATGGGAGAATGAATTCTAGAGGTGTGATGAATCTAGTTTTCCCTTATATTATCAATATGGTATATCAATCACAAATTACCAATTTATAAGTCAAGATTTCTACAATAATCATTTCCTCTCTCGAGTGCCAAATGATTTTAGACCACAATTGGGACATCAATATCTCTATAAAAATCACCAATTGAAATCTCAATAAAAACTATGAATCTTGGTTGATGACTTCAAAGGATTCACAAATCTCTCAATTCTATGAAATCCTAAGTTATGCTATTTCAAGGCCATGTATTAAACTTCCTCTCTCAAGTGTCAAATCAAATACACCAAACACTCTAAATTATTGATCAAGTAATTTAGAAGCAATAAATCCAAATAGCACAAATAGATTGGGAAATCTAGATTGACAAACCACAATATCAAAACATAAGTTCAAACATAGATTACATCATCCCTCTAGAATTATAAAGTTTAGCTCATGATGAAAATACAAATACCCATAATCAAATGAGAATGCATCTCAAATGATATACAAGAAACAACAAAGAAGGAATTAAAGAGATTAAAGAAGAATCTTATCTATTTCTAGATGATAAATGTCTTCAATCTTCTTCCCCAACTCTTTCCTTGTGTCTTGGTGGTGTTGGTTTTCATCCCCAAGTGTCCTCCATGCCCTAGATCAAGCCTCCCATGTATCTATTTATAGTACCCTCCTTTTAGATCCAAAAATCGGACATTTCTTGTTTTGTCCGTCCACGGGCGCTGCAGCGCTCGAAAATGGGCGCTGCAGCGCCAAAAAACAAACCCAGACTGCCCATTTTCTGTATCGGGCGCTGCAGCGCCAAGGAGGGGGCGCTGCAGCGCGTAGAACACCCCTGGGCGCTGCGGCGCCCGTTTTGGGCGCTGTGGCGCCGCTGTTGCGCTGCAGCGCCTCTTTTTCGCGCTGTAGCGCCATCCAAACGTCCGAATTTGCTTTTGGTGTCTTCATAAGAGTTGTAGCCCTTTCTCTTAGCTTTCCATAGCCACTTGAATCAGCTCAATATCAATTTTGTAGAGAGAGTTATGACCAAAATACTAAACTCTGCCAGTCTTTAGAAATTTCGAGCCAGCGTTTGGACGTTTCTTCAAATCAATCTTTCGTTGTTTGATCATACTTTCTTCTTTTGACACACGACTAATTAAAATGACTCTAGACTCAATATAATTGGCCCTCAACATGGCTTGGCCTCTCAAATGACTCGAAACAATAGAAATTAATGCCTAACCTATGAGATATAACAAAAACGACTCAAAATACTCAAAAACAACACAAAACTCAAGTCTAGGAAGCCCAAATCAATGGTATAAAACCAAGTGAACAGTATGCTTGAATATGTGAAGGTCTTATGTTTGAAGCTATGATGTGAAGGAATGGTACTTGAAGGTTTGAAGATATGAAGAACTTGTGTTTGAAGATTTGAAGAAATGAAGAGTTGGTGTTTGAAGAGTTGAAGATGTGAATGATTTTTAGAGAGATTAGAGAGGAGGAGAATTTTCTTGAAGATCAAAATGTGTTGGGTAAAATGAACAAATTTGTTCATTTTTGGCCATATTGGCCGTCCACTTTGAGTGAGAGAGGGGAGAATTTTTTTGTTTAATTTGTGTCTTGAATTTTGCTTCTTGCATGAGAGACAAAATGCAAGTCAAAGTATGGGCTTGAATGGTGTTGGGGAATATTGAGAAGAATGTTGGTTAAGTGGAAGAATATTGGGAAAAATAGTAATAAAGAATTGGTGTATGAGATGATGTGTATAATGTTTGAATTAATGGTGTAATTATACACAATATGACTAATATAAGGTGTAAGTGTACAAGAGTTGGATGATATTTCTACTCCAAAAATCTCATCATTGCCGTCCACTATAGGGGTATTGTGGTAATTCCATATATTTTTTTTTGTCCCAAATTTGATGATAATAGATGAATAATATCAATCTCCAAATTAATTAGTGATTTCCTTGATCACTTATAAGTCTCAAAATCACTTAATCTAAATCAAATTCTTAATTCTATAAGGTAAAAGTCTCTAAAATAAATAGTCTCTTAAAATTCTAAGGTGACTAATAAATACAAAATAGTAATAATGATCAATCAAGTGATCATAAATACAAAATAGCTTTAATAAATGATCATAATCACAAGTAATAAATAAAATAAAATAAATTGCAAAATATATTTCATTAATATTTACCCGTCAAAGTGACGCGGTAAAATAGTCGATCAAATACATAGACAACAAAAGGATCAATCATATGCTCGGAAAAATCGGGGCTTCACAAATCTAATTATTTATTAATCAATTATTTTGTAAATTTGAATTCACGTTTACCATATGTGATCGAAATATTTATTTTGAAATATGGGTAATTACTAAAATTGACACGTGAACTAGTGACCAACTAAATAATTTAAGCATAACCGTAAGTTTTGATATGAGAATCTCTTTTCCTTCTCCTAAAATCCTAGCCGCTTATATTCTCCATCTTCTTCCTATTTTTCTTTTTCCGATCATCCTCTTGGAGGATGAGAGTAGTAATTTTCATTGTTTTAATCTAAATAAATTTGTCCCAATATGTGACTTTTATTTGTCTCCAATATGTGACTTTATTTGTTCCCATTAGGTTACTTTTTTTTTTCCAGTCAATAAGTTTGTCCCATATGTGAGATTTAGTTCATAAGATCAGATGAGTCACTATTTCAAAAAAAAAAAAAAGATCAGATGAGTCACTATGTGGCGATATGTGATCGAAGCTAGATCATCTTTAATACATGTTTTGTCGAGCTCCTCCGTTGTCAAGTTATGATTCTACGGATCAGTAAGATCTAGTTAGGTTTAATTTTTTGTTTTAGATATGTATAGATTTACGATCATAATGTGCTTGTAACTGTTTTCCACTCGTTGTTGTAATAGTTTTAAGTTTCTTATGATGAATAAATGATTCGTTTAGATTCTCAAAAAACAAAAAAATGGTCAATTTGAATTAAACTAACTTAACGTATGCCATTTGATTCCTGTGAACTGGTATGTCATATGTGTAATTGCGTTTTATTCACTTGAGACCACACAATGAGGCTTTAAGAAACAATTGGTAGTAAGCAACACTAGCTGTTTGCACAATTAGATTAGCTATATATCCAAGAAAATCATACATATGATAATTTTTTGAACACAAATAAACTTTCAGTGTATATATTTGTCAGACCATGACTTCATATTGTAAAAATTGCTTAACCAATTAACTAGTGTTACATGAAATTGGACTGTTGGAAATTTCATAAAAAGAATACATATTATTGATTGTCGAAGATATTAGTTTTAATTGGCTTATTTTATTGAACTATTAGTTTTAATTGGCTTATTTTATTTTATTAAATAAGTTTGCTTATTGATTTTGGCAACTTGAGTGTAATCAAGGCCAAGCGACCAAGATGATCGAAGATAGCCTAGTTATCCGAAATTTTCAGATTGCAAATCGAACAAAGTGAATTTAATCATTTCATCAGTATAATATTCAGATAATGAAAACTCAAAAGAATTTTGGTTAAATATGTAAGCAGTACAAGCTAGATAAATTGCTACACTTTCAATATACATCATGGATTACATTACCTTGATGTATGATTTCTTGTGATAGTGAATATAATGTGATCAAATCAGTTTCGAGTATATGATTTGTAAATGATCTGAAGATGTAATATGGTTTGAGCACCCCTTGTGCCCATGTTTTATGAAATTTTTCCTTATAAAAGAAATTATGATTTGTTGTAAAATATTATGGCTAATATGTAGTATTGTACAGATTTGGGATCACATTCTAAAATTTTGGGGTAACTTTTTCCTTCATTTAACATTTTTATCATTGTTAAATTGATTTGTTTTTATCAATTATAACAAGTAATTATAATCTGGCCTTTTCATTCAAATACTTCTAACCACTAGGTTGTATTCAAGAGGTATGAGTATTGACCAGGGTTCAAATCTTGTATCTTTCAATTTTTTTGAAATTTATCCCTTATATTGTATGAGTAATACAATATCATCAGCTTATCATGTTTCGCATCATGTTTCACTTCACTAATTCTTAATAAAAGTTTGAAGAACACATATTGCAATACCAAAAACGACTTATTTATTTCTTGATATTCTAATACAATTGAAATATTTCGATACAATACAAGTACAATAATTATATTGATCGATGATCGATGTTTTTATTGCCAAGCATGAAACCTACCTTTCGGCAAATGAACACCTTCATATTTGCCGTCCATGTGCATCGATCACGCGCACATGGATTGGTAATCCACTTTGCGTCGTAAGCGTCGAAAGACACTTTCTTCTTACCCCATTGAAGGTAACAATAGAACAAAGTCGAAAAAGGTTTCACGCAAAAATCAAAGCTGTAAATTAGATTACTTGGGTTCAGTGTGTGATCTCCGAGATCATCATCCTTGGACTTACAATGCACCAACAATGGCGGAGAATTATCGGGAAATTGATAAACAATATTAACGTGAACTCTATAATATGGAAAACAACTCTCTCCTTTGTGAAAAAGATTGGCAGAAAGGAGAAAAGATAGTACGAGGTATTTGATGATCATGGTATTGAACATGATTTATTGCGTTTAATTTAAGAGAATTATGTCATGTACTGATGATATATTTGTTTTGTTTTTCGTGAATCTTATATTTATAGCTGAATTATTCGTCTTTACATCTCTGAAAAGATTAAAGTAGGTTCATAAATTGTTAATTAAGTTTTGGCAATTTGAATATAGTCAACAAAACCTATTGTACGATTCAAATTCTTTGAAATTTGTGACGATATGTACGTTTTTAAGTTTTTGTTGAATCCACAATATGTTTATAATTAAATTCTTCTGATTGTATAATTGTAGATAAGAGATTACTCAAATAAGGAAAAAGGTAATGTTATCATAGATTACAAAAATTAATAATACTATCCAAAATTGAATATATAAAACATATTCGTAACAGAATACACAAGATTGTCAAGTACTCATCCAAGGCAAATTAAACGCGCCCATGTGTAGATTAATTATATATTACAATCATTCTTGATTTGAATAAAAAAGGTTTGACTATTTGACTAATATTATGTTAGAATAATTTGATTGGATTGTTTCAATTGATTTTAAGGAAAAACTAGATGAGCCCTGTGCGATGCACAAGCTATATTAATAATCAATAGAGCTGCCAAATGGGCCGACTTGGGCTGGGTGATACTGGTCTGCTGGGCCAAAGAGAAAAACCAGGTTGGATCGGGTTGAAATTCCATTAGGTCGTTATTTTTAAGACACAACCTATGAATACACATGAAATGACCAAGCTACCAACTTTTCGGGGCTAATGGTTGTGCCAAATAGGTCCAGTCATTTCGGACCTCCAAAAATGTAGCCAATTCGGCCTTTTCATCGGCCAGGCCTATTTTGATACCTCAAAAAGCAGGTACTTGTATTTATATCAATCCAAACTCAATAGTCTGTAAGGATGGTGATCAGTCCGACAAAATATTGCATCATCAACAATGGATAAGTTGTGTTAACGGTGGACGTGAAATTATTTTTGTATTTATATATTTGAATATAACATAAACATTGGACACATTAAGATGTACTGATGGTTGATTAGAGATAAGAGATTTGTATATAAAATAAACAATAGATATGTCAATCTATGTTGGTGGGTGAGAAATGATTATTGTATATATAAATTTTAATATAGAATTTTATATATTTTTCAGAAATGTATTATTAATTTTTTTATTAAAATATAATTTATTGTTTGGAGGATGTTAACTTTGTAATATTAAAAATCTCTATCTTAACAAAAAACGATATGCTCATGATGTATATAAAAAGATTTTGTATCATTAGAAATATATAGAGTTTTATTAAAGTATTTTTAATCACTAATAATTTACAAAATATGTTCAATTTTTAAGAATAAAATATAATATTATATTATGTTATAGATTGTAAATCATTCCAAAATACATGGATACAACTATCATGCTTAAATCGGATTATAAATAGTTCCAAAATAGAGTGTAAAACATTAATGATTATAATTAAGAAGATTTGGCCATTGGTGGAAATTATTTTCTTTAATTAAAAGAGTCATAGAAATTTATTTTAGGCAATATCATTTAGGCGGAAAAACACATATAGAAACAAGTTTGTGAGAGTCCTCTCTGTGGGTTGTGGGTTTGGTTTGTAGTGTTTTTTTGAAATTTCCTTTTCCCCCCCTTTACTTCTCCATGTTCTTTTGACTTTGTCCATGTACTGTAGCCATTTATTTCTTGTCTGTTAGGGTGGTATTGAATGCATTATTCTGTGTTAAGGTTTGCCTCTGTTTTATAGGACCCTGGTCATTATCTGTTTCTGTCTGTCTTTCTTTTGCCCTTTGTTTGTCCTAGGATTGGCCAAGTTTAGTTTCTTTTTATCTTTTTTTTGGGCCCTTGTTTCCTTATATTTTTTCTCTACTTTATTGTGTGTATTTTAACATGGTTTTGGCTTAATTTTTGTTTCGTCACAGGTGTAGCCAGCTTGAAGCTCTTTTCAGTATTGTGTGAGTTTTTTCATCCAATGGAGAACGAGATAGAGAGTAGCCTGAGGAAGTTTTCTTTGTCAGATAAGGAGAATGTGGTTATAAGTCTGAAAGAAGGGGATATTCATACCAGTTCCGATGAATGCTCAAGAAGCTTATTTGGAAAGCTTATCGGGAATAAAAGAGCTAACCTTGGTGGAATGAAGAGAACCTTTGCTCTGGTATGACCAGTGAAAGAAGCATTTTACACGAGAGAGTTGGGAGTTAATTTTTTCCAGTTCATATTCTCGTCTAAAGATGATGTGAAAAGAGTGAGAGATGGGAAATCATGGAATTTCGATAACCAGTACCTGATTCTAAAGGATTGGGAAGATAATTTGATAGGGGATAGTAAATTCTTTAACTTTGTTGACATGTGGATACAAATGAGGAACATCCCATTTAATCAAGGTTATGTGCGGAAGTGGGCCTAAAATTGGAAAAATATTTGCTCAAGTTAAGGATGTGGTGATAGCTGATTCAGGGGGTGTTAAAGGGAGACATATGAGAATATTGGCTCTGTGGAGTTGAGCAAACCCCTGAAGCGATGTGCTATAATCCAACTGGAAATAAAGAAGTGAGAGTGGATTTCAAATATGAGAAACTCTTAAACTTTTGTTTTTACTGTGGGAAAATTGGGCATTCTGATAAAATGTGTGATCAAAGGAGGGAGGACATTGTGAAAGGCTGCTTGAAAGAAGGCCAATTCGGAGAGTGGATTAAGGCCAAGATAGCTTCCTGAGCGAGATAATAATAGAGGTAGCCCATCTAGAAAAGCAACATTAGATACTCCTGCGGTCAGCATTGAGAAAGGTGATGCCAAACTTAAGGATAATAGTGATGATGAGGGAAGGATAATTGTGGCTTCTAGTAGTAATGTGGCCGAGGGGGATAACACTGTGTTGGGGTCCGAGTTGGTGGCTGGTTAAAAAGATTTATTATGTCATGTGGTGGAAGAGGGGTCTAGTAAGAAAGAAGTTAGTATTATTCATGTGGTTGAAGCCTTCTACCTTGCTTCCTGAAGTAGTAGTGCTATCTAATGTGGGGGGTTGATAGTGATATGGAGGTTTCTGAGATGGTTATGAATAATATTGTCAAGGATTCCTCTTCTTCATTGCAGAGAAGAATGTCGTTAGCTGAAATAACTAATACTGCTCGGACGGGAATGGGTGGATTAACTGGCATTAAGAGAGGGGTTAGGATTAGATGAGGTCTAAGATTGAAGGGGCACGAGGGTGGAGAATGGTGTTGTGAGAGAGGATGGGGCGAAAAACAAAAGAGAGAAAAGAGTGAGGAGCTTGAGTGATGATGATATTGAAGTGAAGTGAGAGTTGAGGGGATGATCATATTGATAAAAAAACCTAAATGGACAGAACTTTGTGATAATATGGTGGAGGAAGCCAACCCTAATTGGTCCCAAAGTGATCAATGAAGGTATGTGTGTGGAACTCTAGAGGTTTGGGAGGACCCTCTACGGTTGCCCAGGTGAAGGAATTGAATAAATTCCACCACCCCGATTTTATTTTTCTTAGTGAAACAAAAAAAAAAATAAAGCGTTTATTGGGACGGTGTGAAAAAAATTGAGAATGGATGATAGATGGAGGAGTGTTGATCCCATTAGTAGAACGGGGTTTGATGCTTCGTGGAATGAGTCCGTGGTTGTCAAGCGAGTTATTGGTAGTTATTTTTGTATGGAAGTGAAATTTCGCTTGTAAAAAAGATTTTGAATGAATTATGTTTATTTATGCTAGCCCCAACTACTTAGATAGAGAAAACCAATGGAACTTGAGGGATGCTTGCTGGAGATAGGGTGATGTGTGGAGCATGGGAGGGGACTTTAACGATCTGTGTAGTCAGTGTGAGAAGAAGGGTGGTAGGCCAAGACCCGAATCCAACTTTTACAAATTTAAAGCTTTTATTAGAGATTTGGGAATGCAAAAAACAAGATCGGTGGTCGGACTTTACGTGGACTAAATAACAAGAGAGGGTGAAGGGTTCGTGGAGGAAAAATTAGATAGATTTTTTGGGTCTCTTCAGTGGCATGTTAAATATCCTAATGCTACTGTGAATTCTGAATTTAAAAGCTCCTCTGACCATCATCTGCTTATTCTTGATGACTGTCCTGATAAGAAGACCCCCAAAAAAAGGTTCTTTTTTGATAAGAGATGGCTTAATAGACACGGGGTTGGTGATGTTGTGCGTGAGGCCTGGCAGGGGCATCAAAGTGGCAACCCTCAGTTTCAGTTGATGGCTCGAATTAGAGAGTGCAGGGTGAAACTCCTTAGATGGAGTTAAATTTCAGATCCTCTTCCAAATGCAAAATGGATACCTGAATCAGAGATTAGATCTTTTGAGGAAGCAAGGTGAGCTTAGGGACTGGAATGAATGGAACAATACTAAAAAATAACTTAATGAAGAGTATAAGTTGGAAGAGACCTTTTGGAGACAAAAATCCCGTGTTCAATGGTTGAAGGAGGGTGACAAAAACACGAAATTCTTCCACGCATTTACTATGCAAAGGAGGAAAAAGAATTGCATTGTGAGATTGATTAACTCAGAGGATAAAATCTGTAAAAAAGATGAGGACATTGAGAACACTATTACTGATTTCTACAAGCTGTTGTTTACTTCAGAGGGATCCAGGGGTGATGTTGGTTTATTGGATGGAATTACTCACACAATTACAACTGATTGGAGTATAGAGCTGATTGCACCAGTGGAGGAGGAAGAGATTAAACAAGCCTTGTTCGATATGCATCCTAATAAAGCCCCGGGGCCCGATGGTATGTCTCCTCTCTTTTTCCAACACTTTTGGGATGTCATCAAGAAAGATATTTGTGATGCTGTAAGGAACTTTTTCAAGTACGGCAAATTTTTGAAAGCTATGAATCAATCTCTTGTTACTCTTATCCCTAAATGTCTTAATCCCTCATTTATGTCTCGATTCCCCTATCACCCGTGTAATGTTTGCTACAAAACCATTTCTAAAATTCTGGCCAATTAAACATTAAACAATGTCTTTCTCATTGCATCTATGAGAATCTTTTCAATACAGCATTTTAATGTTGTTTTAGCATTTATTCATGATAGGCAAATTTTGGATAATGTTGTTGGCCAAAGCCTATGATAGAGTGGAGTTAAGAATCTATTCTTCCTCTTTCTCCTTTAACATCAATGGTAGTGTGAAAAGTTATATCACCCCTTCCGGAGGGATTATACAGGGAATCCTATCTCTCCTTATCTCTTCTTGATTGTCTCTGAATTATTTTTTAGCCTTATTAGAAAAGTTGTTGCTTTGAACAGTCTGAAAGGCCTTAGAATCATCCTAAGGGACCATGTATTACCCATCTGTTGTTTGCCGATGATTCTATTATTTTCTGTGAAGCTAGTGTCCCCCCGTCGAAAGTGGTCCTTGAAATTCTTCAATCCTATAAAAACTTTTCTCGCCAATTAGTTAACCTAGATAAATCATCTATCGTTTTTAGCAAAAATGTGGCAAGGTGGGTTCAAGCTGATATTTGCCAATGCTTGGGGAGTATCTCTTCTCAGTCTGCTAGTAGATATCATGGCTTGCCATTGGTCATTGGGAGATCCAAAAAAGAGGTGTTTCAATAAGTTATTGATGCGATGCAAAATAGGTTGATCAATTGGAAGAATAAATTCCTATCCTTTGCTGGGAAATAAGTCTTAGTTAAAGCTGTTTTGGATGCCCTACCTGTTTATGTTATGTCTTGCTTTATTCTTCCTGTTGGATTTTTTTTAAAAAATTAGCAGCCTTTTTTCAAATTTCTAGTGGGGGGCTGTGGAAGAGGGGAAAATAAAATCCATTGGAATGCATGGCATAAGGTTACAGTGCCTAAAAATGAGGGGGGTTTGGGCTTTCATGATCTAATTCTTTTTAATGAAGCTCTCATTGTGAAGCAACTCGGAGGATTATTTCTTTCCCAAATATTCTTGTTAGCAAAGTTTTAAAAGCTAAGTATTTTCCAGGTGGGAATCTTATTGATGCTAAATTGGGCTCTAATGTGTTTTGGTTGTGGAGAAGTTGGTTGAAAAAAGGGGATTGAGATATGAAGTAGGTGATGGGAGAACCATTAGAATTTGGGAGGACCTTTGGAAACCGAGAGGCATCAACTTCAAACCTTACAAAGCAAATGTCTTTGGGTCGACCTAGTGAAAGTTGCGAGCTTAAATGCGAGGTTGGGAATGGGTTTGGAATAAGGAGCCGATCGACATAACTTCTCTATTGAAGATTCGGTGAAGATTTTTAAGATTACGGGAATGAGTTGTGATAAAAGGGATAAGTGGTTACGCGGCTGAGAAAAAAGGAGTGTACTCTGTCCATTCCTCCTACAATCAATTAGTCTTGGATAAGCTTAGAAAAATGGCTGGGGGAGAGAGTAGTTGGAGCAATCAGAATTTGAAAATTATTAGAGCAAGAAGCTGGAAGTTGCAAGTTAAGGCAAGGTTAAACACTTTATATGGAAATGTTTTTCCGGACTCTTGCCTACTAACTGGCGCTTGAAGAAAGAGGAGGATGGAGGTGGATATTATTTGTAGTGGTTGTGGGAATGTGAGGAATCCTTAGAACATCCGCTATTTTTTTGTCCTAGAGCTCAAAGGATCTGGAAGCTGGCACAGGTGAGTTGGGATGGTATATTTGAGGACACTGATTCATTTGTGGTTTGGTGGGGTAAGATTTGCAGCCTAGACTTTAAACCATCTTCTGTGGATAGAATTCAGTTAACAACATACATCTTTTGGTGGTTGTGGAAGACAAGAATTATGTGGTTGTTTGAGAAAATAAAAAAAACTGAAGTTGAGACCATTAATGCCGCAGTGGATGAATGGTTGTAATTTAAATCTATCTTGGCGCCTTAATTTGTGTTCTTGGTGTTGCTGGCTAGTGGGAGGTGTACTGTGGGTAAGATATGGTTATCGATGCACTGTGGATCTTCCTTCTTTGTTTGTCTTTGTGTTGTGGGCACTGTTTTGAGTGTTCTTTGGATGTGGGAGAGGTTTGACTCAGCTTTGTTATTATGCTGGTGGCTGGATTTCCTCCTGATTGTTGGCTTGGCTTCGGATGCTGGTTTCTCCTTGGTATGAAGATTTGGGCTATCAATTTACGTATCTTTGCATACTGTGTATAGCTCTTGTCATCGGGATGTTTTTTTTGCTTTGTTTTGTTGCTTGCTTTTTCTTCTAGGCCATCTTGGATGGTACTCTTGATCCTATGTGGAGGTTTCATTGTCTCCATGAGGATTTTGGCCCTTTATTAACAGTTGTAATTTTTCCGAGTATATGAAATTTAATCGTTCCAAAAAAAAGAAGATAAAATGATCAATACCAAATGTAACTGTAAGCCTATTATATAGGTTATACGATATTCATGATATTTTATGAAAAATGTAAATGTGATCCCATATGTTAATTAATACATCTGAGTTGAGTAGGTCACACACAACAAATATAAGTCAAACTAAAAGATACAAGATATAAAATTTATCTACAAGCAAAATAGCTTGTGGATGTTGCAGTAGAACGAAACATCCATTAGTAAAATGTTTGTAGGTTCAGTAACAGAGTACAAAGAACAACTAGTTGAAAAATAATAAAACCTTCTGTCTATAATTAGATCTATAACTTTGTAATGCAATTCATCCAAAAATCTCTGTTGTGAAAATCCTCGCATAGCCCCAATTAATTTCCGTCTAGACGCTAGGCCCCCTCTGTCCGTCTATGATTTTTTTTCCAATTAGGCCCGCCTAATCCTGCCCAGATCCCTCCTAGACTCGGCCTAGGCGCTAGGCCCCAGTCTGCCGCCTAGCGCTTTTTACAACATTGCCACAAATAGACATGTTGGGCTTGTTCGGACAATACAAAAATACTATGGATGAAAAATAACCTGAAAGAATCACTGTAATAGACTAAATGTGATAACACAAATACACGATATTTGGAATCGCTTTTAGTTCTATCGAACTATTGTGCTTGATGGACTCTAAACTTGATAAACTCTCTTCTACATTCTTGTATAGTTTATGAGCTCGTCCATCTTTTCTTGCCAGCCGTGTGCATCATGAGACCCATAAAACATGGAAACAAGACAAATAATATGATAAGTATATCACTTATGTTAAGGAAACAAGATAATTATATATCTAGCTAAGATTCCTAAGATATCCATATCATATCAATATCGATCATATTCTATAAACTAGGGAATAAGATCAATCAAAACTGTTAGGAATTTTAATTCCTCCGACTTTTGATTTTTTATAAAATATGTTTTAGAGTTTTGCCTTTCTAGACTTATTTCCAAACTTAGAGTTTTAATGAATTTGGGAAAGATTTATTTTAGATTCCTACTTACAATAGGATTCGAATTTCTAGTTGTATTAGGATTCCTTTTAGATATTATCTGATTTTCTAACTTATAGAATCCTACTCCTTCTATATTTGTGTTTTTCCTTGTTTCCATGTGCTTGTAGGATTCTTGGACATCAAGGACTCAACCCCTATATAAAGAGAGGATCAGCCATCAATTATTCCTACACCTTGACACACGAAATTGAGAGAGAAATACGAGAGAGATTCGTTCATAGAAGCAAGAAGACGTCCGAGCTTAAAAAGAAGAATACTGACGCAGATGTTATTCGAAGTGCCGCTGCCATCCAAAATAACATCGAGAATAACATCGATCCAGTCCAGATTGATGTCTTGTTGTGTTTTTCGTCCATATTAGTCTATCTTTGAGCGTTTGAGTTCATACACTTGTTTTGTTGGGCGAGCCGATTTACAAAGCTACGATCTACTCGATAGGAGTTTGTTTTACTAGACTAGTTGATACATTGAGATTTGAGTTGTAATCCGTACATATTCAACTAGTGATTTCGTCATAATTGACACTTCTACAAGTTATTTATAACTTGTAGATAAATTTTACTTCGTGTGTTATTTTTCCGCTGCATGTTCTGTAAAGTGTTACAACATCTGGTTTAGCACTTTCTCTGACATTTACTAAAATAAACGTTTTGGGACCTCAAAAACTTTCAATTGGCATCAAGAGCCGACACTTGACTGCACTAAGTGTTGATCCTGTGTTTATTCAAGCAAATATGGAGGTTCAAGGTATTTCGATGTTGAAGTTTCCACCAGACGACTTCAATTTTTTATTGGAAGGTCAAATCGCAGTCATGCCCAAAATCACGTGTACTTCATGTTCTGGTTATGACGAATCTGAGGAGGACAATACCGAGATGATAACAGATCCAGCTATCTCCATGACTATCATTGAAAGGAAAAAATTGTTGCAAATCAATCCACAGGGTGTCTCTCGAGGTGTCGCTCGGGATGTTCGAACACTTGACAGGTACACTTTATCTGACACTTCAGATTTATTTTGCTTAAACTCTATTTCTCAGAGATGAAAGCAGTATACAGTGAAGAAGATTCGGATGGTGAAGAACAGAACATTGTAGAGGCCTACCAAGAGTAGTACCACGATTGGCGCAAACATATTCAACAAATTAGATATCTCTCAAAGGAGAATGAAAGACTCACCAAGGAGAATGAGGAGCAGAAGAATTCTTTAACCCGTTTGGAAGTACTAGTGACGAGAAGGGATGAAGAATTGGAAAAGGTAAAATCTGAACTTGAAAAGTCCCTTGAAACTTTAAAAAAGATGAATTCTGGTAAGGCGAAACTCGATGAAATTTGTCTTTAGGATGTGAAAATAAAACTGGACTTGATTATAAAACTCCGTGTTTTTGAAGGCTAAAGAAAGTGGAGAAATTTCAAATCATAAAAAGCCACTTTTAGAGAAGTCCAAGCCTAGAAAACGTCATTTTATTTGTCACTATTGTTTTGCTCCTGGACACATAAAACCTTTTTGTCGTAAACTAAAATCGATCTTACGCACAAAAGGTGTCACATCAGATGTCATCTGAAATGTCACACGCGTCTGGCAACACTTCCAGTAACATGTCCAGTAACACCTCACGTTTTCCAAAATCATGCGGGTTCGAAAATCTGCGAGAAATTGTAATGTTATTTACACATCCCGAGGACTAACATTGCGGTACTTGGTACTTTGATAGTGGATGTTCACGTTATATGACGGGTAATTTAGAATACTTGACGACTACGAGGTGTACAATGGTGGAAAGGTAAATTATGGAGATGGAACTCATGGTAAGATTGTTGGTAAAGGTACTTTGAATATGGAAGGGCTTCCTAAGCTCCGAAATGTTTTACATGTTGAGGGGCTTACTGCAAATCTCATAAGCATAAGCCAATTATGTGATGACAATCTGTATGTGAAGTTTGATAAAAATTCCTGTGAAGTGTTTGATGATTCCAACTCATGTATTCTAGTAGGTATGAGATCAGTTGACAATTGCTACAAATTTGAAGGAGTCAAAACGTGTCGTCGTGTGCAATTGGATGAAACTGAACTTTGGCATCAAAAATTAGGTCATGTGAACTTTAAAATTCTTGCTAAATTGATTAAATTTGATGCTGCAAAAGGGATGCCTAAACTGAACTTGAAAAATTCTATTGTTTCTGATTCATGTCAAAATGGTAAAGAAAAAGGGGTGTCACACCAAGTGTTACAACACTTCAATACTACTCGTTTTTTGGAACTTCTACATATGAATGTTATGGGTCCTACTGAGGTTGAAAGCATTGGTGGCGAAAGCTATTCTTTTGTGTGTGTTGATGATTTCTCACGTTATTCATGGGTCTTCTTTTTTTTTACGTGAAAAAGTTGACACTTTTGAGTTTTTCAAGAAGTTCTATAAAAAGGTGTGTAAGTTGTACTGCATGAACATCTCTAGAATCATGTCAGATCATGGTAAGGAATTTGAGAATTATTCTTTTTCATCTTTCTCGTGATAGAAATGGAATATCTCATGAATTTTCTCGCATCTAAAACCCCACAACACAATGGGGTGGCGAAAATGAAAAATCGAACATTGCAAGAAATGGCAAAGGTGATGTTGAGTTCTAAAAATTTGACAAAACGCTTTTGGGCTGAGGCCTTAAACACTGCATGTCACATCTCAAATAGAGTTTATTTGAGGATGGGTAGTACTATGACTCCTTATGAAATCTTTTTCGGAAAGAAACCCAACCTTAAGTATTTTCATGTCTTTGGTTGTGTGTGTTATGTTTTGAATGATAGAGATCGCCTTGCAAAGTTTGATTCAAAAAGTGACAAATGTCTATTCTTGGGTTATTCATCTGATAGTCATGCATATAGGGTATACAATCTTCGTACAAGGATCATGAAAGAATGTGTGAATGTTGTATTTGATGATCTTTCTAGTCTTGCAGGAAACATTGAACATGACAATTTTGATTACTTGATGGATATGTCATGGGCTCAACAATCGCAGTCTGTACCAGAGGTTGTACCAAGTGATACAACATCTGCAAGCACATCTTCGCAAACTGAATTGGCTATTAATACAGATGTCGTCGAAGATGTTGTCCCGAATGTCATAACATCTTAGCACATCCGTTCTCTGACTAATGAAAATAATTCGACCCTCATATTGAAGCGAACTTAGAAGGACTTGACTTAATCACCAATGAACGACGAGATCCCCAAGCAAAATTAAAAAGAATCATCCAATATCTCAAGTCATAGGTGAGGTATCTGAAGGCATAAGAACAAGAAGAAAAGAACGGGTAAACTATCGAGATATGGTGAGACTAGTTTGTTTGTCTTCTACTTGCATGATGGTAAGCAATTCTCGATGTGTTTCAAATTTTGAGTCTAAGAATGTGTTTGATGCTTTGGAAAATGATCTTTGGATTAATTATATGCATGAGAATTTTGATCGATTCACTAGAAAAGAAAAGGATTTTCTTTGTGATATTTTAACCATTTATTGTGATAACTCTAGTGCGATTGATATATCGAAAAATCCTGTTCAACATTCTCGCACTAAACACATTGACATTAGACACCACTTTATTCGAGATTTGATTGAGAAAAATATTGTTCGCATTAAGTATATTAATCTTGGAAATCATTGTGACATATTCACCAAAGCTTTAGATTTTGAGAGATTTTCAAATCTGCGAAAATCTCTTGTCTGTGTTCTCTAAAATGGTCCACGAAATGTTACGAAAGATTGCACATATCACCTGTTTGTAACATCCGCACACACTTGCATATTCTCTCTCCTCCCTTTTATTTTTTTCCTTTTTAGACATCCCGCATTATAGGAACATATTTGCATGTCCGGAAATCTGTTGTGATTTCAAACTAGTGACTATTGGACTTCACTTGGAAAGTCGATGTGAGTTGATCTTTCCAAATGCGTATTTTATTCTTGTTATTTCCCGATTGATGAGTAAAAAAAAATTGCAGATCATCATGGCTAGAGGCCTTTGAGGGAAACAAATACTACCTACCCTCCGTGTGAAAGCTATTCCTTGTGACCAATTTTTACATATGTTTAAAAGTGTTTAAAGAGGCATGATCAATGTGAAAAAGAGCTACCTTTGGACTAGTGTGAAAGCTACCCACTTGGCTAAAACTGTCATGTTTTCTCTCAAGAAAAACTCGAAAATTCCTTATCTTTGGGTACTCGGATGGCAATTCATTGAATCAGAGTACATGTGTCTTTCAAAATGTTGCAACATTTGGAACAACAACAACTGTGACAGTCCATTTACACCTTGTGTGCGATTTTATTATTTCTGCATAGGCATTTTCTTTAGGTTGCATGTTTGGTGATTTTTGAATCGGATGATTTTTGGTAATAATAGAAGATATGTGATATTTATTTTTCTCTCTCTAAAATCTTGGATTTCTTGGTATCCTATGGAAAGTGGAGTTGGATGCATTATGGAGACTTGGGTAATTGATTGAAATCTTGCAAGAGTTATCTATATCTTTGGTTAATTTTGTCCCAAGTTATTAGAATTCTATCTCCATGTTGTTTGGAATCCTCATTTGGAAAATCTTTGACTTTTATTTGTTCTTGATCACAATTTTTGATGCTCGTGTTCCAAAATTTTTAAAGATTTCTAATCCTTTATTCTCCTCAAAATATTGAATGTGAATTGATCTTTTTTGTGTCAAAGCCAGTGGGAGTATACACGATTTGATTACCTATGTTTTCTGGACAAAAAGGGGGAGAAAAGCTTGTGGATATTTTAACTGATGATTGTTTATTTGCACATGTTGATTGATCTTGATTATGATACTTTTTATTTAGGGGGAGTTCTCTGGATTTGAGTATGATATTAAGAATTGTGGTTGATTTTGCTCTGATATCTATATCTTATTTTGGTTGTATTATTTTCTGATTAACATGCAGGTGTTACAGAAAATGTTATGACATTTTTAGTCACATTCTGACTAACATTTGAAACAGAGGATTTTTAACTTAGGGGGAGTTTTTGTTGTGATTTATACTCTTGATTAAACTTTATTGGTTTTGTCCAGAAAGGCAAAAAGGGGGAGTTTTTAGTCACATTCTGACTAACATTTGAAACAGAGGATTTTTAACTTAGGGGGAGTTTTTGTTGTGCTTTATACTCTTGATTAAACTTTATTGGTTTTGTCCAGAAAGGCAAAAAGGGGGAGATTGTTAGGAATTTTAATTCCTCCGACTTTTGATTTTTTATAAAATATGTTTTAGAGTTTTGCCTTTCTAGACTTATTTCCAAACTTAGAGTTTTAATGAATTTGGGAAAGATTTATTTTAGATTCCTACTTACAATAGGATTCGAATTTCTAGTTGTATTAGGATTCCTTTTAGATATTATCTGATTTCCTAACTTATAGAATCCTACTCCTTCTATATTTGTGTTTTTCCTTGTTTCCATGTGCTTGTAGGATTCTTGGACATCAAGGACTCAACCCCTATATAAAGAGAGGATCGGCCATCAGTTATTCCTACACCTTGACACACGAAATTGAGAGAGAAATACGAGAGAGATTCGTTCATAGAAGCAAGGAGACGTCCGAGCTTAAAAAGAAGAATACTGACGCAGATGTTATTCGAAGTGTCGCTGCCATCCAGAATAACATCGAGAATAACATCGATCCAGTCCAGATTGACGTCTTGTTGTGTTTTTCGTCCATATTAGTTTATCTTTGAGCGTACGAGAGTTCATACACTTGTTTTGTTGGACGAGCTGATTTACAAAGCTACGATCTACTCGATAGGAGTTTATTTTACTAGACTAGTTGATACATTGAGATTTGAGTTGTAATCCGTACATATTCAACTAGTGATTTCGTCATAATTGACACTTCTACAAGTTATTTATAACTTGTAGATAAATTTTACTTCGTGTGTTATTTTTCCGCTGCATGTTCTGTAAAGTGTTACAACATCTGGTTTAGCACTTTCTCTGACATTTACTAAAATAAACGTTTTGGGACCTCAAAAACTTTCAAAAACTATCCTAATATATCTAGAAATTCTTTCATTATCACAAAATTTCCTAAAACATGTAAAATACAATCTTTTCTTTATCAAATCAAGTATTTAATTTTCGAATCAAATCAAATCAAATATACATGGAGGAATTTTAGAAACACAATCTAAAAATCACTTGGAATCAAAATTCTAACATTTTTAATCCATTATTTTGGAAAATGAATTCACAAGACGAGGCTACCCAATGCGACCTGAATATTTTTTGGAATTCTATTTACGATTAATAATTAATATATTATAACATGTAAGCTAGTAACCAGTTAATTTGTCGTAATTAGAGCATCTCCAAGAGACTCTTTAAATTTAATGAGCATCTTTTGTAATATAAAGAACATTTTTAAATTTAAAGAGTGATATTTTTTTACATTTTCCAACACGCTCTTTGTATTTGGCTCTTTATTTCAAATTTATGTTATATTTTAGAAACCACCAATCAAAAGGGTCATTCAAAGTGCAAGAAATCAACAAATGGCATATCGAAAGTAACTAATCATTTAAAAAATTAATCATAGAGAGTTGTATTGGCTTTCCAAATTTGAAGAGTGAAAATTCATTCTCTAAATTTTAAAGTTAAAATAAAGAGTTTGTTGGAGATGATTTTTGGTAGTTCACTCTTTAAAATAATGAATATTTTTCAATTAAAGAGTCTCTTGGGAATGCTCTTATAGCCCATGATAAGTAAAAAAAAAATATGTTTTCCAAATTATGTACTCTTTGGAAAACTAAAATGTAAATATGAATTTGTATCATGTCGACGCATGTTTCATTTATAAGAAGTGGTATGTGTATTACTAATTTGGAGAAACAGAGAATTGGAAATAAGACTATCCAATAAGAGGAAATGATGAAATTTTTGGATCACTAATAAACTTTCAAATATTATTTTCCACGCTTCCATCTCACAACTGCTTATGTGAGAACTACCTATCACGTTCAACATTCGTGAGCCCACTGCATAGCAAACAACTGACTAGTTACCAAAAGAATAATAAGAATTGTGATAATGTTTAATGTAGGCTAGTCGAGGGATTGTAATGTTGGAAATATAATAGATATTTTCGAGTGAATGAGAAATTATTGGCAAAATGTGTGGCTGTTCATTTGAAACTATTCGGATAGAAAAGTTTTATCCGAATAGTTGTGTTGTTTCATTTGAAACCAATGTGTTAGAACCGTGTATTTTACACGTTTTATTAATCTCTCTTAATATCGAAAGTATGGTTTTTAAATAAAGAGTTTTGCCTTTTTGGTTACTTACTTATGATAGGATTTATTAAATAAGGGAAGTTTGATAATAAAAAGATTACTTAATTATTTGGATATGAAAATATGTTATTCCTTGATATTTTAGGTCATATTGATATTGAAGGATTCTAGAGTCCTACCTTATATGTGATATGAATCATTATTTCTACATATCTCTTTTTCCGTGTTTGTAGGGACTTGGAGACTTGAATCATCTATATAAAGAGAAGTCGCCCGTCATAATTGACACACGCAGAATTACAATCTTATAGAGAAGAATACATGAGAGTTCAAGTGAGTTTGAGTTTTGTGAGAAGAAACAAAGATCGAAGTACTACATAGATCGAAGTATTATTTGAAGTGCTGCTGCTATTCTGTATAACACATTTGAGTATTGAGAGTCTTTGTTTCATAGTTTTTTCGTCCATCTTTGTTTTCATAAGAGATCTCAATTGTTTATGTTCTTTAGTTTTGGACGAGTAGTTTTACACTTCATACATCTACTCATAGATAGGAGTGCTAATAGATTTGTACTAGTTGAGTCATTCGAGTCGTGGTCTGTAATCGATATAATCAACTAGTGAAGTTTTCACCCTGCTGGCACATTTACAAGTATATTTTGACTTGTAGACAAAATTTTATCTCTGTGTTTTCTATTATCCGCTACGAGTTGGTATAAGTGTTATTGACACTTATATCAACACTTTATTCTGAGTGCTTTATTCTTTAACGTTGGGGCCTATAAAACTCTCAATTGGCATCTAGAGCCAACACTTGATTTCACTAAGTGTTGATCTTGAGTTCGAGCAAGCGACGGATACTCATGTGGCTGCCATGTTCTGTCATCCTATGTTAGATGAAATAAACTACCCTATTTGGAAGATAAAGACCGTACTTTCATGAAATAAATTGATGAGAAAGCCCGAAGAGCAGTATTAACTGGATGGTCTCATCCAAATATTATAGACGTTGATGGTGACTGCATAAACCAGAGTGAAATAAGTTGGTCCAATGAACATATTCAACTCACAAAACATAATTCAAAAGCTCTCAATGCGATTTTTGGTGCAGTAGATTTTAATATGTTCAAAATTATCTGCAACTACTCTGTAGGAGGCCTTACAGAAACATTGTGAATGATCTATGAGTGTGCGTCTCTCCATGCTATGAAACTTGAATGTGAGGTTTGAAAATCTGAAGATGGAAGACGATGGAGACATCACAACGTACCATGAAACAACTGTGTGATATTACTAATGAGTCTCAATCTCTGGGTGAACCTATTTCAAATTCGAGATTGGTTAGTAAGATAATGCATTCTCTACTTGAAAGGTTTGATATGAAGATTGCAGTTGTTGAAGAAGTGTTAAATATTACTACACTGCGGCTTGATGAGTTAGTCGGGATTCTCAACACCTGGGAACTCAAACTTTGTCAGCAAAAGAAGGCCAAAAGGGAAAAGCATGCTCTATAGGTATTACTGATGAATCCGATGAACTAACTCAACTAACTAAGGAGGTTGAGGAATCTGAATTAGGTTATGATTCAATGGCTTTATTTGCTAAAAAATCCAGTAAAATCATGAAAAATAAAAGAAAAAATCAATTTTCTTCCAATGCCAAAAAGCCTTTTAAATCCGATGCTCCCAAATATCCCCAAAGAAATATGCCTGATAGGAACCAAGAGAAATCTGGAAATCAGTTTGATATTGAAAAAGTTAGATGTAGAGTGTGCACTAGTTTTGGGCATTATGCAAATTAGTATGTAAACACTTTGCGAAAAAGGTGTATGCATATAAGTGTTACTTTGAGTGATCATGAGTCTGAGGAGGAGACCTGGATTCAGAAAGATGATAGCACTGCCCTCATAACGATCATCAAAAGGAAAAATGCACGCAAATTAATCCACTGGTGTCTCTCGAGATGTTGCTCAAGATGTTCCAACACCGACATGTACACTTTCTTTAACACTTCCTATACAATTTGCTTAACATCCGCCTTTGTAGTTGAGACAAATATTAAGGTTCTTTGAGGACTCGATGGTGAAGAAAAATACATCGTAGAGGCTTACCAAGAGTTGTATCACAATATCAAGCAACAAATTGGATGTCTCACGAAGGAGAATGAAAAACTCACCAAGATAATTTAAGGAGCGAATTCCTTGTGTCCTGTTTTGATAAACTAGAAATGGTAAAATTTGAACTTAACAAATCACTTGAAAAAAATGTTGTTCATCAAATCTTGTAAGTTTAGCATTTTTTTATTTTATTTTCTGAAATTTCAAGTAAGATTTATGGTTTAATTTAATATAATATCGCATTATAGAATATATCCCCAATAATTTAAGATTGTGTTTTTCGAACTCTTATATTCTGCAAAATTTGTTGTTCATCAAATCTTGTAAGTTGTATGTTTTTGATTATTTTGATTTATGAAAAGCTTAGAACTCATGTTTATCTCATTATTTGATGAAAAGCTTGATCATCTTACTATTATATTATTGTCTCTCAATTGATACTTTTCTGAAATTTCATTTTGCTTATAATATGCCAGATTAATACATATCTAGTTCAAGATATTTATGCACAAACACATCTAATTACACATTGATTAACTAGTTAATCCTTGTTGTGTTTAGGCATAATTCTTGTTGAAAGTTGCTTCCCTATTTCACACAGTAAGTTTATATTTTTAAATTGAAATTATGAAATCCGTGCATGTGTTTTCATCCTCTTTTCCAATAGTGCTTTTTATGTAATTTATATACATAATAAGACAAGACTCATATGTCTAGTTTGTTTACACCTTAAACTGAAAATCTAATCCTTGAATTTATTTGTCCAAGCTGATTAGTTTACAATTCAGGATTATGCTTTAATCGAATCCGTGTTGTATCTTTGAATTGTGTTTGTTTCTAGTTGTTGATTAATACAAACAAGTGCACGACGAACATAAATTTAGTTTTTAACCATGACTAATTTTTGTTCTCATTTTCTTGTGTATAGTTAGATAGTTAAACTTAACCAACCTAACGGTTAAGCTAACAGATTCAGTTATCAACAATTCTCATTTTCTTTGTATAAATACATTTCATCTTCTCAATCACAGTAATGAGAATGGTTTACATTTCTTCAGTTTTAATTCTCTATGTTATGGTATCTAGAGTGGACTTTTGCCCATTCCCCGTTCCTCCACTCTTTTTTTAGTCTTCTTCCTCTTCTTCTCCTCCATCATGTCCCCCTGGCATCCAGTTGAGAGTTGAACTTTCCCCTATCTCCTCCTCCCCTATTTCCTCTGGTCCTCTCTTGTCTCCAACTGCCTCTCATATTCATGTTCCCCCTCCTACTCATACTATGATTACAAGATCCATAAATGGAATAAGTAAACCTAAAGCCTTCTCTATTATTCCCTCTCTTTCCTTTAGTCCGAACCTTATATTGTTATTGCTACTTTAAATGATCCTGACGAAAAGATGTTATGCGGTGAGTTTGATTCCCTTATAGGCAAAAAACCTGGTGTTTGGTCCCTTGTACCTCGGATACGAATATTATAAGCAACAAGTGGGTGTTTAGAGTCAAATATATAAGGGTAATGATAAATCAAGGCTAGGTTGGTAGCAAGGGGTTTTGAGCAAACTACTGGTGTTGATTTTCATAAGACTTTCACTCCTGTTATGAAGCCTTGCACTATTTGTTTAATTTTTACCTTGGTTGTGACAAATCAATGGAGCATTCAAAAGATTGATGTCAATAATTCATTTTTTAATGGTGATCTCAAATAAACAATTTACATGTCCCAACCTGAGGGTTTTATTGATGGTACCGACCCCACACATGTTTGTAAGCTTCAAAAAGCTTCGTATGGTCTTAACCAAGCACCAAAAGCTTGGTTTCTCAGATTAACTGTTTTTCATCTTCTATTGACATCAAGCAGTCTGTCTCAAACTCTTTTTTTTTTAAAAAAAAAAATTTTAAAAAGAAAAAAAACTTCTGATGGTGTGCAGTTGTTTATTCTCATTTATGTGGATAACATTCTACTCACTAGTAGTGATTCTGAAAAATATTCCAATGTTATTGCTCTTCTCAATCAACAGTTTGCTTTAAAAACTCTTAGAGAGGTGAATTATTTCTTGGGTGTGAAAGCTCACAGAATTTTAGCTAGTTTGGTTCTCAGTCCGACCAAATACATCCATGAAATGCTCACTCACACTACTGTGCTCAGTTGTAAGCCTTATCCTACACCTATAAGCACTAGTCACAAGTTTCCTATAATAGATAGTAAGTTGTTTGATCAACCATCTCTCTATAGAAGTGTTATTGGCACACTTCAGTACTTAATTCTTACTAGGCCTGATATGGTCTTCACAGTTAACAAGTTAGGCCAATTTCTCCATCAGCCTACTATGAACCACTGGTTTACTTGTAAGCATCTTTTGAGGTACTTGAAAGGGACTATGTCTTTGGGGGTGTTTTTTAGACCAGCAAAAGGAATGCTTCTTGAAGCTTACTCAAATGCAGTTTAGGCTAGTAGTGTGGATGATATGAAGTATATAGGTGTTCATTATGTTCTTCTTGGTGGAAATTTGCTGTTATGGAGTGCCAAAAAGCAAAATGTTGTTTCCAAGAGTAGTGATGAGAGTGAGTATAGATCATTGGTAGACACAACAACTGATATCATCTGGTTACAGTCATTGTTTCAAGAATTGGCTATAAAAACTGAAAGGTCCTCAATTCTTTGGTGTGATAATATGAGTGCAGTGACGATGGCTTCAAATCCTGTGTTTCATGCAAGAACTAAACACATTGAAATAGATATGCATTTTGTTCGGGAGAAGTTGCTGAGCAAGGACATTAATATTCGATTCATATCATCTGAGGACCAACCTTCTGATCTTTTTACTAAACCGTTGTCTTCTCAAAGATTTCACATGCTGTGTGATAAGCTCCCTTTAGGCACTTTTGTCAAATTGCTATAGGGGGCTACTTAGTTGGATAGTTAGGAGAATATTATGTATAGTTAGCAAGTTAGTTAGACTCCAACCTAACGGTTAAGCTAACAGATTTAGTTATCAACAGTTCTCATTTCCTTTGTATAAATACATTTCATCTTCTCAATCAAAGTAATGAAAATGGTTTACACTTCTTCATTTTTAATTAAATCTATTAGCTTAACCGTTAGGTTGGTTAAGTCTAACTAACTTGCTAACTATACACAATACATTTAGACCTGAACTAGCTATATGATTATTGTTTCATATTAGTTGATATTAAGTTCAATAAATTTAGTTAATTCTCAGATTGATTCTATTTGCCGATTACAATGGATAACATTAAATCTTTGTTTGTTTCTCTAGTCGGTATAAGTGCATATTAATGTTGTTACTTTATATGTTTTGCTTATATGCCCGAGTTTTCTTGTTTGTGGCATAATAGGTTAGGGCATGCAAATTTTATATCTATTCGTAAGATGGTGAATTTGAATTTATTTCATAACTTGCAATTTGATCCTAATCATAAATGTCAAACATGTATTGAAGCTAAGTTAGCTAAAACACCATATAAATATGTTGAAAGGATTACCACTCATTCAGAATTAGTTCATAGTGATATCTGTGATTTGAAGTTTGTGCAAAAGAGAGGTGATATAAAGTAATTTAATACTTTTATAAATGATGGCAATAGATACTGTTATGTACATTTGTTGAGAAGCAAAGATGAGGCTTTGGATGCTTTTAAACATTATAAGAATGAAGTGGAAAATCAACTTGGCAAAAGAATAAGAATTATTCTAAGTGATAGAAGTGGAGAATATGATCATGATCTATTTGATGAATTTCGTACAGAACCTGACATTATTATTCAACAATTTACTACTGCACCATATTCACCTCAATATAATGGAATTGCTGAACATAAGACTCGAACTCTTAAAGAGATTATGAACGCTATGTTGATAAGTTTATGACTACCCCAAAACTTGTGGGGAGAAGCTATTCTCTCGGCCAATGTCATTCTTAATAAAAGTCCACTAGAAAAATGGATGAAGCTCCATATGAATTGTAGAAAGGATATAAGCCTAGTTATAAACACATGAAAGTGTAGGACTGTTTGGCTAAGGTAGAAGTTCTTTAACCTAAACAAGAAAAATTGGGCCTAAAACAGTTGATTGCATTTGTTGGATATGCACATAACAATAGTGTGTGTCGGTCAATTCAGACATTCATGATATTCATGAAAATGTGTTTTTTAAGAATGTCTTCCATATAAAGACAATAATACAGTGTCTCTGTTGAGACATTCACATGTCATAGGAAGTTTAATGGATATAACAAATTGCACCCGGCCTAATATAGCATGTGCTGTGAATAAACTTAGTAGGTTCACTAGTAATCCAAGTAATGATTATGGAAAATCTCTGAATAGAGTTTTGGGATATTTAAAATATACTTTGAACTTTGGATTACATTATACAAGATATCCAACAGTGTTGGAAGGATATTGTGATGTCAACTGGATATCAGATTCAAAGGATTCAAAATCCACTAGTGGTTATGTATTCACCATCGGTGGTGCAACTGTGTCTTGGAAGTCCTCAAAACAAACTAGTATGGGTTGATCAACTATGAAATTTGAGTTAATAGCTTTGGATAAAGCTGGAGATGAGGCAGAATTGCTTTAGAATTTCTTGGAGGATATTCTGTGTTGGCCAAAGACAGTCATTGCTATCAGTACACATTGTGATAGTCAATCAGCAATAGGAAGGGCACAAAGTAGCTGATGCGTGTAAAATATACGTGCATTTTGGGGCTTAAAATGATATATATTTGATGCATTTGTACACATATTTAGTGTGTTTTTACTTGGATTTCTTAGAAGGGCATGATATTGCGTATTCTTGTAACACTTTAGAGGAAACGGAGTTTAATCAAAGAAATATCAGTTGAAAGGTCCGGATAGGACTGACGCATGTGAAGAGAAGATCGAAAAGATGAAGAAACTGGACAAAAACATATCACACGATCGGATCGTGTGGGATCACACGGCCATGTGACATACCCGTGTGAAAAATGACATGTCCGTGTGAAGTTGGGAAGAAATTGGGGATGGAAACAAGCCACATGGCAGGACCGTATGGGACCCATACGACCGTGTGAGGTTGGGCTGAAAAAAACCACACGGTCGGGCCGTGTTGTACACTATCACGTATTTTTTTTTGGTGTCTTTTTCCTACTCCAACTCTATAAGTGATCTCTCCAAGCATCTATAAAAGAGACCCAAGGTTTGCACGAAATATCCTCCATTCATACCACATACAACACACCAAATTTCACAGTAATACAAGGTCCAAGGTCTTCTGAGAGAGGAGGGCTAGGTCGCGAAGAACACCACAAGGCC
Source organism: Rehmannia glutinosa (assembly GCA_016081115.2). Taxonomy (NCBI): domain Eukaryota; kingdom Viridiplantae; phylum Streptophyta; class Magnoliopsida; order Lamiales; family Orobanchaceae; genus Rehmannia; species Rehmannia glutinosa. The sequence continues at coordinate 28,735,318 of CM071936.1, forward strand.
TTTCACATCTACGGGAGCACAAGAGCTTCGAAGGCTTGGAAAGAGAACCCATCCTGACAAGAAGGGGTTTTCTTTCTTTGTCTAGATCTCTTGTCTGTGCTTAAACGATGTCATAATGTTGATTTCAAGTTTGTCTATGAATTGTTTATCAATGTTTGGCTAATCTTTTGGATCTTAGGGTATAATCAAAACTTTGGATTCATGTTAAATCTTGATTAATTGTTTTCTTAATTGATTCATGTGTTCTATTTTATGAATTCGAGTGCTTATTTATAATTGTCGATTATCTGATAAAAAATTTGCATGTCATACTTATTAGTCCATAATCCGGGAGGTGAGTTCTAACAAGACGAAAATCGAATTCAGACATCAACAGTGTAATGTATCGGGAGACTACTTCTGTTTATGGGGAGTATTTCAATTCAAAGATCTTTTGGGAGTTAATAATAGTTGTGATGGATCGGAGACCTCAATTATTATTAATCTCATCGTTAATGCACCACCCGGAGAGGGAATAAACTATTGAACCCATAAAATTGCATGAATTGGTTATTGAAACTTTAATTGGATTTAATATTGAAGGTACATGTTGAGATTATGTGCCTAAGGTTGCTTTCGTGGTTGTTCAAAATACTTGTGGGGTTCGCAAATTTATTTTATTTTTCTTTTTATTTTTGATTTCTATCCAAAACTTGATATTCAGTCGCTCTAATAAAATTGGAATGCGATGTTATGATAGCCTAAGTGTTTCATATTCAATCCCTGAGGAATACGACCTTGCTTGCCATTATCCTATAAACTACACTGTACACTTGCAGTTGTAAGATCCAAATATTTTTGGCGAACAGTACTATGTATAATGGTAAGTCTAGACATATACACCGTACACAAATTACCATTATAGTTGATCTCAAATGGTGTTATATCCATTTATTATGTAAAATATAAGGAGAATCTCGCGGATCCGCTTACCAAAGGTTTACCATCAAATATACCGATTATCGAATAAAATGGGATTGAAGCCTATTACGCATGAATCTTTGCAATGGTAACCCAACTACGATGACTGGAGATCCCAAGAACTTAGTTTAATGGGACAACTAAGTTATGAAGATTCAGTTAAGCCATTGGGATAAAATTCCTACCCATTCCTATTATTAAAGTGCTTTCTGAAGAGTATGTAAGGTTAAGTTCAACTTTTAATGATTCTTATAGATTGGTAAAACCAAATGGGGTATAGCAGCTTACTCTTAATATATAGGTCACTATGTAAGTGTAAAGTAGGGCCACTTCCATGAGAATATAGAGGCTTAAATTCTCTAAAACACTTATAGAGCCCAATGTTGTTGAATGCCAAAACAAACACAATATTGAATATATGAAATGTTAGGAAATATATTATGTGGATGTTGTTGTTTTGGTTTACATAAATAGTTGAACAGTTCAAGATTCCACTAAGGAATGTTCAAAGCTAGAAGCTACCTCTCCTGATGCAATAACATTTTGTCTGTGCTCTCTTTAGTGTCTACATTTACATGTGCGTTTGCATTGTAGGTCCCAATGGGTTATAATGTAAAGTCTAGAGGGGGAGGTGGTTGAATAGACTTTACCAAGTTTTCGAAATTAGTACTTTTAAAGTCAGAGTTAAATCACAAGTCAGTTGGGTCTTTGGCGGACAACTTAGTTTTCCTTCACAGTAGAATTAGCTACTCAACAGACTTGACTGCTGTTGATAAGATAACTCAGTTGATTCAGTTAACTCTTTAGAAATTCAGTAGACTTGATTTTTACAGCAGAAGCTTTCACCCTTTGTTTTAAATACGTTCTTCAACACTTGTTTTAAGCTTGGTTATTATCAGTTGACTTAGCAAATTAAACAAACAAGAATAAAAATATGCAAGAAATAAAGTGCTAAATGTAAATGACAAAGAGAAATTTTTATAGTGGTTCAAGGATGGGGCAATTCCTCTAATCCACTCTTCTCCAACCCCTTGAGGACTCCACTAATGTAACGGTGACTTTGTTACAAAATGGTGACAGTCCAAGCTAGGCCTTGATCACACAGCTGGCTTTGCTTCTGGGACTCAGTTTCTCCACAAGACAACTGTCCTGCTACTTTAACTCCTTCAAACTCTAGGATTTGTTCACACAACTCTCCAACGAGTCCAAAGCTTCTAGTTTGAACTTGAACCTCACTACACTTCCTTCAACCCTAGATGTGTAGATCCCTTGTTCTTTAAATAAGTTTTCCTCTTCAATAATTTGAAATTGTCTTTCCTTTACTGAGTGTGTTGGATTAATTTTCTTTGAGATTTAGGCTTGAGGATTTGAATAGAATGCTTGAGAGTATTATGCTTAGATTGCTCGATTTCTCTTGTGTGTCTCAGATTGCATAAGTGTCTTCTCTCTTGTATTCATCGGTCCTTTTATAGTGATTGTTTGAAAAATATATCCTGCATGGAAGAGATAAATGTATTTTCCAAACTACACTTTAAGGTCGTTGGCTTGTCTTATCTTGCAGCTTTGATGTAGATTGATCCTTGATTTTAATGCTCTGTTGTCTTTCCTTAAACTCTGCAAGTTTTCAGGGACATCCCATTGGTTCCTTGCTTTTGCACTCTTTCAGCAAAACAACTTTAAGGATGGTAGTCTGACGCATGCCTATTTTCAGCAAACATTTGACTTTGCTTTGACAATGGATCTCTTTAGCTTTCTTTGATAATTTCTGCTGCATAACCCCCTTTGTGATCGGTCAGTCCACTTATCGTGAGTGCAGCCGATCGCTACCGCTAACCGAGACAACTTTCTGTCACTTGACTGAGACTTCTCTTCACATTACTCAACTGTCACACAACTGATTCTTCATCATGGTCTTCAATCGACTCCTATATTCTCCAACTTGGCTGCTTCCACTCAACTTAATCACATCTATTACAAGTTGATTTACAGTAGAATTGGGGTGTCAACTTTCTAATCTAAGTTTTACATGGTATCATCAAAATCTCTTACATAAATTTTCCAACATGCATTGATTCACGCAATTTCTCATTCATGTGGGGATTGTTAGTAATATAATAGATATTTTTGGGTGAATGAGAAATTATTGCCAAAAGGCGTGATTGTTTATTTGAAACTATTCGGACTGAAAAGATTTATTCGAATAGTTGTGTTGTTTCATTTGAAACCAATGGACGTGTCTGTTTGAACAGTTGTGTTGTTTGACTTGTGACTTTTGGTAATCTCTATATATCCCAAGAATATGCAGATTTTCAATAAGCATTTTGCAAACATTCATAAGCATATTTTCTGTCCAAATTTTTTTGTTAAAGAGATAGAGTACAAAAACATTCGAAGTTCGTCGTCTCTTGTTGTTTGGAGTGCTACTACAACAAGAGGAGACCATCGTATCTTTGGGTCTGCTATTCAACCGTGGGCACCGTAGCATGACAATTCATCTTAAAGATATAGAGTTGAACTCTAGCCTCGGTCTAAGTTTCTGCATTTTCTGAAATTACAAGTAAGTTTTTCTGGTTCGATTCTCGAATATAATATCGCACGTAATATATCCCCAACATGTAATAACATTTTGGCAATATGTATATAGTTAAGTAGCAAAAGTTGTTTTATTATTTAAAAATTATGAAAATTATGATAATTATTCATAATTTTATAAATGTAGATTAAGATAGAACTCTAAATAATGAATCAAAAATTATTTATCTATAATTAATTATATAAAAATATTATTAACATAATAGTCTAGGGTCAAGTCATGAAACTATATTACAATAATAACTTATGATAATAATATAAGTCAAATCTGCTAGTACACAGATATACAAAATGATAAAAAAAAACTATTGTAATAGGGAAAGTCAAACAATGTTTGTTTTCTTTTCTTTTACTTTTAATTTTATGTACGTATATATTTATGTGTGTGTGTTCACCAATCAATATACATAATATAATTTAATAATCTTATTTTAATATTATCATATTATTTTATCATAATGAAATTGATAATATCCATATTAAAACATTTTTCAACGATTTTTAAATTATGTAACTTAGACTCAAATTGTCACTATACTATTACAATTTGCCAAGTAACCGTAATCTTTTTATTGGTGTGCAAAATAATCATCTACTATTTAAGGAGAGTTAACAAGAATGAAAATAAAATATCAACACATCACATAATACTCTAACGTATACGATGACCAAATACTTGTTACTATGTTTCATCCTCCTAGCATATCTTTTCTTGTTAGGAGATAGTTGTTTTCTATATTATAAAGTTAAAGTTCACATTGTGAATAATCTCCCTCCCAATAGTCAACCATTGTTAGTACATTGTAAATCGAAAGATGATGATCTGGGAAATCATACACTATCAATGAATCAAGAGTTTAAGTTTGACTTTTGCGTGAAACCTTTCTCGACTTTATTCGTTTGTGACTTGCAGTGGGGTAAGCTCCATAAATCTTTTGATGCTTACAATGCAAAGTGGATTCTCAATCCTTGTCAAAAAGGTAATTGTGTTTGGGCTGCAATGTATGACGGTATGTATTTATCAGGACGCAAACAATTCAACTGGGATACTTGACTTCATACTTGGATAAGAAATAAAGAAATAAATAATCGCGACATATACTTGGATGTCATCAAGTAAATGAACGTATTTGGTTTGCAATAAGTGCTCTTGGAGACTTTTGTTGAAGATCAAAATTATTTTCATAATTGTAATAAAGCACAAGGAAATATGTTCCATTTTCATTTAAAGATTCTTGTTTTATAATATTTCATATATGTGGTTGGTATTTCTAAACTTTTTCCGTTTTCTCATGCCTTGTGCTTCAGCAATATTATTGTAAGTTCCAGTTGGGTTCACACAGTCCCGAGATTAATTATAAATGTAGTAAAATTTAGAACTTTTAAAATGTTGAAATAAACTTTACAACATATGTAATAAACAAATCTAGTATCCCTTTGCAATTGCATAGTTTTACATTTCCTAAAATCTTAATGTAAAGGGGATCGATTTAAACATTAAAGTTGCATTTGGATGGACGGAAGGATTTGAATTTTTTGGAAAGTTTCAAATAATTACCAGGGATGATGAATTTCAATTAAAAAAAATTCTAAACGGATATACTTAAAGTTCTAGTCTTTTTAAAAATAAAAACTAAAACTATAATAGATAACACAATACAAAAACTCAAACTTAACTACACGTTTTTTTGGGAAATTGTTTCTCATCTCTCAAATTAACAAATATTTTTATAAATTAACACAATAAAATCTTGTAAAATTTATAATCTAATCTCTCTTAACAACTTAACATAATAAATAAAATTATTTTATAATTTATGTGATGTAATAAATTAAAATTTTTTTTTCTTTCTGTGATTTAATTCATTTTTCTTTTAAGTGAAATAAAAATTTCAATTTTAAATTTTACTCTATGTATATCATTAAAATTGAGAATAGTTGCGCATTAAAAGTTTATATTCATTTAATTTCAAAAATAATTCAATATCAAAATAAAAACAACATTTGTAATGTATTTATATAAAATCTTTAAAATCGTTTCTAGCTTTGGGTCTCGGTTCGGAGTGGTTCGGTATGGTTCAATACGGTTCTCGGTACGGGTATTTGAAAAATCTCCAGAACCATACCATAAATATTTTCGGTACAGTACGGTTCGGGGAAAGTCAAAAAGTCAACGGATATTTTCGGTTCGGAGATTTTTCTGTCCGGATATCGGTTCGGTTTCGTTAATCTCCAAGTCCGTGCACCCTACTTGACATGACTCAACAATTAAATTAGAATGACAATTTAGATAAAGAATTGAGTTTAAAACATAAGTCAAAGCATATAATCTTAGTCAAAACTTTTAAATACTTAAAATATCATCGCGTCGGCGTAATTGGATAAAAGATATAATTATATTGCAGTACCCAATTCCGAATTCGGTTCATATTCACCAATCTTTTCTTTAAATTTTCTACCTATAAAATCAAAATCATGCATCGAATAAATTAGGGTAGCATCCAATTTACACCATTTCATATAAAATATAATTTTGACCTTAGTTTACTTGTTCAACATATACAATATTGTTAAATATATAACTTATTTCGAAATGTGACAGATTATGTAATTATTCAGATATTAGTTGTTTACATGTTTGACACATGTTTATTTGAGTAATCATTTTCAGATTTCTGAATAATTATTTAGGATAGCCATGTCAAATTAATTAATTCGTTCTCCAAAATATTAGACTGACAAATAATCATTTTCACATTTATAAAATATGTATTATTGTATTAAAAATTCTAAATCTAATAGTTGTACCAAGCAATTTCGCCTGATTCGTATAATCACATTATATAGATTATCATACTATGTTGATAATAACACGATTGACTTAATTTCATGATTCGGTTGATAATAATCTTTCCATAATCAAATTTTTTTTAGAATCAAAATGATATCATTCATTAATCAGAAGAAACTTACAACTTATTCCAATATCGGGTGAAAAATAACTGCCAGCAAAATCTATGCCAACATTATTTTCTTTCTTTATCCAAATACTTTTTATAGTTATACAATCAAGTTACCGTATTATCACAATCACATAACAGATTCAATTAACCATATTATCCAAATTGCCATAATTTTATTACATACCTAAAAGGAACTAATAATTCAGTTATAAATGGGGGATAGAAAAACAACTTGAATACATAACAAATCACATTTTTTCCCCTTATATTACTGGAGCAATGATTCAAATCCCTATTATTATGACCAAATATTTTTTACTATCTTCCATCCTTATAAGTGCATATCTTTTTCACAAAGGAGAGACTTGTTTCTTTTTTAATAAATTTGAGGTTCATGTTTATAGCGATCTTCCTTCAAATTCTCCGCCATTGTTGGTGCATTGTGAGTCGAAGAACGATGATCTTGGAGAACATACACTAAAAACAAATGAAGATTATCGGTTTGCTTTTTGTGAGATACCTTTTAGTACATTGTTCCATTGTCACCTTCAATGGGGTAAGAAGGGCAAATCTTTTGATGCTTATAATGCAAGGTGGTCTGGAAATCCTTGCAATGGACATTCTTGCAAGTGGGCAGCACATGACGATGGTATTTACTTGATGGGAATTAAAAATATGAATGGGAATAAAACTCGATTATCGTATACTTCGATAGAAGTTCTTTTTTTTTCCCGATCTTTTGCGAGATCTTATGTACATACAAGAAATTTAGTAACTGAATTGTTTTTTTTTGTTTGGGATGATATTATTCGAGTGATTGCGAGTCAAAAATCAGAATCTTGAACCTAGTGGACAAAATTCACTTTAGAATCACAATTAATATTCATTGTATCACAATGATTTTCCATATTATCCTTGTTGACGTGCGTTTTGGTCAACAAGTAGAAATATGTAAAAGATTTAACACGTGGAAATGAAAACGTGCGTAACGTATATTTTATTTCTGGCTAATTATGCCTTTTTTGTATTTTGCGAGGCGGAATATTGGGGTCGGTCTTTTCTTATAATTTGTTGGTATCTGCCTCTTTTTCTTTTTTCCTTTTAGGACCTTTTATACCCCTTTTGAGTGAGTGGGTTTACAATAGTCATCTTTGCACTAACTATACATTAATTAATAAAATAGCAAAAAGGGCAACACATGTCCCTCTATAGTTGTGCGTGTCGATCAAATTTGCCACTTGTCGACTTCTCTTCATAATTCTCGACATGTGGCGACTTCCTCGATCCGATAAAGTACTAAGCATGGGCGTGTGATTATTTTTACGAGGTTGTTGCGCGTGCGTTTCATTTTCAAACTTGGGCTCGGGGCTCGGGGCTCCTGTGAGTCGTGTTGCGGTTGGGCTCGGTAGTTTGGGCTCCATGAGCGGCGAGCCTAATTCGTGACGTGTCGTACATCATTGTTGACGTCACTCGTAGGTCACCTATTCGAATATGTGTCAAACTGATGACATGGATTAATTTCTCACAGCTCGGCTCGGGTATCATCAAAGGCCCCCAAGTTTGATTCCGAGAGAAGAATCTCTGAGATCGGAGTTAAACTTTAATGCTAATGATGAACTTTTAATGGGAAAACGGATTTCTCCAAGGTTTTAGTTCTTTCCTGACACCTGTCGCGTAGCAATTAATGCTTGAAACGGCGCATTAATTGGGTTGCCATAATAGCAACGTGGCATCTTGTGTTTGGAGCAATCTTGCGCGAACCGAAAATGCACGTCGATTCGTCGGCGGGCGTGGGGGACGCGACATTTTTGACATGTTTGATGGTTTTGGGTTTTAAAAGCGCGTCTTTTTCGAATAATTGTCGCGTCTTTTCGAGGAGCCCTATCTATAAATACTCGTGTTTCCCTTCATCACTCACTTTCGCAACCATTGACCTTTGAGCTAAAGCAACTAGAACCGAAGCGAAATTTGGGTCGGCTTTCCAAGTTCGAGAGACTTCAAACTTAGGTATTTTTCCAAATACTCTCCTTTACCTATAAATGTCTTCTTTTGAGGATAGTAGAGTCGTAGTTATAGTGTAGAGGTTGAAATCGAAGATCCCCCTCCGAACCTTCATTTCTTTCTCACAAGACGGCCATCGCGCCTCATAGTCCGAAAGTCATTGAGATATCTTCTCCGGACTCTTATCGAGGTGGAACGTCTTTAGAGCGGAGGCGCACACTATCTTCGACCCGACGCCGATGTGATTTTGAAGAGAAGAAGCAGTGTATCGGCCGGCCGGACCGGTACAAGAGAGTTCTCGCGAAGAATCACCGAGTGTTGATTTTAGGCGATTACCCGGAAGAAGAAAATATGGACCCATTGGAGCCGGAGCGTGATAACGTTGAGCGGGTAGATGAACCATCCGCGATTCAAGGCGGAGAGGGCCGCTAGGGCCGCAGCCATCGTAATGGTGACGGCCGGACGGAGGAGGCCCTCGTCTCCGTGTCGAGCCTCGGTGGGCCGAGTGATATAAGCGATATCCCGAGCATGTTAATGATTCGGGAGGTGGATGAGTTCCGGCGAGGTACCGCATTCCAAGTGGTATCGATTTTTGGGTGCCTGACGGCACGGAAGTTCCCAATACCCACACCAAATGGCATAGAGTTGCATAGTATTTGCCCCACCTTTTATACGGTTTGAGGTTTCCCGCCGGCTTTCCTTACGCGGTGGTTTTGTAAGTGGGGAATGCATCCGGCCCCAGTGCACCCGATTTCTTGGGGCGGGATCATCGGCCTCTGGTGATGTTTCACCGGAAAAGTATCTCGCCCCAAATTTAAGGAGATGAACGAGCTTTTTGTATGGCGGCGACTCCTTCATCTCGGGGCCAAAATCCGGGTGGTATTATGTGCGGAACAGATCCAGGGTACCGGACGGTTTAGTAGAAAGGCCTCCCTTCTTCTTCTCTCGGGGAGTGGAAGGATAAATGGTTTTGGGTGGGCGGCGAGTGGCAAGCTCGCGTGGGAGATGGAGAGGGGAGACCGTTCTTCATCCTCCATCAAATTTTGTTTTTGGTTATAGTAAGTCTTACCTTTTTCCTTCATCATCCGCTTTTGCTTTTTATTGCTTCCTTTCGTAATTGTCTTTTCTTTTCACCTTTATAGGGAATCAAGGCGTCGAGGGCCTGTCGGCCACCTTTGTTCGAAGGTGGAAAACATCCGAGGCTCGGGGCATAATGGATAGGCGGATTGAGAGATTGGCAACCGAGGCCAACTTAGCCGCAGGTGGTTTGAGGCTGCTTTGCCCGCCGACCCCGGACGCAGGGGCGGCTCGGGGCGAGACGGCCGAGCGAGAGGTGGAGGTCGAGAGAGAGCCTCAACGAGAATCCTCTCGTTAATGAAAAGACGGCCCCTTCTCCCGGGAGCGGCGGTGAGGACAGAACAAGCTACGCCGTCCCTGCGTGGATCGGCCACCAGAGGCGGATCGTGCGCTGTAGGGCCAACACACTCGAGCGCCGTGAGTGCGGCAATGTCGAGTAAACACTTACGTTTTTCATATTTCACTTTGAAACATCTTTCTTTTCTTTTGATCTTTTGACGATGGTTGCTTTGTGTAGGCGTGGCTTAGACTTGCGTGCACGTCTTGAAGCGTGAGGAACACAAAGCCACGGCAAGCTCGGGTGGCGCGGTCAACCCAACGGACGTGGAGCGGCTCGGAGAGAAGATATCCGGGCGAAACGTCCTGCGATGGAGTACCGAGAGCGTGCGGCCTCCTCTTCAAAGGAGAAGAGGAGGAATTGTGATGGAGGAGCTTTGATCGGTCGAAAGGGTTGGTCGGCGGTGCCCGAACATCCCGAATGTACCTCCCGAGAAAAGGAAGGTCCGCGAACTTTCTCGGATGACCTCGGCGGGGAAGGTCATTTCATTCCTCCAAACCGAGCAAGAGATGAATATTGCGAGGAATGGTCGGACTACGCCCTCGGTGGTTCGTGGAATTCGTTCGATGTGCCACGCCAACAGAGAGCAATCAAGAGTCTTACTGAGGCGGTCGGGCCGCAATGATCGCCCGGCTCGTGCCGGACAAAAGGCATCGAGCAGTGCCTCGGATCAAGCCAAGAACAGATTGATATGCCATGGCCATGTCGGGGCGAATGATTGGGCTCTTATGGCATGCGGTTGGGGGACTCGTGAGCTAGAGAGAAAATATGCCGACACGGAAAGACGGCACGGGGATCTGGGAAGCTTATGCTACCTTCAAGGGGCACAAGAATCCCTTTAAGACTCAAACGGGACGAGGCCACGGCTCGGGCTAATTTCGAGAGAGAGGCTGCTGCGAGGCCGAAGCGCGGCGAGATCGGGCCGTAAGGTGAAGAAGAGCTCGGGGTTAAGGTCGCGAATCGAACGTCTTTGCCAAAGTGCCCGAGCGAGAGATGGAGAGGCGTCTAGCCGATATCGCAGAGAGGGTGAAGAGGCCGCCACCAGAAAGCGAGGAAGTTTGTAGAGAGGCCATTAAAGCTTACAAAAACTCCGAGGAGTATGCATTCATGTTAACTTTGGCCATGCGACCAGCCTTCCAAGAAATTCTTGATTTACTTAAGGGCGGGCGTCTTGTTGCTCGGCTTGAAGAAGACTGGCCCTCCCGGAGGCCGATCTCGATACCCTTCGGCCGAAATTTGCTGAGGCTTCTAATGCTCGGGGCTCTCCTCCTCCGGACGTGGAAGAAGTTGGTTCGGTGGTGCCGTCGAAATTCCTCCCCCTGCTCGTTCTTGATGTTTTTATAGGTACCCATAGATAGGTAATTTGGCTTCGTGCCTCGAGATGTAATGGGCTCCGGCCTCTCTTATGCAAATATTTTTTGAAGTTAGAAATGAATTGTTATTTTCCTTACTGTGTATGTGTTCCAAGCTTTTTGTGGATGCTCGGCTCTTTCCTTTTTGCAAGATTGTTGCCTGTCTTCTTTTTCCTCTTATTTTCCCAAGTACGGGGCTCGGTTTTCAGTACTTCTGAGTGAGGGGGTCTGCTCGCCTTAATCGATTCTTGCACTCAGGGATATAAACCTGTCCTTTTATTTTGTTTAAAATTTTGTTTATGAACCGAGTCTTTATTGTGCTCGACGATAACTCGAGTCCTTATTTTGTACTTGGCACGTGGCCAAGTCTTCACTTTATGCTTGGTGCTTAACCAAGTCTTTATTTCGGTGCTCGGTGCGTGGCCGAGTCTTGATTTTGTGCTCGGTGTGTAACCAAGTCTTGATTTTAGTGCTTGTGCGTATCAAGTCTTGATTTTGGTGCTTGAAGTGCGTACCAAGTCTTTATTTTGTGCTCGGTGCGTAACCAAGTCTTGATTTTGGTGCTTGGTGCGTAACCAAGTCTTGATTTTGGTGCTTGGTGCGTAACCAAGTCTTGATTTTGGTGCTTGTGCGTAACCAAGTCTTTATTTTGTGCTCGGTGCGTAACAAGTCTTTATTTTGGTGCTTGTGCGTAACTCAAGTCTTTATTTTGTGCTCGGTGCGTAACCAAGTCTTTATTTTGTGCTCGGTCGTGGCGAGTCTTGATTTTGTGCTCGGCGTAGCGAGTCTTTATATTGTGCTCGGTGCGTGGCCGTCTTGATTCGTGGTGAGTAAAAACTTGTTTTCCTTTAAAGAGCTCACGAAATGCCGATGAAGGAACAATTCTTTGGAATCCTATCCGGATTGTAGATCGAGATCTTTATTGATAATACCGCTTCAAGTATGCTACATTCCATGGATGCATGAATTTTTCTCCACTCAAATATTCTAACCGGGTATGCCCCACGGATAAGACGTGGGTGACCAAACGGGCCCTCCCAGTTGGCTTCAATGGGCTCGGTTGGATGCCCGTTATCTTTTTCAATACAAGATCGCCGACCGAAATCTTCTTTCCTTTACTTTCGAATTGTAGTATCTTTCACTCCTTTGTTTATACACTTTGCATTTTCAACTCCTAAGATCGCACCTTTTTTTCTTCGAAAGCGAGTCTAGTTCGGCTCGAGCGCGGCCTCATTCGATCTTCTTCAAAATTTGCAATGCAAGGTAGGGGCTCCAATCTCGACAGAATCACCGCCTCAGCTCCATAAGCTAAAGAAAAAGGTGTTTCTCGATGGCGCTCGATGTGTTGTTCTCGTATGACCATAGTACGCCGGTAGTTCCTCCGCCAATTATCTTTAGACTCCTCCAATCTCGCCTTCAGGGTATACTTGAGTATTTTATTAACGGCCTCAACTTGTCCGTTCGATCGGGGTGGTATGGAGTTGAAAAATGGTTTTTATGTGGAAACCTTCACAAAAATTTGAACCTTCGTTGTCGAACTGTCTCCCATTATCTGTAACAATCGAATGTGGTATCCCAAATCTACTGATGATAGATTTCCATACAAAGTCGATGATACCCGAGCCGAGTACGTGAGAAATTAATCCATGTCATCGTTTGACACATATTCGAATAGGTGACCTACGAGTGACGTCAACAATGATGTACGACACGTCACGAATTAGGCTCGCCCGCTCACCGAGCCCAACGGCTGCGAGCCCAACCGCAACACGGCTCACAGGAGCCCCGAGCCCCGAGCCCAAGTTTCAAATGAAACGCACGCGCGACAACCTCGTAAAAATAATCACACGCCCATGCTTAGTACTTTATCGGTATCAGAAGCTGCCACATGTCAGAGAATTATGAAGAGAAGTCGACAAGTGGCAAATTTGACTGACACGCACAACTATAGAGGGACATGTGTCGCCCTTTTTGCTATTTTATTAATTAATGAATAGTTAGTGCAAAGATGACTATTGTAAACCCACTCACTCAAAAGGGGTATAAAAGGTCTGAAAAGGAAAAAAGAAAAGGAGGCAGATACCAACAAATTATAAGAAAAGACCGACCCCAATATTCCGGCTCGGCAAAATACAAAAAAAGGCATAATTAGCCAGAAATAAATATACGTTACGCACGTTTTCATTTCCACGTGTTAAATCTTTTACATATTTCTACTTGTTGACCAAAACGCACGTCAACAAATTGGCGCTAGAAGGAGGGCCCGTATTGGTCCAGTCCGAATTCCAGTCAAAAAAGTAAGTGAAACAAAAACAAGGAAAATTTGATACTGAACCTTTTGATAAGGGAAGAAAATGAGTCAACAATCGAGAAATGCCCGTTTAACTGAAGAGCAACATTTGAACAACCAACCTGGCCAAACGACGAATGGCCACAATATGCTCCAAACGGAAGCAGGGAGTACTACTTTATTCCCTTTCGCTCAGTTAATCGCCAACCCAGCCTTTGTACAACAAATGAACCAACTTATATCGCAAACTCTCGCCACCACGAACTCTCAAGCACCTCCTCCACTCCTTGCAAACACTAACCCACTCAACCCACAACTAAATGTCAACGTTAATCCTCAAATCCCCGGATTTCCTCACCACGAAGCCCAAGAAGCCAGTTCGGGTAATGAACAACATGTCCGTCATGACAGAAGGCGGCAAAGAGAAAATGAGGAGGAGCAAAGTCGTATAGCAGAGTCATTTCCAGAGCAAACACGACATCGTCATGCCCACTCAGTGTTCGCCGGACGACTGGGAGTTGATCCCTTTCGCCCAGCTCGATCGATAAGTTCCCGACTCAGGTTTCCGAATGAGCGAGAACAACTCAGGGTCGATCAGGTCCAAGACCCTGGCTTATGGCGAACGTGATTTGGAAATACACCGCCACGTCGTCGTCGAACGAATTGGAAGGCGGTCCGGATGGCGAACATCTCGAAGACCGCCCCAAGTATGGAGCCACCACTGTTCGTCGCCATTTTCTCCCGGAATCCTGCAATCCCGTTACCGCCAAAGTTGAAAATCCCCCAGTGTCGGCCTCTATAATGGGAAACCGACCCGACCACTCATGTTCACAAGTACTTAGCATGGATGGAACTCGCGGTCCAAGCGATGCCATCCTCTCGCAGGCCTTCCCCGACTTTGGGCGGCCGGCCCATCGTTGGTTTAGGACCTGCTACCGCAGGGGATCCATTCAAGCATGGGGAGATCTAGCCTCCGCTTTACGACACATTTCTTAACGTCCAAAGTCCGAGTCGCGCCTAAAGACTCCTCGTAAACATCAAACAAGGGAAAGACGAGCCCTTGAAGAGTTATATTTCTCGGTTTAATAAACAAGTTCGAGAGATGGAACCGGTGTCGATGACGCCATTTTGATCGCGCCCATGGCCGGACTAGCCCCGAGACTTGGTTCAATTACTCTATCCACGAATCGGGGCGACCTCGTATCAAGAATTTTTGATCCGCGCGAACGCCATGTTTGTGCGGAAGAAGAAGCCATGGCAAGTAAATCGCCCGAGCACCGACAAGGAAACGTAAGAAAGGACGGGAGGAAAGAACCAGTGGATTGGGCGGGGTCGGGTTTCCTCGGCCATTCTCGGAAAACCCGCCACCGGATTTAGAGCTCGCCAAGAGCGAGAGCCGAAGTCGCCGCGCTAAGGGTACTTTGACCCACACTCCGTCGGCCATATGGAGTGAAGTACAGGTCTCTGAATTTGTTGCCTCCTCGGCCCTCGAAAATTGAGCCATCAAAATTAGATTCGCGTCGATTCTCGCGCCTATCACAAATCGATAGGTCACGATCATCGACGAGTGCCGGGATCTAATTAGGGAAATTATGCGGGTTGTTCGACAGACGGCCTTAAAAGATACGTTCATGAGTTACCACCCCCACCGATCGCTCAAGGCGCCAACCCGGAGCGCGTAATCAACCCGGCTCTCTCGCCGCCCCCAAATGAAAACCAGGGGAGAGAAATCCTCATGATGTCAAGTGTCGATCGGATCAATACCAACACAATGGAGGATAGACGCTCCAACAGAAAAGAAAAGCCGATGTTAGGCAGGCAACCAATGCCGAAAGACAAGTTCGGGTGGCCGAAATCAAGGAAGGCCAACCCACCGCCATTTTATGTTCTCGGATGCGGATGCCGACCACCGTCCATCCTCATTCCTTCGACCTCCGGTCATCATCAACTGCGCCAATTTTGGGTATTCCGGTTCATAGAATTTTAATTGATACTGGAAGCTATTCGTCGATCATTTACGTCCGAGCATTTCAAGATTAAACGTGGATGATAGTTATATCCGTCCATGTAACGATAGCATTCTCGGGGTTTGGAGGAGGAAGGATAGTCCCGCGGAGAAGTTGATTTGCCCATCCAAATGGGACAAGGTCTCGCATAAACGGATTGTCATGACAACGTTCAAAATAATCAATGCCGATTCGGAGTACAATGCCATCATTGGGAGGCCATTGCTTTATCATATAAAAGCAAAAATTTCAATATATCATTTTTGTATAAAATTCCCAACATCCGATGGCGAAGCTATACATAAAGGGAATCAAAGGGAGTCACGAGAGTGCTCTCTTAAACTCCGACCAGAGATTAACGTGGCGAACAAGGGCAAACCGGTGGAATCACACAAGATAATCCCTTGCCCGAAGAGGAGTCCGAGCGTAAAGTGGTGATGGTTCGGGAGTATAATCCAAGTCGTCGGCACGGGAAGGAGCCAATGATGGAAGAGGACGAGCCGCAATCGAAACCGAGCCGGGCGAAGACGCAATTGCCCCTGCAAATCAAGGAGGGGCAAAGCAAGAAAAGAAAATGAGCGGAACCAACTAGAACAGGTCGATACAATCAATGCCGGTAGGCCAAGCGAGGCACCAACTACGTATTGGTCATGATCTTCCGAGAACCATATCGAAGCGAGTTGGTCGAGTTTTTGGGAAATAATCTCGACGTCTTCGCATGGACTCATGCGACATGCCCGGAATTGACCCCGCATGCGTGCCACCGCCTCAATATTGATCTAACCTTCCGCCCATCATCCGAAAAGGCGCAACTCGGCCCCGATAGACAGGCAAAGACTTGAGGCCGAAGTTAACAAGCTACTAGACAATCAATTCATCCGGAAGCCCTCTATCCCGATGGGTCGCCAATCTGTTTTTGGTAAAGAAAAGCAATGGCCATGGCGCCTGTGCGTGGATTTTACTGACCTCAACAAAGCATGCCCCAAAGACAGCTTATCCATTGCCGAATATCGATTACATGGTAGATGCCACGGCAGACACGAGGCGCTGATGAGCTTCATGGATGCATACTCGGGTTACAACCAAATACGGATGCACCCAGAAGATGAAGAAAATACCTCATTTTTCTCTGCTCGGGGAATTCACTGTTACAAAATGATGCCTTTCGGATTGAAGAATGCTGGGGCGACCTATCAAAGGTTAGTAAATAAGATGTTTGAGAAAATGATAGGTCACACTATGGAAGTCTATGTAGATGACATGCTAGTAAAATCATCAGACATGTCCGATCATCTAAACGATCTTAATAAAATGTTTGCTGTTTTGAGAGAGTATAAGATGATGTTAAACCCGAGAAAGTGCACATTTGGGGTCGGCTCGGGTAAATTCTTGGGGTATATGGTCAGCCAAAGGGGAATCGAAGCTAATCCAGACAAAATAAAAGCCATCACCAACCTAGAATCCCCAAACTCTGTGAAAAAGGTACAAAGCCTAACAGGCCGACTGGCCGCCCTTAACCGATCGTTTCTCGGTCCCACGGACAAGTGCAAACCTTTCTTTGAAATTATAAAGAAAAGCAAAAATTTCGAGTGGACCGAGCAAGCACAGGTCGCCTTTGAATCCCTCAAACAACATCTATCATCAATCCCTATATTACAAAAACCGACCCAAGGGGAGGACTTGTATTTGTACTTGGCGGTATCCGAATACTCCATCACCGGTGTTAATCAGGCTAGATGGCTCTATTCAACATCCATTTATTACACCAAGCCAAGCGTTACATGATGCCGAGCTCCGGTACCCACCGATGGAAAAGTCGGGCTTATTCATTAATTACCGCGGCGCGAAACTCCGTCCATATTTCTTAGAACACAAGATTATAGTATTGACAAACTATCCGTTGAAACAAGTGTTACACCGACCGATACTTCTGGTCGGATGATTAAATGGGTCGAACTTAGCCAATTTGACATTGTATACGAACCACGATCGCAATAAAAGGACAGGCTTTAGCGACTTTGTGGCGAATTCACGCCTTGCATACAATTGGAAGTCAAGGAAGACCAAGAATGGAAATTATTCGTCGACGGTTCTTCCACCGCAGCGAGCAGGGGCGGAATCGTGATAATCGATCCAAATGAAAATGCTACTGCTCGTCGACGATTTGATTCCCAACAACAACAACGGTTTAATATGAGGCGCTTCTAGCGGGCTTAGATATGGCAGCCTCTATGGGCCTGAAACAACTATTGGTGCACAAGTGACTCTCGGTTGGTCGTTCATCAAATCAACGGCGAGCAGGCGAAAGAGCAAAAAATTGCACAATATTTGGATTTGGTCAAGAAGAGATTATCACACTTTAAAACAAAAGTCTTGCATGTGCCCCGAGCCGAGAACATGCAAGCAGATGCCTTAGCTCGGCTCGGCTCGATCCCAGTGGGGCGGATGCCATCACGGATGTCACAAACACACATCATTGCCCCGCTCTCCGCTCGGTGCAAAGAAAATATATACGACCGAAACCGTCGAATGTACTTGGATGACCCCAATCATCCAATACTTAGAGAAAGGAGTTCAACCTCGAAAACAAAGTTGAGGCCCGAACGCTACGAACCCAGCGCGGTTTACGCTAGTAGACGGCATCCTATACAAACGAGGATATTCCATCCCACTCCTACGCTTTTTCCGAGACAGATGCATGATTATGCACTTCGAGAGGTTCATGAGGAATATGCGGCAACCACGCTGGGGCCAAACGTTGGCCTATAAATTAATACGACAAGGATACTCTCGCCATCCCGAGAAAGGACGCAACCGACCTCGTCAAAAGATGTGAGAGATGCCGTAAGTTTGCACCACAGTCGAGATATCATCCTGAATAGCTTACTTCCGTATTTAGCCCATGGCGCTTTGCCAAATGGGAATGGACCTCATCGGACCATTACCCATTGGCAAAGGGGCGTCAAGTATGCCATTGTGGCGGTGGATTATTTCACAAAATGGGCCGAAAGGAGCCTCCGCAAAAATAGATGAAGAAAAGGTTGTGAGCTTTGTATGGAAATCTATCATCTAGATTTGGGATACCACATTCGATTGTTACGAGACATAATGGGAGACAGTTCGACAACCGAAGGTTCCGAAATTTTTGTGAAGGTTTCCACATAAAAACCATTTTTCAACTCCATACCACCCCCAAATGAATCGGACAAGTTGAGGCCGTTAATAAAATACTCAAGTATACCCTGAAGAAGGCGAGATTGGAGGAGTCTAAAGGTAATTGGCGGAGAACTACCCGGCGTACTATGGTCATACGAAACAACACATCGAAAGCAAGGCATCGGAGAAACACCTTTTCTTTAGCTTATGGAGCCGAGGCGGTGATTCCCTGTCGAGATTGGAGCCCCTACCTTGAATGCAAATTTTGAAGAAGACTCGAATGAGTGCCGCTCCGAGCCGAACTAGACTCCGCCGAAGAAAAAAAGGTGCAATGCGAGATGAAAAATGCAGTGTATAAACAAAGGAGTGAAAGATACTACAATTCGAAAGTAAAGGAAAGAAGATTTCGGTCGGCGATCTTGTATTGAAAAAGATAACGGGCATCCAACCGAGCCCATTGAAGCCAACCAGGAGGGCCGTTTGAGTCGCCACGCGTTTATCCGGTGGGGCATACCAGTTAGAATATTTGAGTGGAGAAAATTCATGCATCCATGGAATGTAGCATACTTGAAGCGGTATTATCAATAAAGATCTCGATCTACAATCCGGATAGGATTCCAAAGAATTGTTCCTTCATCCGGCATTTCGTGAGCTCTTTAAAGGAAAACGGGTTTTACTCACCACGAATCAAGACTCGCTACGCACCGAGCACAATATAAAGACTCGCTACGCACCGAGCACAAAATCAAGACTCGCTACGCACCGAGCACAAAATAAAGACTTGGTTACGCACCGAGCACAAAATAAAGACTTGGTTACGCACCAAGCACCAAAATAAAGACTTGTTACGCACCTTAGAGCACAAAATAAAGACTTGGTTACGCACCAAGCACCAAAATCAAGACTTGGTTACGCACGAAGCACCAAAATCAAGACTTGTTACGCACCAAGCACCAAAATCAAGACTTGGTTACGCACGAAGCACAAAATAAAGACTTGGTTACGCACAAGCACCAAAATCAAGACTTGGATACGCACGAAGCACTAAAATCAAGACTTGGTTACACACCGAGCACAAAATCAAGACTCGACTCGCACCGAAGCAACAAATAAAGACTTGGTTAAGCACCAAGCATAAAGTGAAGACTTGGCCACGTACTCAAGTACAAAATAAGGACTCGATTATCGTCGAGCACAATAAAGACTCGGTTCATAAACAAAATTTCGTAAACAAAATAAAAGGACAGGTTTATATCCCCGAGTGCAAGAATCGATTAAGGCGGACCCCACTCAAGTACTGGAAAACCGAGCCCCAGTCTTGGGAAAATAAGAGGAAAAAGAAGACAGCAACAATCTTGCAAAAGGAAAGAGCGAGCATCCACAAAAAGCTTGAAACACATACACAGTAAGGAAAATAACAATTCATTTCTAACTTCAAAATATTTGCATAAGAGAGGCCGAGCCCATTACATCTCGAGGCACGAAGCCAAATTACCTATCTAGGGTACCTATAAAAGCATCAAGAACGCAGCGGCGGAATTTCGACGGCACCACCGGAACCAACTTCTTCCACGTCCGGAGGAGGAGAGCCACTGAGCATTAGAAGCCTCGCAAATTTCGGCCGAAGGGTATCGAGATCGCCTCCCGGAGGGCCAGTCTTCTTCAAGGTGAGCAACAAGACGCCCGCCCCAAGTAAATCAAGAATTTCTTGGAAGGCGGTCGCATGGCCACAGTTAACATGAATGCATACTCCTCGGAGTTTTTGTAAGCTTTAATGGCCTCTCTACAAACTTCCTCGGTTGCCGGCGGCGGCCTCTTCACCTCCTGCGTATATCGGCTAGACGCCTCTCCATCTCCTCGGCTCGGCACTCGGCAAAGACGTTCCGTTCGGTTCAAATACCTTAACCCCGAGCTCTTCTTCAGCCTTACGGCTCGATCTCGCTCCGCTCGGCCCTCGCAGCAGCCTCTCTCTCGACTTAGCCCGAGCTGTGGCCTCGTCCGTTTGAGTCTTAAGGGATTCTTGTACCCCTTGAAGGGTAGCATAAGCTTCCCGCAGATCCCCGTGCCGCTTTCCAGTCGGCATATTTTCTCTCTAGCTCACGAGTCCCCCAACCGCATGCCATAAGAGCCCAATCATTCGCCCGCACATGGCCATGGCATACTCGAATCTTCTTCGGCCGATCTCGAGCGAAATTGCTCGATGCCTTTTGTCCAGGCACGAGCCGGGATCGGTCATTGCGGCCCGACCGCCTCCGGTAAGACTCTTGATTGCTCTCCTCGTTGGCGTGGCACATCGAACGAATTCCACGAACCACCGAGGGCGTAGGTCCGACCATTCCTCGCAATATTCATCTCTTGCTTGGTTTGGAGGAATGAAATGACCTTCCCTGCCGAGGTCATCCGAGAAAGTTCGCGGACCTTCCTTTTTCTCGGAGGTCGCTCAGGATGTTCGGGCGCCGCCGACCAACCCTTTCACCGTCGAGGCTCTCCATCACAATTCCTCCTCTTCTCCTTTGAAGAGGAGGCTGCACTGCCTCTGGTACTCCATCAGTAGGACGTTTACCGGCCCGGATATCTTCTCTCCGAGCCGCCTCCACGTCCGCAGGTTGACCGGCGGCCACCCGAGCTCGCCGTGCTGTGTTCCTCACGCTTCGAAGACGTGCACGCAAGTCTAAGCCACGCCCTACACAAAGCAACCATCGTCAAAAGATCAAAAGAAAAGAAAGATGTTTCAAAGTGAAATATGAAAAACGTAAGTGTTTACCTCGGACAAATGCCGCACTCGGCGGCTCGAGTCTCGTGTTGGCCCTACAGGCGCAGACGATCCGCCTACAGGGCTGGCTGTCGCAGGGGACGGCGTAGCTTGTTCTGTCCTCACCGGCCGCTCCCCTGGAGAAGGGGGCCGTACTTCTTCATTAACGAGAGGATTCTGTTGAGGCTCTCTCTCGACCTCCACCTCTCGCTCGGCCGTCTCGTCCCGAGCCGCCCCCTCGTCCTCGGGGTCGGCGGGCAAAGCAGGCCTCAAACCAGCTGCGGCTAAGTTGGCCTCGGTTGCCAATCTCTCAATCCGCCTATCCATTATGCCCCGAGCCTGGATGTTTTCCAGCCTTCGAACAAAGGTGGCCAACAGAGGCCCCGACGCCTTGCCCCGTATAAAGGTGAAAAGAAAAGACAATTACGAAAGGAAGCAATAAAAAGCAAAAGCAGATGAAGGAAAAAGGTAAGACTTACTATAACCAAAAACAAAATTTGATGGAGGATGAAGAACGGTCTCCCCCTCTCCATCTCCCACGCGAGCTTGCCACTCGCCGCCCACCCAAAACCATTTATCCTTCCACTCCTTCAGAGAAGAAGGGAGGCCTTCTACTAAACCGTCCGGGTACCCCAGTCGGGTCTGCACATAATACCACCCGGACGGCTGGCCCCGAGATGAAGGAGTCGCTCGCCATACAAAAAGCTCGTTCATCTCCTTAAATTTGGGGCGAGGATACTTTTCCAGGTGAAACATCACCAGGAGGCCGATGATCCTGCCCCAAGAAATCGGGTGCACCTGGGCCGGATGCATTCCCCACTTACAAAACCACCGCGTAAGGAAAGCCGGCATGGAAACCTCAAACCGTATAAAAGGTGGGGCAAATACAGCTATGCAACCTGGTGTGGGTATTGGGAACTTCCGTGCCGTCCGGTACCCAAAAATCGATACCACTTGAAATGCGGTACCTCCGCCGAACTCATCCACCTCCGAATCATTAACATGCTCGGGATATCGTTTATATCACTCGGCGTCCACCGAGGCTCGACACGGAGACGAGGGCCTCCTCCGTGCTTCGGCCGTCACCATTACGATGGCTGCGGGCCCTAGCGGCCTCTCCGGCCTTGAATCGCCGGGATGGTTCATCTACCCGCTCAACGTTATCACGCTCCGGCTCCAATGGGTCCATATTTTCTTCTTCCTTACTGGGGTATCGTCTAAAATCAACACTCGGTGATTCTTCGCTGAACTCTCTTGTACCATCCGGGCCGATACACCGTTCTTTCTGAAAAAATCACATCGGCGTCGGGTCGAAGATAGTGTGCGTCCGCTCTAAAGACGTTCCACCTCGATAAGAGTCTGGAGAAGATATCTCAATGACGCTCGGACTATGAGGCGCGATGGCCGTCTTTAGGTGAGAAAGAAATGAAGGTTCGAGGGGGGGATCTTCGATTTCAACCTCTACACTATAACTACGACTCCTACTATCCTCAAAAGAAGACATTTATAGGTAAAGGAGAGTATTTGGAAAAATACCTAAGTTTGAAGTCTCGAACTTGGAAAGCCGACCAAAATTTCTGCTCGGTTCTAGTTGCTTTAGCTCAAAGGTCAATGGTTGCGAAAGTGAGTGATGAAGGGAAACACGAGTATTTATAGATAGGGCTCCTCGAAAGACGCGACAATTATTCGAAAAAGACGCGCCTTTTAAAAACCCAAAAAACCGTCAAACATGTCAAAAAATGTCGCGTCCCCACGCCCGCTGACAGAACTGACGTGCCTTTTCGGTTCCCGCGCAAGATTGCTCCAAACACAAGATGCCACGTGTCTGTCATTATGGCAACCCAATTAATGCGCCGTTTCAAGCATTAATTGCTACGCGACAGGTGTCAGGAAAGAACTAAAACCTTGGAGAAATCCGTTTTCCCATTAAAAGTTCATCATTAGCATTAAAGTTTAACTCCGATCTCAGAGATTCTTCTCTCGGAATCAAACTTGGGGGCCTTTGATGATACCCGAGCCGAGCTGTGAGAAATTAATCCATGTCATCAGTTTGACACATATTCGAATAGGTGACCTACGAGTGACGTCAACAATGATGTACGACACGTCACGAATTAGGCTCGCCCGCTACCGAGCCCAACGGCTACCGAGCCCAACCGCAACACGGCTACCGAGCCCCGAGCCCCGAGCCCAAGTTTCGAAATGAAACGCACGCGCGACAACCTCGTAAAAATAATCACACGCCCATGCTTAGTACTTTATCGGTATCGATTTGCCACACATGTCGAGAATTATGAAGAGAAGTCGACAAGTGGCAAATTTGATCGACACGCACAACTATAGAGGACATGTGTTGCCCTTTTTGCTATTTTATTAATTAATGTATAGTTAGTGCAAAGATGACTATTGTAAACCCACTCACTCAAAAGGGGTATAAAAGGTCCAAAAGGAAAAAAAAAAAAGGAGGCAGATACCAACAAATTATAAGAAAAGACCGACCCCAATATTCCTACCGAAAATACAAAAAAGGCATAATTAGCCGAAATAAATATACGTTACGCACGTTTTCATTTCCACGTGTTAAATCTTTTACATATTTCTACTTGTTGACCAAAACGCACGTGTTAAAACCAAGTCTTGATTTTAGTGCTTGGTGCGTATCCAAGTCTTGATTTTGGTGCTTGGTGCGTAACCAAGTCTTTATTTTGTGCTCGGTGCGTAACCAAGTCTTGATTTTGGTGCTTGGTGCGTAACCAAGTCTTGATTTTGGTGCTTGGTGCGTAACCAAGTCTTGATTTTGGTGCTTGGTGCGTAACCAAGTCTTTATTTTGTGCTCGGTGCGTAACCAAGTCTTTATTTTGGTGCTTGGTGCGTAACCAAGTCTTTATTTTGTGCTCGGTGCGTAACCAAGTCTTTATTTTGTGCTCGCATGCGTAGTCGAGTCTTGATTTTGTGCTCGGCGTAGCGAGTCTTTATATTGTGCTCGTGCGTAGAGAGTCTTGATTCGTGGTGAGTAAAAACTTCGTTTTCCTTTAAAGAGCTCACGAAATGCCAGATGAAGGAACAATTCTTTGGAATCCTATCTGGATTGTAGATCGAGATCTTTATTGATAATACCGCTTCAAGTATGCTACATTCCATGGATGCATGAATTTTTCTCCACTCAAATATTCTAACTGGTATGCCCCACCAGATAAGACGTGGCTGACCCGAAACGGGCCCTCCCAGGTTGGCTTCAATGGGCTCGGTTGGATGCCCGTTATCTTTTTCAATACAAGATCGCCGACCTGAAATCTTCTTTCCTTTACTTTCGAATTGTAGTATCTTTCACTCCTTTGTTTATACACTGCATTTTTCATCTCGGCACTGCACCTTTTTTCTTCGAGCAGGTCTAGTTCGGCTCGGAGCGCGGCCTCATTCCAGTCTTCTTCAAAATTTGCAATTCTGAAGGTAGGGGCTCCAATCTCGACAGGAATCACCGCCTCAGCTCCATAAGCTAAAGAAAAAGGTGTTTCTCCAGTGGCTGCTCGATGTGTTGTTCTGTATGACCATAGTACGCCAGGTAGTTCCTCCGGCCAATTACCTTTAGACTCCTCCAATCTCGCCTTCAGGGTATACTTGAGTATTTTATTAACGGCCTCAACTTGTCCGTTCGACTGGGGGTGGTATGGAGTTGAAAAATGGTTTTTTATGTGGAAACCTTCACAAAAATTTCGGAACCTTCGGTTGTCGAACCTCTCCCATTGTTATGCAGAATAATCGAATGTGGTATCCCAAATCTACGGATGATAGATTTCCATACAAAGCTCACAACCTTTTCTTCATCTATTTTTGCGAGGCTCCGCCTCGCCCATTTTGTGAAATAATCCACCGCCACAATGGCATACTTGACGCCCCTTTGCCAATGGGTAATGGTCCGATGAGGTCCATTCCCCATTTGGCAAACGGTCATGGGCTAAATACGTAAGTAAGTCGCTCGGATGATATCGACTGTGGTGCAAACTTCGGCATCTCTCACATCTTTTGACGAGGTCGGTTCGTCCTTTCTCGGGGATGGCCAAGAGTATCCTTGTCGATATTAATTTATAAAGCCAACGTTTGGCCCCAGCGTGGTTGCCGATATTCCTCATGAACCTCTCGAAGTGCATAATCGATGCCGCCTGTCTCGGAAAGGCGTAGGAGTGGGATGGAATATCCTCGTTTGTATAGGATGCCGCCTACTAGCGTAAACCGAGCCGCCCGGTTCGTAGCGTTCGGCCTCAACTTTGTTTTCGTGTTGAACTCCTTTCTCTAAGTATTGGATGATTGGGGTCATCCAAGTCCTGCTCGACGGTTTTCGGTCGTATATATTTTCTTTGCACCGAGCGACGGGCGGGGAAAGCATGATCGTGACATCCGTGATGGCATCTGCCCTCGGATCGAGCCGAGCCGAGCTAAGGCATCCGCTGCATGTTCTCGCTCGGGGCACATGCAAGACTTTTGTTTTAAAGTGTGATAATCTCTTCTTGACCAAATCCAAATATTGTGCAATTTTTGCTCTTTCGCTTCAGACGTACTGCCGTTGATTTGATGAACGACCAACCGAGAGTCACTGCACCAATAGTTGTTTCGTGCCCATAGAGGCCGCCATATCTAAGCTTCTTTAGCGCCTCATATTCGGCCGTTGTTCGCTATGGGAATCGAAATCGCACGGCCGAGCAAAGAGCATTTTCATTTGGATCGATTATCACGATTCCGCCCCCTACTCTCGCCGCGGTGGAAGAACCGTCGACGAATAATTTCCATTCTTGGTCTTCCTTGACTTCCAATTGTATGCAAGGCGTGAATTCGCCACAAAGTCTCTAAAAGCCTGGTCCTTTTATTGCAAAGACGTGGTTCGTATACAATGTCAAATTGGCTAAGTTCGATGACCCATTTAATCATCCGACTGTAAGATCGGGTCGGTGTAACACTTGTTTCAACGATAGTTTGTCAATACTATAATCTTGTGTTCTAAGAAATATGGACGGAGTTTCGCGCGCGCGGTAATTAATGAATAAGCCACTTTTCCATCGGTGGGTACCGGAGCTCGGCATCATGTAACGCTTGGCCGGTGTAATAAACTCGGATGTTGAATAGAGCCATCTAGCCTGATTAACACCGAGTCGATGGAGTATTCGGATACCGCCAAGTACAAATACAAGTCCTCCCTTGGGTCGGTTTTTGTAATATAGGGATTGATGATAGATGTTGTTTGAGGGATTCAAAGGCGACCTGTGCTTGCTCGGTCCACTCGAAATTTTTGCTTTTCTTTATAATTTCAAAGAAAGGTTTGCACTTGTCTGTGGACCGAGAAACGACCGGTTAAGGGGCGGCTCCACCACTGTTAGGCTTTGTACCTTTTTCACAGTTTGGGGGATTCTAGGTTGGTGATGGCTTTTATTTTGTCTGGATTAGCTTCGATTCCCCTTTGGCTGACCATATACCCCAAGAATTTACCCGAGCCGACCCCAAATGTGCACTTTCTCGGGTTTAACATCATCTTATACTCTCAAAACAAAGAAACATTTTATTAAGATCGTTTAGATGATCGGACATGTACAATGATTTTACTAGCATGTCATCTACATAGACTTCCATAGTGTGACCTATCATTTTCTCAAACATCTTATTTACTAACCTTTGATAGGTCGCCTGAAAGATTCTTCAATCCGAAAGGCATCATTTTGTAAATGTTGAATTCCCTTTGAGCAGAAAAAATGAGGTACTTTCTTCATCTTCCTCCTGGTGCATCCGTATTTGGTTGTAACCCGAGTATGCATCCATGAAGCTCATCACTCGTGTCC
Organism: Rehmannia glutinosa; assembly: GCA_016081115.2. Taxonomy (NCBI): domain Eukaryota; kingdom Viridiplantae; phylum Streptophyta; class Magnoliopsida; order Lamiales; family Orobanchaceae; genus Rehmannia; species Rehmannia glutinosa. The sequence goes on from CM071936.1 coordinate 28,762,629, forward strand.
CGCCGTGGCATCTACCATGTAATCGATATTCGCAATGGATAAATCTGTCTTTGGGGCATGCTTTGTTGAGGCTCAAAAAATCCACGCATAGCGCCACGCCATTGCTTTTCTTTACCAAAACAGATTGGCGACCCATCGGGGATAGAGGGCTTCCCGATGAATTGACTGCCTAGAGCTTGTTAACTTCGCCTCAAGTCTTGCTGCCTATCGTAGAAGTTTGCGCTTTTCCGATGACTCGGGCGGAAGGTTAGATCAATATTGAGGCGGTGGCACGATATCGGGGTCAATTCGGCATGTCCGCATGAGTCCATGCGAAGACGCCGAGATTATTTCCCAAAACTCACCAACTCGCTTCGATATGGTTCTCGGAAGATCATGACCAATACGTAGTTGGCGCCGCTGGCCTACCGACATTGATTGTATCGACTGCTCTACTCGGTTCCGCTGTTTTCTTTTCTTGCTTTGCCCCTCCTTGATTTGCGGGGCAATTGCCTTTCCGCCGGTCGGTTTCGATTGCCGGCTACGCCCTCTTCCATCATTGGCTCCTTCCCGGCGCCGACGACTTGGATTATACTCCCGAACCATCACCACTTTCTCGCTCGGACTCTCTTCGGCAAGGGATTATCTTGTGTGATTCCACCGGTTTGCCCTTATTCTCGCGCACGTTAATCTCTACTGGCCGGAGTTTAAGAGAGCACTCTCGTGACTCCCTTTGATTCCCTTTATGTATAGCTTCGCCATCGGATGTTGGGAATTTTATACAAAATGATATATTGAAACGGGCCGCTTTTATATGATAAAGCAATGGCCTCCCAATGATGGCATTGTACTCCGAATCGGCATTGATTATTTTGAACGTTGTCATGACAGTCCGCTTATGCAGACTTGTCCTATTTGGATGGGCAAATCAACTTCTCCGAGCGGACTATCCTTCCTCCTCCAAACCCTGAATCGCTATCGTTACATGGACGGATATAACTATCATCCACGTTTAATCTTCGAAATGCTCTGACGTAAATGATCGATTTAATAGCTTCCTAGTATCAATTAAAATTCTATGAACCTAATACCCAAAATCGGGCGCAGTTGATGACCGAGGGTCGAATGAGGATGGACCAGCCGGTCGATCCGCATCCGAGAACGCAAAATGGCCGGGTTGGCCTTCCTTGATTTCGCCACCCGAACTTGTCTTTCGGCATTGGTTGCTGCCTAACATCGGCTTTTCTTTTCCCGTTGGAGCGTCTATCCTCCATTGTGTTGGTATTGATCCGACCGACACTTGACATCATGAGGATTTCTCTCCCCAGTTTTCACCAAGCGGCGCGAGAGAGTCAAGTTGATTACGCGCTCCCGGTTGGCGCCTTGAGCCAAAGCGCTGGGGGTGGTAACTCATGAACGTATCTTTAAGGCCGCCCGTCGAACAACCCGCATAATTTCCCTAATTAGATCCCGGCACTCGTCAAGATCGTGACTCTATCGATTTGTGATAGGCGCAGAATCGACGCGAATCTAATTTTGATGGCTCAATTTTCGTGAGGCCGAGCCGAGGCAACAAATTCAGACCGTACTTCACTCCATATGGCCGACGGAGTGTGGGTCAAAGTACCCTTAGCGGCGACTTGGCTCGCCTCTTGGCGAGCTCTAAATCCGTGGGCCGGGTTTTTCGAGAATGGCCTAAACCCGACCCCTACCCAACCACTGGTTCTTTCCTCCCGTCCTTTCTTACGTTTCCTTGTCGGTGCTCGGGCGGTTACTTGCCATGGCTTCTTCCGACAAATATGGCGTTCCGCGGATCAAAAATTCTTGATACGAGGTCGCCCGATTCGTGGATAGAGTAATTGAACCAAGTCTCGGGGCTAGTCCAAATGTGCACGGCTGCGATCAAAATGGCGTCATCGTGACACCTGTTCCATCTCTCGAACTTGTTTATTAAACCGAGAAATATAACTCTTCAGGGCCTCGTCTTTCCCTTGTTTGATGTTTACGAGGAGTCTTTAGGCGCGACTTCGGACTTTGGACGTTAAGAAATGTGTCGTAAAGGCGAGGCTAGATCTCCCCATGCTTGAATGGATCCCTGCGTGGTCCTAAACCAACGATGGGCCCGGCCGCCCAAAGTCGGGGGAAGGCCCTCGCAGAGGATGGCATCGCTTGACTCGCTGATTCCATCCATGCTAAGTACTTGTGAACATGAGTGGTCGGGTCGGTTTCCCATTATAGAGGCCGACCGGGGGATTTTCAACTTTGGCGTAACGGGATTGCCAGGATTCCAGGAGAAAATGGCGACGAACAATGGGCCGGCTCCATACTTGGGGCGGTCTTTGAGACTGCTTCGCCATCCGGACCGCCTTCCAATTGCTCGCATTTAATGGCGACGCGGCGGTGTATTTCCAAATCACGTTCTCGCCATAAGCCAGGTCTTGACCCGACGACCCTGAGTTGTTCTCGCTCATTCGGAAACCTGAGTCGGGAACTTATCGATCGAGCTGGGCGAAAGGGATCAACTCCCAGTCGTCCGGCGAACACTGAGTGGGCATGACGATGTCGTGTTTGCTCTGGAAATGACTCTGCTATACGACTTTGCTCCTCCTCATTTTCTCTTTGCCGCCTTCTCATCATGACGGACATGTTGTTCATTACCCGAACTAGCTTCTTGGGCTTCGTGGTGAGGAAATCCGGGGATTTGAGGATTAACGTTGACATTTAGTTGTGGGTTGAGTGGGTTAGTGTTTGCAAGGAGTGGAGGAGGTGCTTGAGAGTTCGTGGTGGCGAGAGTTTGCGATATAAGTTGGTTCATTTGTTGTACAAAGGCTGGGTTGGCGATTAACTGAGCGAAAGGGAATAAAGTAGTACTCCCTGCTTCCGTTTGGAGCATATTGTGGCCATTCGTCGTTTGGCCAGGTTGGTTGTTCAAATGTTGCTCTTCAGTTAAACGGGCATTTCTCGATTGTTGACTCATTTTCTTCCCTTATCAAAAGGTTCAGTATCAAATTTTCCTTGTTTTTGTTTCACTTACTTTTTTGACTGGAATTCGGACTGGACCAATACGGGCCCTCCTTCTAGCGCCAATTTGTTGACGTGCGTTTTGGTCAACAAGTAGAAATATGTAAAAGATTTAACACGTGGAAATGAAAACGTGCGTAACGTATATTTATTTCTGGCTAATTATGCCTTTTTTTGTATTTTGCCTTGGCAAATATTGGGGTCGGTCTTTTTCTTATAATTTGTTGGTATCGCCTCTTTTTCTTTTTTTTTCCTTTCTTTACCTTTTATACCCCTTTTGAGTGAGTGGGTTTACAATAGTCATCTTTGCACTAACTATACATTAATTAATAAAATAGCAAAAAGGGCAACACATGTCCTCTATAGTTGTGCGTGTCACCAAATTTGCCACTTGTCGACTTCTCTTCATAATTCTTCGACATGTGGCGGCTTCCACGATACCGATAAAGTACTAAGCATGGGCGTGTGATTATTTTTACGAGGTTGTCGCGCGTGCGTTTCATTTCGAAACTTGGGCTCGGGGCTCGGGGCTCGGTAGCCGTGTTGCGGTTGGGCTCGGTAGCCGTTGGGCTCGGTAGCGGGCGAGCCTAATTCGTGACGTGTCGTACATCATTGTTGACGCCACTCGTAGGTCACCTATTCGAATATGTGTCAAATCGATGACATGGATTAATTTCTCACAGCTCGCCGGTATCATCAATCCTAATTTCTTCCATCAATAATAGAAAATGTTTGATTTGAGATTATATAGTAATAATAGCATTGAATTCTTATTGCAATAGTTATATACTAGACCTTCTTGAGTAGTATATATAATACGATTCTCTATATAATCAAATCTTCATGCAAATATAGAATATATAATGACCAAATTATCACAATTTTCAACCACAATGTTTGTCCACAATTATACAATAAAAAAAAATAATGACAAAATCTTCATAATATTCAACCATCTTTGTGCACGATTATACAATTAGACAGTCAAAATAATAATATTGACCAAATTATAAAACATTTCATTGAACTAAAATCATACTACAGGTTTTGTAAACCACATTAAATTGCCACAATCTTGTTACAATTTCAAATCTACAAGGAAATATTTCAACCATAAATTAAATAAGTACGAAAATGATTATATATATATATATATATATATATATAACAAATCACACAATTTTCTTAAAATCAATGATTCAGTTCTATTCTATGATGAAATACACTTTTATTATATTTCATTCTTACTACATATCATTTCCAGGATGGAATGAGCTGTGTTTTCTTTGCTAAAGTCGACGTTTATATCCATAGTGATCTTCTTCCAAATTCTGAACTATAAAAATGACGATCTCAGGAATCATACGCTAGCTAACACCACAACAAGGATTCCATTTGGTTTTTGTGGGATACCTCTTACTACATTGTTCTATTATATAATTAGGGAAAATCTTTTGATGCTTAGAGTGCAAGATCGAGATCTGATTGTAACTGTGATAATGATCATGTAAGTGGATAGCAGGGAAAATTGCAATTTTGGTCCCATAACTTTGGGAGGGTGTCAAAACTAGTCCCGCTCGATTTTACTTTTTCAAAAATACCCTGTAATTTACAAATTGTATCAAAACTACTCCCACTCGATTTTACTTTTTCAAAAACATCCTATAATTTACAAATTGTATCAATTTGAGGACGAATCCCACCGCCGATTGGAATTTTCGCCGGAATTCTTCATGTGATAAGCACGTGACTTGAAATTTTGGATATTTCTCACCCTCTTTGACACGGTGGAAATAAAATGCTAACTTGGAAAGAGATTTGGAGGGGAAAAAACTCGTCACCACCATTTTCCCCAAAAAAATATGCCCAATTACAGGGTGTTGACGAGTTTTTTCCCCTCCAAATCTCGGTGACGAGTTCCCCCCCCAATCTCTTTCCACGCTGGCATTTTATTTCCACCGTGTCAATGAGGGTGAGAAATCCCCAAAATTTCAGGTCACGTGATGAATTCCGGCGAAAATTCCAATCGGCGGTGGGATTTGTCCTCAAATTGATACAATTTATAAATTACAGGGTGTTTTTGAAAAAGTAAAATCGAGTGGGACTAGTTTTGATACAATTTATAAATTACAGGTGTTTTTTGAAAAAGTAAAATCGAGTGGGACTAGTTTTGACACCCCCAAAGTTATGGGACCAAAATTGCAATTTTCCCCGGATAGCAAAGAGTGACAATGTTTACTTATAGAAACATAAGAAATTGAATTGGGAATGAAAGATCCGTGATCTTATTCTCAGAAAATAACCATAAATAATAAAATAGTTATGCTCAACTCGAGCATATATTTCGCTTCACCGAGAATATTGAATACAACGTATATATCCTCACAGAGGTGAGCTCGGCAGGGTGAAAAATGTGACCCAAATGTGTGACACAATTTCTAACTAAATCTACGAATCAACTGATGACACGTGCTGCATAAAAGAGAAATAAAAGTGATGTAATGATAAAACGTAACAAACTAACAACTGGGAATAATAGAAAATACGATTATGGAATATTCTTCTACACGACTACACCCTCTCCTCAAGTCGGACTACGGAGAAAATCTTGTAGGCCGGACTTGGACAAAATACTCTGAAATGCATTGCAGCCCAATGCTTTAGTAAAGATATCCGCAAGTTGGTTACGCAAACTAACATGCTTAAGAAGGATAAAACCATCCTTAAATTTGTTTCGAACAATTTGACAGTTAATGCCAAGGTGTTTAGTCCATTCATGGAACACGGGGTTAGCTACCATGTGCATTACAACCTGATTATCGCACCAAAGGTCGATGGGAGTAGGCAAAGAGAGCTAAATATCTTGTGCAATGTACTAAATCCACTGTATCTCACAGACATTGGTGCTAAGAACGCGATATTTGGCTTTGGTCAAGGAGCGTGAAACTGTAGTTTGTTTCTTGGTCTTCTAAGAAATGAGATAATTCTCATAAAAGACACAATAACCAGTGAGAGACTTGTGAGTATCTAGACAAGTGCTCCAATCCGTATCACTGTAAGCAGTGAGATTATAAGTAGTGGTGGTGGAGAAAAATAAACCAATAGAGGGGCAAATTTAAGATATCGAAAAACATGGAGGGTTTCTTCCCAATGAGAAGTGTGGGGCTGACCAACAAACTGATTCAGTTGTTGTGTGGCGAATGAAATATCTGGCCTAGTGAAGTTAAGATAGAGAAGTTTCCCAATTAAGCATCGAAACTGTTCAGGATTATGAAGGGGTTTGCCAGCTCCATGCATAAGTTTAATGCTCGTGGTAAAGGAGTAGTGATAGCCTTACAATCCAACAATTTTGTATCCCTTAATATATCGGAAATATACTGCTAAGCGGCGAGATATGTATCCCGCTCATAACAAGATATTTCAACCCCTAAAATATACTTGGCGAGCCAAGGTCCTTAATAGTGAATAGACCATCTAGGTAGTGCTTGCGTTGTTCAATGTCAGATTCATTAGAACCAGTAAGGAGAATGTCATCAACATATACCAACAAGGCAATGAATGAAGTTTGATCACCTTTGAGAAACAGATAAAGTGATCATGGGAGGATTGTCTAAAGCCATAAGCAATCAAGCAAGCATAGAAAGTTGTGTTCCATTCTCAGTGGATGCTTGTTTAAGATCAGAGGTTTTTTTTAAGCAAACAGACTTGCCCTAGTTTAGCAAAATAGACACCCCCAGAGGTTTCATGTAAACCTCCTCATTTAAAGTGCCGTGAAGAAAGGTATTGTTAATATCAAGATGATGTATCCCCCACTGATTTTGAGTAGCAACAAAGATTGAGAAATCGCATCGCGACAAGTTTGGCCACAGAAAATCATAACATAATCCACACCCTGAATTTGATGATAACCCTTTGAAACTAATCGAGCTTTACATCTATCAATGGTTCCATCCGGATTCATTTTAACCTTATAGACCCATTTACTCCCAATTGCCTTCTTACCGTGAGGAAGTTCAAATGAGCAACCAAGTACCATTAAGTTCAAGTGCCTCAAGTTCTTTGGACATAGCCTCCACCCAATTACTATTAAGTCTAGCCTGTGAATAAGATAAAGGTTTTTGGACACTATCTACATTAGCCAAGAGAGACACATATGTAGGTGGAAGAAGTGAAGATATATGATGAGGGAATGTGTGTGGAACATAGCGTATATGAGAGTCTACATGAAGATAGTGTGCAGTTGCAATGGGTGACATGGAGTCAGTTACATCGTTTGTGACAAAATCATTAAAGTAGGTTGGTCTGTTAGGGACCCTAGAACTTCTTCTAGGGGCGGCAGGGACATCAATTGGGATGGAGTGAGTTGTGGGAGGAGGAAGGGACTCAAGAATTGGAGAATATTGGTCTTCAGGAGAAAGTAGAAGTGATAAGGGTGTTTGAGCTAGCTTTAGAGTCTGAACTGGACATGGGAATTTTTCTTCTACATAAATGACATCTCTAGAGGTGAGAATGTGCTTTGTGGTTAGATTAAAGAGTCCCCCTTTCCTGGGTAAATATCAAATGAAAATGCATTTGTGAGCTCGGGTAGTGAACTTGTCTTTATGAGGGAGGACAATGGTAGCATAAAAAAGATAACCAAAAGGTTTTAAAGATGAGTAATCAACAGTTTAGAATAGAGCACGTCAAAAAGAGTCCTCCAGTTTAACACATAAACAAGAAGTCTATTAGTGAGATATGTAGCTGTGAGGATAGAGTAGGGCCAAAGGTGAGAGGATGCATTAGATTGAAACATTAATGTTTCATCTGTCTAGGAAGTATTTATGTTTTCATTCAACCACCCCGTTTTGTTGGGGTGTGTAAGTGCAAGTTTTCTGATGATTGATATTGTGAGCATAGAAGACATTTTTGGTAATCCAAACTGAGGAATTCAGTCTTATTGTCAGTTCGAATGAACTTGGCAGAATTTTGAAAATGACTGTGTACCATGGCATTGAATTGTGTGAGGACTTTGGTGTATGACTTTTTTGGGATATGAGGAAAGTACAGGTTCCCCTACTAAAGTCATCTACAATACTGAGCAGAAATGGGGTGTTAGTAATGCTAGGAGCTCGATAGGGCCCCATACATCAATATGTAGGAGCTCAAAAACATCAGAGATTTGTATACTGTTAGTGGAGAAAGGCAACCTATGTTGTTCTGATTTATGACAGACATCACAAGCTTGCAACAATTTAGTGGTATCAGCATTACACACAGATTTTAAGACCAATATGATGTAACAAAGAGACAGAGACATGACAAGTTTTTTGTGCCACAATTCAAAACTGCCATTGCAAAGCATTTGAGTAGGGAAGAGGTATTGGAATTAAAAGCTAAAGAAACAGGATCTCGAGTGAATAAGAGTCTCGTTGCAAAATGTAAAGCGTTCATGTAGTTTGCCAATGCCCAAGATCTTTTCATTATGTAGGTCCCGAAAGACACAAAAGTTGGAAACAAAATGCATTTTAGGTTGGCTTGATGAGTTAATTGTGCAAAGACATGTAGTTATATTTGAAGCTAGGTACAACAAATACATCATGAATATATAGGTGTGGGAAAGACCTATGTAGCTAGTATGTGTGACACTTTTTGTGGTACCATCGTAAGCATATGGTGACATGAAGTGAGATAGGTGTGATGTGAGATAAGAGTGAAGGATTAGAACACATATGTATGCTAGCTCACGTATCCAATATCCAAGAACTATCATCTAAATTCCCAAACATAGAAAACCCAAATTGAACATCAATAGAACATGCTTACCAAAAAATCGCAAAATGTGCAAAACGGCATTAGAGTCCGAGTATCTTTCACAGGGCCATGTACTTTGCTAATCATGGCGGCGTAAATTGTCCACTAATTCACTAACCTCCAACCGTGCATTCCGTTGTTTTTCAACCGTGAGTAACATGGAATATGCCTTATTGATGTTAAGCAGGGATCCATAACTAAAATATAACTCCTTACATGCTCATGACTCTCAAATCCCATCGAAATTGACGCTTATCCTTCATTTCCCCTGTCTATCAAGAATTGTTTGATTCACAATTACAAGGTGGTAGAGGATCAAGACAACTCACCACCCCACAACCTTTTTGGCTTGGTAAAATACACAATTACGATAAACTCCCTTGAGTTACATTGGTTATGTTCCATTTCAACCGGTAAAGAAGAGGCCCATTACAACCCCCAAATTGCTCTCGCTATATATCATCCCATAATTCCTTAGCATTTCTCCCGTATAAAAATGCATCCAATACATCATTTGACAGAGAGTTCAAAATCCAAGAGATCAACATACAATCAACTTTCTTCCAGTAATCATAGGTAGGAAAGTAATTTCAGGTTCTGGGATCTTCCCATCAATAAATCCTAGCTTGGTTTTGGCTCCCAAGGAAAGTAACATAGCACGTTTCCAAGAGAGATAGTTATTACATATGAGAGAAATTGTCACAAGAGAAGCACCAGGATGATCCGAGCCATTCAAATACAATGGATCTAATTCCTTGATATCGACTTTGCTAGAGCTGGAGTCAGTAGCAAAAACAGGCCACACATTTTCAAAATGGAGCGGCGACGTGAATTCCATGATTAAATCGGAAGCCTATGCTCTAGATACTATGTAAAATAACCAGAAATAATAAAGTAGCTAAGCTCAGCATGAGCATATTTTTCATTTAACCAGAGAATGTTGAATACAATGTATATATCCTCACATAGGTGAGCTCAACAGGGTGAAAATGTGACCCAAATGTCTGACAAAATTTCTAACTAACTCTACCAATCAGCTGATGACACGTGCTGCATAAAAGAGAAATAAAAGTGTTGCAAAGATAAAACGTAACAAACTAACAACTGGAATAATGGAAAATATGATTATGGAATATTCTTCTATACCCACTCCTCAAATCGGACTACAGAGAAAATCTTGTAGGCCGAAGTTGCAAAATACTCTGAAATGCATTGCAGCCCAACGCTTTAGTAAAGATATCCGCAAGATGGTGACGCGAACTAACATGCTTAAGAAGGAGAAAACCATCCTTTAATTTGTTTCGAACAATATGACAGACAATGTTAAGGTATTTGGTCCGTTCATGGAACACGAAGTTAGCTACAATGTGCATTGCAACCTGATTGTTGCACCAAAGGTCGATGGGAGTAGGGAAAGAGAGCTGAAGAACTTGTGCAATATAGTAAAACCATTGTAGCTCACATGACAAAGTGGTGCTAAGAATGCGATATTTGACTTCGCCAAGGAGCGTGAAACCGATTCACAGAGTAGGCCATCGAACAGCTTTTAAGAGGCCACCAGGGGATGCCCATCTAAACCGCCGCTAAGTTTCGAAGGGACCTAAGTAATGTGACGCATAAAGGAAAGAGACCAAGATAAGGAAAGCCGGGTCAAGAATGTGCGCATTGCCGAAACCGGGACATATCTGCCCAAACTACATCGCGTAAACAAGGAAGGTGTTTGCGCTGCTGGTAGTAATCAAGACCACCGCAAGATTGCCCAAGTACAATGACCGACCTAAACAAGCGCAACCACGTGGCGGGAAACGGCCAGGGTAATTGGACAAGGATGCCCGCCGAGCATTTGCACTAGCCGGACAGAGGCTCCGGAGGCAACAGACGCGTGGTGGAAGGTACGCTTCTAGTATCTAACCACTATGCTAAAATATTGTTCGACCCGGATCAACGCATTCATTTGTTGCACCGTATTTTGTACACAAACCGCATGCATGCATGGAACATATGCATATATGCTTAGAAGTGTCAACTCCTATGGGTGCGAGTCGAGAAACGGATATTATCAATAATGCATGCGAAGTTAAGATTCTTTGAGATAAACTTTCCTCGCCGATTTGATCTTATTACCTATATCCGAATACGACGTAATATTGGGAATGAATCTGGTTATCTCGCACACCATGCACAAATGGACTGCCATAACAAGTCCATTAAGCTATGTGAACCCGGAAAACCCGAAGTGGAGATTTCGGGAAGGGCACGAGTTAAGATTGCCCCAATCATTTCAGCAATAAAAGCGAGAAGGGCGATCACTAGAGGGGCTCAGGGGTACTTGGCGTTTGTAATTAACAAACCCAAGGTTGAGATACAAATCAACCAAGTACCTATAGTATCAACATATACGAATGTATTTCCACAAGAACTCACCACTATCCCTCCGGATAGGGAAGTCGAGTTCACCATCGAGGTGTTGCCAGGGACGGCCCCGATTGCCAGAACACCGTATAGAATGGCTCCTCTTGAGTTACAAGAGTTGAAAATGCAATTACAGAAACTGATGGATGTGGGATTTATCCGACCGAGTACGTCTCCATGGGGAGCACCTGTGCTGTTCGTCAAAAAGAAGGATGGCACATTAAGACTATGTATAGATTATCGTGGACTTAATAGTGTGACCATCAAGAACAAATATCCCCTCCCGAGGATAGACGAACTATTTGATCAACTTCGGAGCAACGGTGTACTCAAGTTTGATTTACAACAAGGATATTACCAACTGAAATCCACGAAGGAGACATTTCCAAAACGCATTTCAAACCCGATATGGACACTATGAGTTTGTAGTAATGCCTTTCGGCCCGACGAATGCACCAAAGAAGATTTATGGACCTGATGCATCGAGTCTTTCAACCTTATTTGGATCAATTCGTAGTGATATTTATTGATGACATATTAGTATACTCTAAGTCTAGAGAAGAGCACGAACGCTCATCCAAAAATCGCTTTAGGGACACTACGAGAGCATAAGCCGTATGCCAAATTCAGCAAGTGCGAATTTTGGCTTAGTGAAGTCGCATTCTTGGGACATATAGTATCCCAGACTCGGGATTGCAAGATCCTTCAAAGGTACATACAAGTGGTTGAATGGAAACAACCCGAAATCAGAATCTTAAATCGAAGTTTCCTAGACTAGCCGGATATTATCGAAGATTTATCCAGGACTTCTCCAAGATAGCCGGACCACTCACTCGACTAACCCGTAAAAAGTCAAGTTTGAGTGGAATGACAAGTGCGAGACGAGTTTCCAAGAGTCAAGAAATGACTTACTACAACTCCAGTCTTAGCCCTTCCAAAGGGAACAAAAACTTTGTCGTCTACAAAGTGATGCATCAAAAGAAGGACTAGGAGCAAAGTGCTCATGCAGAGGGAAAGGTTATCCCTTATGCATCACGAAAACTCAAACCGTATGAAGCCAATTATCCAACGCATGACTTGGAATTGGCAGCGATAGTTTTCGCGTTGAAGAAATGGAGTCACTATCTCTACGGAGCAACGCTTCACGGTTTTCACGGATCATAAGAGCTTGAAGTATCTATTCTCCCGAAAGACCTCAATGAGGCAAATCGAGATGGATGGAGTTGATTGAGGACTATCACTTTGATATTCAATACCATCCCGGAAAGCTAACGTCGTAGCGCACGCCTAAGGTAAAAGGCGAGTTTAGCCGCACTCATGATTCGAGAGTGGGAATTATTAAAAGAGTCCGAGCAATTGGAATCGACGAGAACCAATACTCGGATTTCATGTGCTAACATTTCGGTTAAAACCCGAATCAAATGAGATCAAAGAAGCACAAGAGAAAGATATATATCTTCAAAAAATCGAAGGAGAAGATACTTAAAGGAGAAAGATCGAATTCTCGGACCAAGATGGAGTTATCGGTTCCTAATCGAGTGTGTGTACCAAATGACGAAAGCAGATTAGGAATAAAATCCTAGCAGAGGCACACCGTTCAAAATACACTATACATCCTGGAGGAAACAAGATGTATAAGGATTTGAAACGGTTATTGGTGGGTAAACATGAAGAACCAGTGCAGCGAGTTCGTTGGGAGATGTTTGACTTGTCACGAGTAAAATCGAACACCAACGACCATCCGGTTTACTACAACCATTGAGAATTCCCGAGTGGAAATGGGAACATATAACGATGGACTTTGTGATGGATCTACCAAGGACCAGAGGAGGCCATGATGCTATCTGGGTAGTTGTAGACCGACTCACGAAATCTGCACACTTTTTACCCATCAAGAAAACCGATAGCTTGCGAAACTTGCAGAGACTTATATCCGAGAAATCATTCGATTTGCATGGAGTACCAATGATATAGTATCCGACAGAGACCCGAGGTTTGTCTCCAGTTTTTGGAAGTGCTTACACGAGGAATCGGGTACCTCACTAAGTTTCAAAGACAAGAAAGACATCCACAAACCGATGGACACCAGAGCGAACAATTCAAACCCTTGAAGATATGTTGCGAGCCCGCACCTTGCATTTTCAAGGAAGTTGGGATTCGCACTTACCATTAGCCGACCCGCCTACAATAACAGCTTATCGTGGCCACGATTGGGATGGCACCTACGAGGCATTGTATGGGCGAAAATGTAGATCCCCACTACACCGGGAGATTGATGACCAATGGACTCCGAAAGAGAAAACGAAAGTCGCCCTCGATTCCAAAGGTCGACTTAGTTCAGAGGCCATGGAGAAAGTCAAGCTGATCAAGGAGCGGATTCGCACGACTCGAGCCGCCAAAAGAGTTACGCGGACAAGAGAAAGAAAGGATTTGGAATTTGAAGTCGGTGATGAAGTATTTCTCGGACTCTCACCACGGAAAGGACTAATTAATCCGAAGAAAGGAGGCAAGTTGAGTCCGAGATATGTTGGACCTTACAAGATTTTTTACAGGAGGATCGGGAAGTTAGCCTACGGGGCTCGAGTTACCAAAGACCATATGCAGGAATGCATGATGTATTCCACGTTTTGAGATCAAGAAGTATCAACCGATCCCGAGCATATCATCACCGAGATACTCCTCCTCTAATGGAAAATCTATCCTACACCGAGAGGCCAATCGGAACATCGATCGCCAGATCGGCCGGTTGCGTAAGAGAGAAATTCCGATGGTTAAAGTGGTGTGGCGAACCACAACCGGGGCGAAGACGCAACGTGGGAAATGGAAGATGACATAAGGAATCAATATCCGAACTATTTCAAGAGAAATTTGGGGACCAAATTCTTTTAAGGAGGGAGGATGTGAGGCCCCGATTTTTCCGGCTATTAGTTGAACCTTATTGTTGTTTAAGCTTTTGATCGACTATTTTACCACGTCATTTTGACGGGTAATTATTAATAATATATACATTTGTATTTTATTTCATTTTATTTAATTACTTGTGATCATGATCATCATTAATTCTATTCCTCATTTATGATCACTTGATTGATCATTATTACTATTTTTGTATTTATTAGTCACCTTAGAATTTTAAGAGACTATTTATTTTGGAGACTTTTACCTTATAGAATTAAGACTTTGATTTAGTTTAAGTGATCATGAGACTTACAAGTGATCAAGGAAATCACTAATTATTTTGGAGATTGATATATTTCATCTATTATCATCAAATTTGGGACAAAAAAAATATATATGGAATTACCATTTTGCCCTCATATTGGACGGCCATGGTGGATATTTTGGGATAAAAATATCATCCAACTCTTGTACACATACACCATATATTAGTCATCTTGTGTATAATTATATCATTAATTCAAACATTATACACATCATCTTATACACCAATTCTTTATTATTATTTTTCCCAACTTATTCCATTCTTCCCAACATTCTTCTTATTCCTCTCAAATTCAAATTGACCCACACTTTGACTTGCATTTTTGTCTCCATGCAAGAGACAAATTACAAGACACAATTTGATCAAAATTTCCTCTCCCTCTCTCTCATACTACACGGCCATTATGGCATTTTTACACAAAATTTTCATTTCATTTCTCATCAACACATTCTAATACTCAAAGCCTTCTCCTCCTTCTCTCTAAAAACTCCCAACTTCTCTCTACTCTTCTTCTTACTTTCTTCTTCCATACTTAGAAAAAATTCAACATTTTCCTCCTCATACACCATAAAAATCGAACCACTATACTACAAGGTAAGAAATTTTAGTTTCAATCCATTTTTGGATATCACCTTGTTCATCTCTTCCACCTTCTTAACTTAAGTTGGATTTGGTTTTGGAGGTACATTTAGAAGACTTTGAAGGTTAGAGCTTGACAACATTTTGAAGAAGGACCTCAAGCTTGAAGAAGAGTATAGTAGAGAAAATTTGACTACAAGGTAAGAATTGTGTACTAGACCCCTTCTTTCCTACTCTTCCTATTTTTCCAAATTTTAACACCCCTTTTCCATTTTTGAGAAATAGGGGCTGACCTTAGGAGATTTTTGGAGTTGAGCCAAAATTCCAATTTTTGAGCTTCAACTAGTCTCCAAACATCTACTACACAAGGTAAAGTGTAGTCCTTTTCAATTCCTTATTTCCTTCTTTTTCTCCTTAATTTTTCTCTCATTTTTCTAACTCCAAATTTTGATATTTTCTTGACTTAGGGGCTGACCTAAGAAGCCTCATCCAAAAATTGTGAAATTATCCTTTTATTTCACAATTTCCAAAATTAAGGTGGGTGGAAAATTATTTTTCCAACTTTTAGGTGTTTTATTAAAATGCATGTAGAAAATTTGATCATGAGCCTTGAGATATATATAATCTATGTATTGCATGTCAATTTTATATATCAAATCATAAAAATTCTCAAGAGTTGCTCAAAATTACTATTTATTGAATTTTAGGTGCATGCATGTACACTTTAATGCTTTAATTGATGAATTCTTGTATATATTGGACATGCATGTGTATGATCTTTAAAATCTATGTTTTGAATGACTTATAACCTGGGAAAGTCGAGCATAATTGATTAAATTTCAATTTTGGACTTAAAAATGCAAAAATGGAAAGTTGGTGGACTAAATTGCAAGAAAATAAAAGTTAAAGGACCCCTCTGCAAATTTCGAATTTTGGGACTGTACTCAGGTTCAAAAATGACTTTTGGACATTTTAATAATGTTTTAAGAGTTTTAAGATAAATAAAATCAACCCTTAAAAGCCCAAGGACTAGATTGTAAAATTTTGAAAGTTTAAGGGCTACTTTGCAATTTTTACAACTGTACCAGACCTAAACTTTATAAATTGAAATTTTTACTTTTAAGTTACTGGGAATCACATATTTTAAAAGTATTCCAAAAATCCAAGTGGTTAGGGCTTGGAAAACAATTTTACTAAAATTGAGGGACTAATGTGAAAAATATTAAACTTGAGGACCCAAATGAAATTTCCAGGACTTATGCAGCCCATGCACCTGGGAATACTAACTTAACTATAACTTAATTGTATTTTGGACCCAAGGTTCAAATTTCATAATAATTGGACCCCTAAAAGCCTTAAAGGCAATTATTTTAAAATGGGACAAAAATGATATTTTCAAAAGTTGAAGGACCTACACATATTGCTTTTAAAAACTGCTTTTGTCCCAATATCCTACCAACCTTAGTGACATTTTCCAACTGGAATCACATTAAAAGCCCTTCCAGTTTGTGAGTTCCGAATTTTTAAAACTTAAGGTCCGAATTGATAATTTTTACAAATTTGGGGCCAATGTGAGATTTTTATAAAAACTCGACCATAAAACTTTAAAACCTGAATCTCTGGACAATTTGGAGAATTTAGGAACTAACCTCATAATTTTTCAAGGTCGGGATATTTAATTATTCAATTTTTAACCCCAAAAGTGTTAGTTTTTACAAAACGGGGCTAAATTGCAATTTTTCTTTTATAAAGGACCTAACTCAAATTATTTTCTCTTTTACCAAAATAGCCCTGGACTCTCTGACTTGGAGATTTAATTAAAATATTTTACTTTCCCAAAAACCCCGACTTATCGGATCAATTCGACCGATTAATACCCGATCGCGAGCGACTTCCCTCGCCTTGTGATTTTGAATCTATAACGGACTCACGTTCCACCCAATCTTTCAAGATATCGAAGGTTGCTTATCCTTCCGATAATCATCCTCATCCAAAACTCCACCAACACCATAATTGCCACTCGCGTTTTCAAAAATTTCCATAAACTCGCTTCCCGAATCAATAATACTCATTGCTGGTTGGTTCACTGTAATTATAATTACTTTCCCGCTGAGTCAACTTGGTGTGTCGAGCTCACGATCGAATGGATACGTCGGGGATGGAACCGGCAGCTCGGTACCGCTATTACACTCTTCGCCCATCGCCCTAATCCCGCAAATCGAGGGACGGAGTTTGTCCAAGGAAGCGGGTCGTAGTGATCGAGGTATAATCATGATTATGACAGATCCGAGCCTCGCCACCTCCACCGGGATTTTGTCTTTGCCTACGAGCGATAAGGTGCCGGTCTTGGACCATACTTGGGAGTTACAAGGAAGAACGAAGGAATCGTTGCCGATCCACACGATTCCGGAGTTATCGTCCCGTTTTGGTTGGCGTTACATTTCCGCACGCAGTGCTTATTTTTGCATTGGTTGGCGCTACAAGTCCGTCGCAACCATTATTTACCGTGCATAGGATTGACGTTACACTTCCGCACGCAATCCTACCGCTCTCGATCGATTCACATAGTGCTGTGTGACCATGAACTATTTTCTTGAATCGTATAAATACTATTGTATTATTTTATCACGACGCTTGAATCGTGTGTGTGAAATCATGCATCATACTCACGCGTTTTCATATAATCTGTTTTCTCACATTAACTATATTGCGCCACACTCTTTTACCCGATCACCCCATCCATCGAGATTTTTGTCTCATTCCCCACCTTTGTTTTCTAACCTTAGATGAGGATTTCGTTGGAGATCTTTGAACCGCTCGGATTGAGACCTTGTACTATCTTTGGTTGGATTTACGGCTTCTTGATGTTAGATTGGACTCTTTTCTTATTATGTTGTTGTTGGACTTTTGTATCCTAATCAATTCGGGTTTGTAATTGAGGGGCGTATGACCCTTTGACTTTAAGTACTACCTTGTTGAATTTCGGGTTGTAATTTGGATGTTGGAATGTAGACTTTAAGTGATAACTTGTATCTGTTATTTATTTCATTGCTATTTAGACTCTTGTCTTATTGGGTTCTCATTAGTATTGTCCGGACTGCTGTTGGTTCATTTGTATTTAAGTTGTAGATCGTTAAATCGCGTCCCGTTTGCGGCATGACATTGCCAATTGTGCACAATATCTTATAATGCAAATTGGGGAGAAAAATAAGTTATGTAAACCTTATTAAACAAACCAATAACGACCCTTAATAAGAAAGGGATAATGATGTGACAAGAAATCAAATGATAATAATAAACTTACCACTAATTATACAAATGACAAGAGCAATAATAAATATTTTTATAAAAAAATAATTTCATTAATTCAAACTAGTAATACATCGATAGAAACACATAAATAACAAATATGTTAAAAGCTGTAAAAGATGAAAAGATTTATAGCTGTTAAAAGTTATAAAAGATGAAAAGATTTATAGCTTCTAGAATTAAAAACAAATCACCTTAATGCCTACAACTTTTAAAAATGTATAATGACTACAATACTTTTTAAATTTTTTAATAATATAATTTATTCAATTAAATACATATTTGCTAGAAAAAAATTAATCACGACCCATCATTTAACGTTAGTATTTAATTTTTGGAATAAATATTTTTTCATTTTTTATGTTTATGTTTTTTCATTTAACTAGCATTTTGTGCAACAGGTGAAAAAAATACTTGCAAACAACCATCTTTATGCAGATACAGGCACACAACCATTTCTTCTCTCCTTTTCTCATCAGGAAATCTGTCTTTTTCTCTACTCTTTCTTATGTAAAAATTTACGATTTGAAATTTATGGTATTTTAGCTGGAGTTTAGTGTTTTGGCATGTTGTAAAAATAGCCATGTTTATTCAGTATATGAAGCTCATTTTAGTTAGCCGATTTGGGATAAATAAAGAACACTCTTGAACAATATATGTTTGTTTAGTGCTATATTTGTATAAAGGCCTTGTTTTTCCAGGGGATTGGTTATAATGTTTTTCCTCATGCAATTTGATTAGCTTTACCAATAAAGTTGAACTTTTTCCTGTTGTGGAGTTTTATATTGCATGAATAAAATGTCAAAATATTTTATGGAATGTATTTCATTTTCATCAACTCATTAGCTCAACATGTGTTCAATGAATTATAAAATGCTATAAAGAATGAATGATTTCTTTCTTTATGTAAATATAATTAATTTTGCAGGTACAAAACTATGGCACCAAATCCCATATGCCCAAGAAGAAAGGTTCAATTGCTTTCGGTTCTAAATCGTCAGAAAAGTTAAAGCACTTGGGTGCTTCTTCGAGCTCTAAAGCATTAAAAAACAGAAAAATTGTAAGAATACTTATAAGTATGGCTTTCCTTTTATAATTTGTGTCAATGTACAATATACATCTGTGACTATGATTGTGAATATGCAGTCTTTCATATATAATGCTTCTCATGGTCACAAACCAAAAGAATTTATTGAAAGCATAATTAAGCATAATATGAGTGAATGTTCCTGTTTTATTTTAGTATTGGTTTCTAAGCTTTGTTTTTCCCCTAAAACCAAGAAAAAGATATGTTTTATTAATTAATCAAAGCTCATAGTAATAAGCAATTTTTTTGTTTCAACACAAAATGTGTGCTAAATTGTTACTTAATGGGTTGAAATGAAAGTCTAAGTATAAAGATGAAGAAATTGATGATAAAAACTTGTTCCCCTACACCAACTACTACATATAGTCTAATTGAATGTGCAATTTTGTCTTCCACTATGTTACCCAAAGCCCACAATAAACAACTTTTTTTTCACTACAAAATGTATGCTAAATTGTTATTTAGTGGGTTGAGATGAAAGTTAAGTATGAGGATGAAAAAATTGAAAACAAAATTATTTCTCCCAACTATAGTCTAATTGCATTTGCAATTCTAGTTAAATTCGTCTTCTACATTGTTACCCAGATCTCACAGCAATAAACTTTTTTCACCACAGAATTTTTTGTAAATTGTTATTTAGTGGGTTGACATGAAAGTTTAAGTATGAGGATGAAGAAAATGGAAAAAAATATTGTTTCCCCATACACCAACAACTATAGTCTAATTAAATGTGCAGTTTTAGTTGAATTTGTCTTCCACTTTTTACCCAAAGTTCACAGTGATAAGCAACTTTTTCACCGCAAATTGTGTGCTAAATTGTTACTTAGTGAGGTGAGATTGAAGTCTAAGTATGAGGATGATAGTCTAACTGCATGTGCATTTCTAGTTGAATTTGTCTTCCACTTTGTTACCCAAAGCTCACTGTAATAACTAACTTTTTTTTTTACCACAAATTTAAAAATGACTAATAACTTCGGGGAATAGTATGGATGTAGGAAATATGCTAAAGTCTATAAAGGGCTGCTAAATTCGAAGATATTGCCTTGAAAGTTAACTCGCCAGAACAAAACAATTAGCAAAGGTTTTAATTGTGCATTTATATAATTGATTGTTGTTTTAACATTAAAAATGTTGATGGCTTATATGGCTTATATACTAACCTTGTTCCCTTTTTTTCTTTTAATTAAGAATGAAGTAGAAGCTTTTTCATCTTTTGGGTATCATCTGAATATAGTTCGACTAATAGGGACATATTTCAATGATGGGCGGTATTTGGTGATGTAGTTTGTGCCATCAGACCTAAAACAACAACTTGAAGATAATGTTGCTATATTTTTAGATGGACTATGATACATGCAAACGTAATTTTAGAGTACGTAAACATTGTTCTTGGAAATCTTGATTGTTATGCTTCTCGGTAAAAATTAAATCTTGAGCCGGATTCCATGAAATCCAACATCCTCAAACATTCAATGAATTTTATTGATTTTGTATAAAAATGGATTTTTGTGGATTTTGGTGGAATATAATTAGAAGCTATATTTTGTGAAGAATAAATTCTCACTTATCTGCGTACTCAAATTCTATTTTCCAATAATAAATAATAATAATAATAATAATAATAATAATAACAAATATTATCTATGGTAAAAAGGAAAACAAAATTAACATATAAATATTTCTTATACCTCTCCTCATGTATCAACTTCTATTCTCAATATTTCAAACCAAGTCTACCTCAATTTTGTGAATAACCACTACATAGTTGATTTTTCATTTTGTTTTGATTGCTAAATTTTTAATTTTATAGGCAAGTAAGATGAAAACATTACTGTTAGTATAATACTTTGTTGTGAATGATTAATTGATAAATTTTTATTCATTCATCTTGATATGTGTTGTGTTAAAAAATATGAATTAGAATTATCTAGTAAATATTTGATAATCAATGATGTTTTTTGGTTGAATAATTAATTTAATAATAGTTATTTATGGAAATATTTCATATATAAAATAATTTCAAATTATATTTTTGTAAAGTTTATGAAACTATTTGTTTTTCTTTAATGACTTTCTTTGAATATTTATATTTTTCTAATCTTTTATTGATCGTGAAGTTATGTTACTAGCTTCATAAAAAATATTATTTATATTTTCTTATAACATTTAACAAATTTAACTAAAATCTATACAATTCCATAATAAAAAATTACATCAGAATCTGATGGTATCCATGAAGTTCTCTAAAAATATATGAAATTCATTAATTAAAAAATTCTTCAAATTCTATGTTGGGAACACCCTCTTTAACATTTTCAATCTTCTAATTTTTCAAGTTTTAAATCGTATGGATGAAAACATTACTGTTAGTATAATACTTTGTTATTAAATTCTATGAAAACATCAAATTTGCCTTCTTTGTAGAAAAACGACAATTTAAAAAAAAAATTGCAACAATGGATTTGTATACATCATTTTCTTTTCTTTTTATTTACTTTTTTTGAATCCACAAACAAATTTTCATACTTTCTATGTTTTGATTTGTTAGCATTTGAGTTAGATTGGAAGACAACAATCTTGATGCAATTTTTAATGTAGTGAAAGTGATTATAAAAGAAGAGTATGTAATTGCGGACATTAAGCCTGACACCATTTTAATATAATTAATGAGGTTATTATGAAGTAAATATAATTAAAAATCATATATATTACATGTGTATTGATATTTTCCCTAATCATATATTGTGACACTATATGACTACAATTCATATCTATGCAACTTTGGGTTCTGCGAAGAAAGGTGGAATTGACTTGCCAACCATTAATTATTTCTATCCTTGTGAAGAAAGGCGGAATTGACTTGCCAACTATTAATTATTTCAGGATGAACTTATAAAAGAAGGCAAATTTGATCAGTATTTTCTCTTTGTATGAAGTTTTCAATATGATATAGAATATAAGTATGTTCATTACTACATATAAGTTATTGGAATCACAAAAATTAACTTTTAAGGCATCACACTGAACTTAAATTTACAAGAATAATTATGCCTATTAGATATAAGCGTCAATTCTTATATTATTTTATTTTTTTAACGAAATATTTTCCTTGTACTATATATGGTTTGGTATGGTTTGCGGACATATTAAGTTTTGGAGTTATACTGTTGTAAATGATCATGAAAATGAATTATTTCCAACAGGTGTATTCTAATTCATCTATAGCAACACAAGTGAGCATACTTTTGAAACCCTTGAGTGGAAAAACGAAGAAAAAAACTCTCAATTCTTCAAAAGAGCCACCAGTCCCAGCCCCCATATAGTAGTCCACGCTAGATTTCATCTTCATGATCATATTGTGCATAAGACACTGATCCAGTCAAGACGCAATCAACATCACTGGACTTGGGATACAGTGCACAGAAGACCAAAAACCGTCCGTTGAAGATATTATATCCACACTTGGACAACTCAGAATATGAAACTGAAATCTTGATATCTTTTTTTGTGTATCTTGCCATGACGAAACAAAGGTACTATTATGAATATCAAGTGTATTAAGTTGTGACATTAAAGTTGATTGTTAGATCTTAGCCACATTATGTCCACTGGATATGTCCTTTTAAGTGACTTAATACTGTGTTGTAAAGGTTAGGAAGTCTGGTCGACTTCTATGCAAAATTGTTGGA
This sequence comes from Rehmannia glutinosa, assembly GCA_016081115.2. Classification (NCBI taxonomy): domain Eukaryota; kingdom Viridiplantae; phylum Streptophyta; class Magnoliopsida; order Lamiales; family Orobanchaceae; genus Rehmannia; species Rehmannia glutinosa. The sequence goes on from CM071936.1 coordinate 28,785,718, forward strand.
CATCAAGAGGGCTTGCTGCAAAACATGCAGGCAGTTGATTACTATTAATATACAATTCAGTATTATGTTGATGTGATTGAAATTGACTATAAATAAAATGTAATTTTTGAAAATTAAAGATATTTGAAATTTTTAATATTTATGATAATTAGCGTTTCTATAAATAACTTATTATTTTCAAAAATAATTTTTAACTAGCGTTTCTATAAATATAACTTATTATTTCTATAAATAACTAGCGTTTCTATAAATATATTTTTAACAATATTTTCCAATTTTTATAAATAATTAAGTTTTTGAATTTACCAAATTATTGAAATTGTAATTTTTTTATTTTATTTATACATTAAATATTTTTATATTTAAATATGATTTTTAAATAGTTATATTTTCCTTCATTTAATAACTACAAACTACTTCATGCGCAATCTATTGATCTTTATTGTATCGAATACGCATGAGGTGTTCATTCGTGAAACTTAGTCACGGAAATTGATATGCTAAAATTGCAAGACTTTATTATACTAAATATTTTTAGATTTCATTCCGTATCTTTTTTGGGTTTTTTTACCCCAAACAATAGTTTAAAATATTAAACAATATGATTTTATTTATTTTAATATATTATTTTATTTATGGGATGTACAAAATAAAAAGTATTATAAATTACTATAAAAATTAAAAATAGATTTAAATCTAAGTCCACCGCCCCTCAAAGTAATTATTGTTGTGTTTATTAAATGTTGAAACTCACACCATTTCGATTTGCAGTTTCAATAATTACAAACTGCTTCATGCTCGATCTATCGTTCTCTATTTTTAAGAGGGTGCTCATTCGGTAGGTAAATATTAAGAAAATGGTAAAGTGTAGGTAAAAACATTGTAGATAAAATCATTACCTACAATATTGTAGGTAAAATATTTACATACAAAATCTAAAATTGTTGGTAATACCTACAGAAAATTTATCGCTAATTGAAAAACTACAGAAAAACTCATATTGTGCGTCGGGTCGTGCGTCAGGCCGTACCTTCGCGCATCCACGCACGGATCGTGCGTCGATTAACGGATCGTGCTTGTTGAAAAATGTGTCTCTTCGAGCCAAAAGACGTGATTTTTCCATACGAGGCACCGAGGCCTATAATAATCGACCCCTGCAGATGAAAAAACCACACGAAATTCATCGGTTAATAATACGGTCATTGCATTCGAGCATATTGACTTTCCTCCTTCAAAAGCTTGAAAGTTCGAACTCTTGTTGTTCGTTGTAGTTCCTGGTTTTGCTAGTGTTGCTAACCATAACAAGAAAAAGTCGTTGTATCTTAGAGATGAACGCCGGAATCGTAAGCACTATGTATATGGGGCGTCTTTCGTCTTGCGGAGACTAAATATAATCCAGGCCTCAACTTAGCCATACACTTATTCTCTTAGCCATTTTCCAAAAACAGAAACCATACATTTTTCCTAACAATCGCAAGATGAAAGATCCATTTCTCGTTGAAGACGACGACATCAACATCAATCTCGTTCACACCAATGGTTGCTGCTCCCGCTCACGGCGAAAAGCCACCCAAGTTCTCTCGCGCCGACTTCAAACGTTAGCAACATAAGATGTTGTTCTACCTTACCACCCTGGGGCTATCTCGTTTTCTGAAGGACGACCCCCAACCGTTGGCGATGAGGAAATCGACAACAACCGGAGAATCGTTGTGGATGCTTGGCATAACAACAATTTTCTGTGTCGCAACTACGTGTTGAACGGGCTAGACGACACCCTCTACAATGTCTATAGTACGTTTAAGACGTCCAAGGAATTGTGGGATTCTTTGGAGAAGAAGTACAAGACGGGAGATGCCAGCACAAAGAAATTTGTTGTCGGCGAATTCCTCGAGCACAAGATGGTTGACACCAAGACGGTGATCAGCCAAGTTCAAGAGTTTCAAATCATACTTCATGACTTAGTGTCTGAAGGGATGATTTTGAATGAATCCTTTCAAGTGGATGCATAATCGAGAAATTGTCGCCATCGTGGAAGGATTTTAAAAATTACCTCAAGCACAAGCGCAAAGAGATGGGGCTTGAGGATCTAATTGTCGGCTTCGGATCGAAGAAACAACCAAAAATCGGATGTTAAATCCAGTGAAATCGCAATGGAGGCCAAGGCCAATCTTGTTGAATCGAGCACTAGCAAGAAACGCAAGCACTCCGGAAAGACAAGAGAAAGGCCAAAAAGTTCAAGGGGAATTGCTACAACGTGGGAAATCGAACCACATGGCTTAGGATTGCCGACCAAAAAGGGCAATCAAGGTGGCAACCAACAAGCAAATGTAACGGAGGACAAGTCGGTTCCAATCGACATGTCGGAGCTCGATCTCACCGTTGTTCTGTTTGAAGCCAATATGGTGGATAACCCAAGAGAGTGGTGGATAGATCACGGGGCTACTCGTCACATTTGTGCCGACAAGGAGATGTTCTCCTCCTACACTCCAATAAATGGAAGGAAGCTTTTCATGGAGAATTCTTCGACTTCCAATATTGTTGGGCTTGGTAAAGTGGTGCTCAAGATGACTTTCGGAAAGGAGCTTACGCTTGTAGATGTCTTGCATGTCCCTGACATCCGCAAGAATTTGATTTCTGGTCCTTTGCTTAGTACGGCCGGGTTTAGACTAGTGTTTGAGTCGACAAGTTTCTAATGACCAAGAATAGTCGGTTTCTTTGTAAGGGCTACCTTGATAAGGGTGTTTAAGATGTCCAGAATGTCTATTTTTCGCCAAGAGGCGAAGAATAAAAACGTTACTTTTGTTTACTTGTTGGAATGTTCTAATTTATGGCATGATAGATTAGGACATGTAAACTTCAACACAATTAAAGGTTAGTGAATCTAAAATTAATACATACGTTTAAAACCGATTCACAAGATAAATACGAAATTTGTGTTGAAGCAAAGTTGGCCAAAGCACTGTTTCATTCGGTAACGAGAAGTACCAAACCACTCGAGTTAATTCATACAGGATGTATGTGATTTAAAACTTGTGCAAACTCGAGGTGGGAAAAAGTACTTCATAACATTTATAGACGATTGCACAAGATATTGTTATGTGTATCTTTTGAAAAGCAAAGATGAAGCTTTAGTAGATTTTAAGACTTATAAGAATGAAGTTGAAAATCAGCCTAATTTGAGAATTAAGATGATTCAAGTGATAGAGGCAGAGAGTATGTGGCTTTATTTGAGGAATTTTGCTCGGAAGCGGGTATAATTCATCAAACGATCGCTCCTACTCACCTCAATCAAATGGAGTTCTGAACGCAAAAATTGTACTCTTAAGGAGATGATGAATGCGATGTTGTTAAGTTCGCTTACCCCAAAACTTGTGGGGGAAGCCATACTTTCTCGCAAACTACATTCTTAATAAGATTCCACACAAAGATAAAAACGAAACTCCATATGAGTTATGGAAAGGGCGTAAACCATCATATAAATACCTCAAAGTGTGAGGGTGTTTGGCTAAATTCAAGTACCTAAGCCGAAATAAGTTAGAATCGGTTCAAGACAATTAATTGTGTTTTCATTGGATATGCTAACAATAGTAGCTCATATCGCTTTTTAGTGCACAAGTCGGCTATTCTGATATAAATGAAGGTATGATCATTGAATTAAGGAATGTTGTATTCTTCGAGAATATATTTCCGAACAAAGAACGAAAAGAAGAAAGTTCGAGTAAACGAACTTATGATTCTAAAGGTTACCTCAAAGTGATGATGGAGAAGAACCAAGACGCAGAAAAAGGACAAAAGTAGATAGGTCTTTTGGTCCTGATTTTCTAACTTATATATTAGAAAACGAACCTTAACTATTCAAGAAATATTGCCTAGTCCAAGCTCCTCTCTGGAAAGAAACTATCAATAATGAAATAGATTCCATCATGCAAAATCACATTTGGGAGTTAGTTGATCTCCCACCGGGTTGCAAACCTTTGGGATGCAAGTGGATCCTTAAAAGGAAGTATAAAGCGATGGGTCTATTGACAAGCATAAAGCCCGTTTGGTAGCTAAAGGATTTAGACAAAAGGAGGGATATGACTTCTTCGATACATATTTTTCCATCACGAGGATTACGTCCATTCGTGTTCTCATTGCTATTGTAGCTTTACATAACCTTGAGTTACATCAAATGGCCGTTAAGACTCGCTTTCTTGAATGGAGAATTTGAAGAGGAGATTTATATGAAACAACCCGATGGTACGTTGCACCCGGTCAAGAACGAAAGGTGTGTAAAATTGTTAAGTCACTTTATGGACTAAAACAAGCCCTAAGCAATAGCATGAAATATTTGACTTCGATTATGAAGTCAAACGGTTTCAAGATCAATGAATGTGACAAGTGTGTCTACATTAAATGTACTACAAATAATTACGTCATAGTATGCCTTTATGTAGGTGATATGTTGATTATGGGTAGTAGTCATGATTTAATCGTGAATACTAAAAACATGTTAAAGAATAACTTTGACATGAAGGATATGGGATTATCTCATGTTATATGAGGGATTAAAATCTCTAGAACTTGGATGGAATTGTCTTATCACAATCCCATTATGTCGAAAGCATACTTAGAAGGTTTAATGCTTTTGATAGTCCTCCTGGCTAAGACACACTGTAGATCTAAGTCTACACTTGGCCAAGAATAGAGGCGAACCGTTTCTCACCGGAATATGCAAGGGTAATTGGCGATCCGATGTACTTAACGAATTGTACACGTCCGGACATTGCATATTCAATGAGTAAACTAAGTAGTTCACAAGTAACCCGAGTACGGATCACCGGAAAGCCATGACAAGGGTACTTAGATATTTAAAGTATACCATTAACTATAGAATACTTTATACGAGATATCCAAATATTTGAAGGATATTGTGATTCCAATTGGATATAAGACACAAAAGACTCCAAGTCCACTAGCGGATATGTTTTCACAATAGGTGGAGGAGCGGTGTCATGGAAGTCTTTTAAGAAAATGTGCATAGCTCGATCCACTATGGAATCCGAGTTCATTGCTTTATATAAATCTAGAGAAGAAGCGAGAATGGCTTAGAAACTTCCTAGAGGATATTCCTTGTTGGAATAAGTCGATCGCATGTTGTGATGATACACCTTTGTGATAGTCAATCGAATCGGAATGGCATAAAGTAATATGTATAATGGTAAGTCTAGACATATATGTCGAAGACACAATACCATTAGATAGTTGATTTCGAATGGGGTTATTTCGGTTGACTACGTGAAGTTAAAGAAAAACCTTGCGGATCCGCTTACGAAAGGCATAAATCGAGATCAAATGTATAAACTGTTAAGGGGAATGGGTTTAAAATCCACAACGTAAAGAATGTTCATAGCAGTAACCCAACCTTGTGAATTAGAGATCCCAAGACCTTGGTTCAATGGGACAACTAAGTTATGAATGTTCAACAACACTTGGAAAATGTGTTAGCTTGTTCTCGAAACATCCAAGTGAATGTAAACCTGCTAAATATGGTGGGGTTAAGTTTAAGACTTTTAATGATTCCTATACCAAAAGGTGGAGTATGGCAGATACTCTTCAATAGGAGATCACCTATATAAGTGAGAAGTAATGGCCACATCAAAGATACACTTATGAATCTAAGATATGGTCCAGGGCGAAAATGGGCACAACGAGAACAACAAGTGTTAGAGTTATTATTGTGTAAGTATTGTTATCTCGGTTTACATGAACAATCGAGTAGTTCAAGACATTGCGTCACTAAGCGGCGACCAAGAAATCCAATAGTATTTTACTAAGGAAGGTTCAAAGCCACAAGCTACCTATCCCGATGCAATAATGATTCGTCGAGACTTTCAAGCGAATCTGCATACACGCATGCATTAATTTCATTCATGTGGGGATTGTTGAAATTGTGTTTGGTAAAATGGGTATTGACCCAATTTTGACCAAATAATTAAGTGGTTTCCGTTAGTGAAAAATGAAATTAAATTATTTGTAAAAATTCTACTAAGAGAGTATATGAGAATAGCATTTGGAATTTCTCAAAACCAATTCCGGTGAATGAGAAATTAATGCTAGAAGTTAACCACTTAATACAAATAAATGGTATGGAAAATGGAAAATATGGGGAAGGAGAAATGTTCCATCCCACATAGAATAAAGAGGCAAAGTTTGCACAATTAATATATCCCAAGTTGGACTTATGGGTTTGGGCCCTTTGGGCACCCAAGTTTTTAAAGGGGTGAAGACCTGCATGTCTTGTGGATTTGGTTCAAAGCACACAAGCAAGCAAGCGCGCCGCCCACCCACCCACGGGGGCCATGGGCCTGGGCTTGGGCTTGGGCTTCAAGGCCCTTTTTCATTTTGGACCAAAAACCTTTAAAATAAATAATTAATTAATTATTGTAATTAATTAATTAGGATTTTCAACCTGGGAGTGTACGTGCCGAGCATGGGCTTTTCATCCGAAACGCACGGGTCCGACGCCGACGACCCTCCGTACCTTCACAAGATCCACACATGGACCGTGCTCCTGTCGTCGTCGGCGAAATGGATCGTCTGTCGGTGCAAAAAATGTGTCTTTTCGAGCGAAAAGACGTTATCTTTCCATACAAGGCACCGAGGCCTATAATAATCGACCCAAGATGAAAAGACCACACGAAATTCATCAAATTAATAATACGGTCATTGCATTCGAGCATATTGGCTTCCCTCCTTCAAAAGCTTGAAATTTGAACTCTTGTTGTTCGATGTAGTTACGTTTTTTTGCTAGTCTTTTTAAGCGGAACAAGAAAAGTCGTTGTATCTTAGAGACGAACGCCGGAACAAAAGCACTCTCTCAGATACGGGCGTCTTTTGTCTTGCGGAGACCGAATATAATTCATGCCTCGACTTAGCCATACACTTATTCTCTTAGCCATTTTCCAAAAAAAAGAAACCATACATTTTTCCTAACATTTTTTTCCAAATAGATGTTTAGTGTGAGACACTTCATGCTTTCACCAACTCATTGGATGAAAAATGATTAGTATTACAAACATAATGAAATACAATATATAACAAATGGTGAAATCCAAATGGAAGGAATATGGTTTTATTAGCTCACAAAGCTCAAGCAATACAGCACAGATAAAAACATTGATCAATATCCCTTCTCAGATAACATAGTCTATTTAGAAACAAAATATAAATTGACTAGCTCAAGTGCCTCATCATTGAGACAATTCAGCAAAACATCCTTTACCAATTTTTTTTTTTAAAAATAAAAAATATTTAACCACACAAGCGTATGGATTCTGTAATGGGACAGGCAATATATTCTGACAATTTGCATCAATCTTCATATAAACCTCAACTATCTTTGTTCAGTTCTTTTGGACTATTCAGATTTCTGGAATACGTATTGCGAAATTTAATTACTGCATTCAAATAATCAAAACAAAGAGAATTTAAACAACAGAAAACTAAATGGTACCTGTGATGGCGATGGCAGCAAGGGGAAACCGACTGCACCGACTGATGAAGAAGACACAAAGAGAGGGAGAATCAGATTATAAAAGAAAAAAACGCAAAAAAGAATAACCAAAAAAAACCCAGAAAACCAGTTGCAGCCGTGAATGATGGTGGACTGGTGGCAGCAGCGAGAGAAGAGATAGTTATATATATATATATATATATATATATATATATATATATAGGGGTTGTTCTTGTGAGACCATCTCTTTCAGGTGAGACCGTAGGTAGGGCGAGCCGTCCCTACGGGTGGCCAAGGCGGCGGCGCCGCACAGGGCCCCTCTCCGGCAAGGGCCCCCGAGCTCTGATTTTTTTTTAATTAATTTAATGGTTTGATATATATGTATATGTAGAATAAAGATTACAATTTTTTACAAAAGAACACCTGGACACAGCGGCTTGTGTCCTCTTTCTCATTGTTGAGGTCGCGTGTTTGAGCCTCACAAATACAAAATATGTTTTATTATTTTTTACCTATCGAACCGATTAAAATAAATATGTTTTATTATTTTTACCTATCGAACCGATTAAAATGTAAAGTAAAATGAATTCTTCATAAAAGAACTCTTAGGCATAGTGGTTTGTGCTCTCTCTTAAATAATGAAGTCGCGTGTTCGATCCACCACAGATACAAAGTTTTTTTTTTTTTTTTTTTTTTTTTTTTTTTTACCTAAGCAGGGGCAAAATCAGTTTCAAAATCAAGGAGATGTGTATGTATTGATAATTTTTCCCCTTTAAATTTATGATGTAATGATATTAAAGTATTTTTTTGTAATAGAAAGTCGAATGGAAATGTAATTCGCATTAGTTTATAAAGGGCCCCCTTTCGTTTTGCACCAGGCCCCTTAAATTATAGGAACGCCTGCCGTAGGGACCGATCCGGGACGTTATAATAAATCAATAGATGGTTGAGATTGAATCATTAAATCTAATACTATGTTTTGAATAATAAACCAATTAGGGATAATTGACCACACCAATCTTGTGGAAATTAGTAACTGCCATGTGATCTCCTAAAAATATGGAATCATATCTTCCATTACATATTTCACATTAATCTCCTCTCTTAAAAACGCCCTAATTAATTTACCATAACCATTAGCACAAGTTCCTACCAAAACTTTAACAAACGAGAAAGAAAAAACGCAGAAAAACAACAAACATCATTGACAATAGTTAGTGTACATCTTTGCACATTTAGAATAATAATGATGCATACTTAGTGTGATTTTACAAAGATATGTAGACTAACAAACAAAGAAAAAAAAAGTATAATTATAATGCATATATTGTTAACGAATGATGAATATTTAGAGAAATCCTAATGAATATATACATTAAGAATGATGCATGCTCATCGTGGTTTTAGTAACAAGACACCATAAAAAATGTTATGGAAAATAATGCATATTTAGTGTACGCCGTCGATGCAAAATTAGAATAACAATGATGCATACTTAATGTGATTTTACAACATATTCGACCTAACGGGAAAAATAATGTAATTGTAATGCATATAGTGTTAATGAATGATGCATAATTATATTAATCCGATGCATAATTACACTAAGAATGATGCATGCTTATCGTGATTTTATTAGCAAAGCATCATAAAAAGTTAAGGAATAATGCATATTTTAGTATAATTTTGTTGCATATTTAGCATACAAATGATGTATTCTTAGTTTAATTTTCTTTGCATATTTAGATTTACAACAATGCATATTTAGTTTACGTTTAACGCATGTATTCTTAATAAATAGAGCATATTTAGTCTAAGTCTTCGCATGGTTATACTAATGATAATGCACAATTAGTTTATGACTATTGAATATTTAGCATAATAATAATGCATGCTTAGTTTGAATTTACTACATATTTATGTTTACGAACTATGAATATTTAATGTACTTATAATACATATATTCCTACAGAATGGTGCATAATTAGTTTAAATATCTCCCGCATGATTACACTAATAATGCAGCAAAACTAATACAATGAAATGTGGAAATTAAAATCAAATTCTAAGCCCAAAATTTATCTCTTCAAACTAAGCATATCGAGAATTCATCTCCTTTAATCCGAACTCAACAATCAATATTCATAATTCCATGAATCTTGGATATGCCAAAAGATACTCCATTTATCACTCCCCGCCGAATTTAATGGGATTTACAATACTCACCTTATTTAAAATAAACCGGTCCATATGTATAATTATCATAATATCCTTTTAAGCATTTTTAGCTTTAAAATTACCTTAAATATTAGATTAATCTAAGCCCTTCAAAAATAAGAATAAACACACCGATAAATCCCTACGGTCTCACCCTAGGATATTGGTCTCATTTGAACCAATACCTATACACACACACACACACACACACACACACACACATATATATATATATATATATAGGATTTGTTCAAATGAGACCACCCTCCCTAGGTGAGACAGTGTGGACTCATCTTACCCATTGATCTTAAAAAATGAAGGGATGTGATTAATTCAGTTTTTTAATTATTTCCTAATTTTTGTTGATTTTAAGGGTAAGATTGTAATTTTGTAATTCAAATTAGTGGTCCCAATGATTTTATGGGCTGAAATTGACACTTTGCGGATTTTGTGGCGGAATTTAAGGAACTTGTTTTCTTTCCAAATATTTTTATTTTACTGACATAGTTAGGGTTAACTTTTTTTGCATAATTAGAAATCAAATAATGCATATTAAGTTGTTTGTTGGCACTTTGTTTTAAGAAAACAAGACATAATTGAATATAACGTATTGCATATGTAGTTATACTACAATCGCATAAATAGATTCAATATAATGTATATTTAGTTATGAAAATGGGATGTTGCTTTTGGAAATTATAAAAATGGGATGTTACATAATGTCTTTGCATATTTAGTTATTCTACAATGCATAGATAGTTTCTAGATTATACATAGTTAGTTGAATTTGTTGCATAGTTTATGACGTCTTGCATAGTTGGATATATTGTACTACATATTAGTTTTTTTACGCCGCATAGATAGTTTTTCGGATAATGCATATTTAGTTGAGTTTTGTAGTTTATTTAGCTTTCGAACTCACATTCGTTATTTCTCCGTAATATTGCACCGATATTTCTTGTTTTTTCTCTGTAATTTTCATGAACTATAATTTTCGAGTTCTTCACAGTTTCTTTATTTGCGTTAATGGAGGAGTGAGAGAGAGAGAGAGAGAGAGAGAGAGAGAGAGAGAGAGAGAGAGAGAGACGTGAGATATGGGAAATTGGGAGATGTATGAGAGAGAAAGAGATTTAATTCCATTTTGCAACTAACTTGTCATGTTATTTTACCCTACTACCCTTATATTGATTAAATTAATATTTTAATATATTTTTTATCCATTAAATCATACCCATTGATTAATAGTGGGGATGGTTGAGATTAGTCCATTGTGTCTCACCTAGAGACATGGTCTCACTTGATCCTCCCCCAATATATATATATATGTATGTATGTATTGGTTCAAATGAGAGCATAATGCCAGGGTGAGACCGTAGGGACTGATCTGAACCATTTATTTTTTATTTTGGATGGATATGATTAATTCTTTATTTTAGGTAATTAAAAACCCTTAAAACGTTTTGAGGGGTAATAAAGTAATTAACCCAATGCGTCGCTTTTTAATTAAGGATAGAAAATTAATTATATTAGTTATGAGTAAATATGGACTAGATCATGCCCCGTGATTTTAGGACGTGAATTTTTTTAATGTATTTTTATATAGCATATTATAGTCTAATTTTGTTGAATTTTTATTTCAATATATATTGTAATGTATGTATAGAGAACTTTTCTTGCATACACGGGCCTATTTTTTTGTGGCGCTTTTTAGCATCAATCATTAAATATGTATGCAACAATATTAACATATTTATGCATCATTTTTACAAACATTTTTCTTCATTTTTTTGTTAGGAGAGTTTCGACTTTGTTGTTGTTCATCATAACCGATATAGTCATAATAGTATAATGTATATATAAACCATGTTTATTGCATAGATAGGATTTTTTTAATGCTTTTGAGATTTTAAGTGTTTTGATTGTTTTGTTTTGTTTTTTTTTCCTAATCATGCATCATTCATAATATATATATATATATATAGTTCTTGAGATAATTGGGCATCTTTTTGGCATAATCGATATTATAAATATAATACAATATTATACAATTAAATATGCAACAATTCGAGAATTATATATTTTGGATTCTTATAATTTTACAAACAATCGAAAGATGCAACATATGGTACGTATAAATACATCATTACATAGTTCATTATGCATTAATACGATATGGATTTGCACCATGCATTTTTATGTGACTTCAAAGTATTTTGCTAATTCGTGAAACAATTGCATCACAATATCATCAAATTTTGCGTCAAATGCACCACAACAATGTTATAATATATCAATATAATGGAAAAATAAATATTACAATAATCATATATTTTTGGATTCAAACAGTTTTTGGATCAAACAAAATATGCAACATATTATATGTATTAAGACATCATTATATAGTTAATTATACATTAATACGATATGAATTTGCACCATGCATTTTATGTGAGTTCATAATATTTTGATAAAAGCGAGTTTTGTTTTTCCGGAGCAGACACGATTGTTGATAGTGATTATAAGTGAATCCAATTCCTAAAATATAGCTAATATATAAGGTAAGTAGATATCATTAATTATCTACATAATGGACAAAAATTATGCAATTTTCAAATTAGACAATATTGCCTTTTTTTTGTAAATAAATGACAACAACTATTCTATATCTAATATGTGAATCTCATCCATCAATTGATTCGTTATAACGGTCCAAATTAGTTTCTATGGTCTCACTCCAAGAGTTGATCTCACAAGAGAGAGAGATACGCAAAAAGATATTACATGCGCATGTAATATACCTTTACAATAAAATCAATAATGTAGTTTGGTTTGACTCTTGCAGTTGCACTATCGATATACTTTAATCTTTTAATTTTAGATGCTAATTTTTAAAAAAATAATAACAATTTGCGAAAGTTTTATGAAATATGTACATAGATTGATGTCTACAAAAATAGTGACTTGCGCAATCTATTTTATGTAGTACATTGAACTGTGTGAACTACATGTTATTTAAAACTTAGGCTAACAAATCTACAATAAGAATATTTAGTTTATAAAATAAGAATTCAATTTATTAATTAACATTTTTTTATTTCCTTTAACTGTACATCCATATTAAGCATATTTAGTTTATAAATAAGGATTTAGTCTATTAAATGGGTGTGATTGGTTGTGAGAAATTTTTCAAAATTTTTATTTTTGAGAGAAAATTTTTTAGAGTGTGATTATTTGTGAAATAAGTGATTTTTTTTTTTAAAAAATCTCATTTTTTTTTAAAATTAACTCATTTTTCTCTTTCAATTTCACACTTCCCAATACCCAACTATACTGTTTATTTCTCTCTCCTCATTCTATTCATATAAATAATTCCGGTAATTTCTTTAATTTATCACAATTTTGTTATTTTTCTCTTAATCTTGATAACAAAAGGCAAAAAATGAGATCCATATTGCTTATTTTTGATTCCATTTTTTATTTTTTATTCAATTTTCTTTCATTATGTTTTATATTATTATTTTCACAAAAAATTCTACAAACAATCAATATCTTTAAAAGATTTTCAATCACATGAACACAATTATTATCTTTTCTCTATCCATTCTACTTTCACTTTCAAAAAAAAAAAATCAACACTATTCACTCAGAAAATGAAAGTGGACGGAACGAAAGTACGACCAATCACAGGCTTAGCTTTCCATATCTCCTCATTTTACTTTTCCTTACTCAAGTCTAATTAATTACCAAATTACCCTATCTCTTTACTCCAGTTTGCAGGTGAATCCCACGATACTGTCGTCTTATTTACTCCCATCTTTAATGAACTTTGTCATTCTTTTTTATATGAATGACCCATAAATCGAGACCTATTAAGTATTTCCATATTTGTGATAATAAAATAGAAATTTAGACCAATTAAATTTTTTAACTTAGTACTTAATTAACAGAAAGTTTCAAGAAGCAATATGATTGAGGAGAACTATGGAGTCCAAGGATGAAACCTAGTGGTGTCACGCCCAAACGCGACGCAACGATCAATCACTTAAACAAAATAATTCAATAGTCTAAACCAATGATACAAACTCCAAGTGAAATAGAGTCTAATGCAGCGGAATAAAATACACACAAGTACAAATAACATCTTAAGGTCCGACGGAATCCGAATACAACCCAATAGATTATCCGAATTTAACTTACAAATCCAAACAGAACAAAATGAAAAGTCCAACAACAATAAAAGTAAAAGGAGTATCGCTCCACATCAACAATAGGAATTCAATTTGTGGTAGGTTCGATGTCTTCAACGTACTCTTCATCTAAATGTTAGAAAAACAGGAGAGAGTGAGACAAAATCTCGGTGGATGGGGTGATCGTGTGCAAGTGTGTCGATATATATAGTTAATGCGAAAACGGCTGTATGAAAACGCGTGAGATATGATGCATGTTTTCATACATAGCCCACAAAGATCGTTATAAATATATATTAAGTAATATATTTATATAGTTTAAGAAATAGTTCGTGGTCACACAGCACGATGATTCAAGCGACAGAGGATTGCGTCAAGTGTAGCGCCAATCCCATGCAAGACAATTAGTGGTTGCGTCTTCAAGTGTAGCGCCAACCCATGCATTACAAGTAGCGGTTGCGTCTTCAAGTGTAGCGCCAACCAAACGTTCCCGCTCAACTCCGGAATCGTGTGGATCGACAAATTCCTTCGTTCTTCCTTGTAACTCCCCGTTCATGATGGTCCAAGACTGTCACCTTATTGCTCCATAGGCAAAGACAAAATCCACGTTGGAGCTAGCAAGGCTCGGATTCGTCATAATCATGATTATACCTCAAGTACTACGACCGCTTCCCGGACAAACTCCGTCCCTCGGTTGCGGGATTAGGGCGATGGGGGAAGAGTGGAATAGCAGCCGAGCTGCCGGTTCCATCCCGACGTGTCCACTCCGACCGTGAGCTCGACACACCAAGTTGACTCGAGCAAAATTAAATACACGTTCTCGTAGTCAACCAGTGAAATCAGTATATTGATTCGGGAAGCGATTCATGAAAAGTTTTTCAAAAATTTGCGTAAGGTAATTATGGCGTTGGTGGAGTTATTTGGATGAAAATGATTATCGGAAGGATAAGCAATCTTCGATATCTTGAAATATTAGGTGGAGCATAAGTCCCGTTATAGATTCAAATTGCAAGACGTGGAAGTCGCCCATGATCGGTATTATCGGTCAAGGCGGTCCGATAAGTCAAGGGTTTTTGAGAAAATAAAATATTTTAATTAAGAATTGAAATCAGAGGGTCCAGGGCTGTTTTAGTAAAAGAAAAATAATTTGAGTTAGGTCCTTGATAAAAAGAAATTTTACAATTTAGCCCCGTTTTGTAAAAACCAATACTTTTGGGGTTAAAATTTGAATAAATAAATATCCCGACCTTGAAAAATTATGAGGTCAGTTCCTAAATTCTCCAAATTGTTCAGAGATTCAGGTTTTTTGAAGTTTTGAGGCCGAGTTTTTATAAAATTCTCATATTGGCCCCAAATTTGTTAAAAATGCCATTTTGACTCTAAGTTTAAAATAATTGGAACTCACAAACCGGAAGGGATTTTAATGTGATTCCAGTTGGAAAATGTCACTATGGTTAATTGGATATTGGGACAAAAGCAGTTTTAAAAAGAAATAAGTTTAGGTCCTTTAACTTTTGAAAATTTCATTTTTGTCCCATTTTGAAATAATTGCCTTTACGGCTTTTTAGGGGTCCAATTGTTATGAAGTTTAAACCTTGGGTCCAAAATATAATTAAGTTATAGTTAAATTAGTATTTCCAGGTGCATGGGCTGCATAAGTCCTGGAAATTTCATTTGGGTCCTCAAGTATATTCTTTTACACTTTAGTCCTTCAACTTTTATAAAATTACTTTCCAAACTCTAAACATTTGGATTTTGGAACACTTAAAATATGTTATTTCCAGTCCCTTAAGAGTTAAAATTTCAAATTTCAAAATTAGGGTCTGGTACAATTTCGAAATTTGCAAAATAGCCCTTAAACTTCTCAAATTTTACAATCTAGTCCTTGGGCTTTCAAGGGTTGATTTTATTTATCTAAAAACTCTTAAAACTTTATTAAAATATCAAAACATAATTTTTGAACCTGAGTTCAGTCCCAAAAATTGAAAATTACAGAGGGGTCCCTTAAATTTTATTTTTCTTGCAATTAAGTCCACCAACTTTCCATTTTTGCATTTTAAGTCCAAAAGTTGAAATTTAATCAATTATGCTCGACTTGTCCAGGTTATAAATCATTCAAGAGTCATACACATACATATCCTTCTCATACAAAATTTCATCAAGTATAACAATAAAATGTGCATGTATGCCCTATTTTTCGATAAATCACATTTTTAGCAACACTTGAGAATTGTTTTCCAACTTGATACAAGAAAATAGCATGCAATACATAATATATATCTCAAGTGCTCAATAACAAAATACTACATGCATATTTTCAATTTAAAACACCTAGAAGTTGAAAGAATTTTTCCACCCACCTCGTAGTAGTTTCTCGGGTTGATCTAAAATGTAGTCTTCTTCCTTGAATCAACTTCTTGACTCAAACTCTTGAAAGTCAGCCCTTAAATGGTATACAAACCATATTTTGGTGTTAAAATTAAAGTCTCAAGTCTAAAGAAAATATACTAGGACCAAATGATTACTACTCACCTTAATGTCTTCAAGTAGTCTCAAAAATGAAAATTTTCCTTCAAGCCTCTGCCCTCAACTTGAGATGATGTAGGTCAGCCCCTAAGCTCCAAAAAATCATATTCTTGAGTCAAAAATTAATTTTTCATGTTGTCAAGTGGAAAATACTAAAATCATGAATTTCTCACCTTAAATGTGTGTAGTCTTGAATTTCCTCTTCAAGCTTGTAGTCAAGTCTAAGTCTCTAATTCTTAAATTTCTTCCCCTCAATTCACGGCAAATGGGTTTTCACTCTTCAATTTTAATAAAATGGAAGTCTATGGGTAAAGGTGATGATTTGAAGTGGTTGATGAATATAGAAGAAAATGAATTAAATTCTCTCCTCCACACAAGCTATCGCGAATGCTTCTTTGCAAGAGGCCAAATTGTCATTTCTTTTGTTTTTTTGTTTGAGGAATGAGTTGATGAGAGGAGATAGTGTTTAATAATTTTGCAAAGTAAAAGTTGTAGGAGAAAGAAATGAAATTGTCCCCCCATTAGTCTTTGTCATGGCCGATCACTCACCTTTGCACACACTTGCACATTTTTTTATTTTTTTTTGTCAATTATTAGGTAGGAATGTTAAAAAAATAGAATGATTCCTCTCCTAAAAGTACTATGGCTGAAAGTGCTAGTGTAGGGGCTTATTATTTTTTTCTTTTTCTTTTGGTTTTTAATTAATGTAAAAGGGTTAATGGGTGGGGTTACAAAAAGAAATGATTGATTCCTCTACTACATTAGTTGTGGCCGATTTCTTTTGAGTAGTGGGAGGATATGAATTTTTTTTCTGTTAAATACATATAACTACAATTTTCAAAAATAAAAAAAATATATAATACAATTTTCGAAAATTAAAATATATATATATATATAATATATACAATTTTCAAAAACAAAATATATATATATATATATATATATAAATATTTTACTATAAGAAACTAATAGCTAGTCATTAAGAAAAGAAATCCAACCTATCAATGTAACACGTTAAAAGTTGAAAGAAATCGACAATCGTGAAAGAAGTGAAAATAGGTGTTATTAACATACACCATAAAATAAAAACGAGACTTTGTTATTTTCAAATAAAAGAATTGGATCTTTTTTTTTTTTTGAATAAATCTAAGGTACTATTCTTTTGGAAATAGAAATTTTGTACTCTATGAACTTGCAAGACAATGTATTATATTTTAAAATACTAATTTAGTATTAGAGAGTTTTCAAAGATGAAATAGATAACCAAATGTTAAATCCATTAACATAATACGAATCGCAAAATAAATAGTAAATATAAGAATAAATTACCGAGTGTATTTAAAAATTGTATCGAGAAAGAAAAGAAGAGAAGAAAAAAAAAATAATAAAAATAATAATACCGCGATCGTGTCGTCTATAGTTGAAAAATGGGGGCTTCACATTTTCCCCTCCTTAAAGGAATTTGGTCCCCAAATTCTCTTCTGAAATAATTTCTTTCAAATTCTAGATAAGATTCATACTTATTGTATCTATTCATGAAGGATCTACCCCATCCTCAATATCAAAAGTTTGGGCCTAGAGGCGCTTATGTTCGATCCAAGTTCCCATCAATCAATTTCCAATAATCATTCTGCAAAAATATTTGTAACAACCTTAGCGGTACTCAAAACTTCTTGTCATCACCTTGTAATAGACATAGTACCCTATTCATGTGATCCATAACATTTGTACCACTATTCTATTATTATTACTTAACCAATTATTTCTACTCCACATTTCATTCTAATGTACTACTCCCATAATTATTATCTCAAAACATACCTATCATAATCCAATTCGGAATATATCCTTGCTTGTCACAACTAGTCAATATTTCATTTACCTAAGGAAGTGATACTCATTATAATAGAGTCGATTTAACTAAATAGTCGACACTATTCATATCGTCGTATTTTCCTCGAACAATTGGTAGTAGATTTCATCGCTAAAAGTGCAAAATCAACCAAAAATTTCCACCCATCAACATATAATAGTCGAGACCTCAGCAATCTTTAATAAGTCGTTTCCACAGATAATCATAGGAGTTGCTCATACTAAAATCCTAATAGCAATTTAAATTTCCCATATCCATAAGGACTTTCATTATTCCAGATAAAGTCACTCTTCTTAAATACCTCATATAAAGTACGAGTGTCCATTCCATCATTAGTTATTCAATACTTAAATAATCGACAACTAAGTCACAGTCAACCAACTTAATTAATCAACCACTTTAAATATCGGATAAATTATCTAAATCACAATAGTAGTCACAATAATACTAGATAATCATCATCCAAAAATAGTTCGTAACTTAGACATTATAACTTACGAAATACTATGTGGCGACATCCGTTCTAGGTCTTATAATATTCACATCCGTAACGTCTTATCCGTGATACCCAAAACACATGTCAAATTTCCTTACTTAAGCTTATACAAATATTTGGGAATAAGTAACGCAATGGCACTACCATCGGTAAATCATAGTCATGATTCTCACACTATCATTCTCCAAAGTAATATCATTAGGCATCTAGATTCCATAAAGTGTCCTATAATCATATCATATCCAAATCATATACTTATCAAGAGATATACTCCGGGAAGCCGTTGCGGAGAATTATGGATGAGTATAATGGAGAGTCCACAGAGTGACGTGACCCTAGAGGAACAAATATCACTCGAGGATATCAAGAAGAAGAAGATCCAAAGGAATTACAATGAAGATCATTTGGCTTGGTGGGATAAGAACAAGCTTAAAGCTTCCTTAAAGGTTAAACTCGGAAAGGTGTACGAGTTCGTAAAATTCAAACCAATCCTTATGAACCAGGAGGATCATGAGGATATGCGAGAAGATACTTAAGGAACATCTTGACCTTAAGTTGATTTCACCAGGAGTTTCTCCATACAATGATCCAGGGTTCTTAGTCGAAACCATGGAGAAATCAAAAGAGGAAAGCGAAGACTTGTTATTAATTACAAGGGAATTAATAACATTTTGGAGTTCGACGGATACTATATCCCAAGCGAGAGAACATCCGTTAATCAGTATCAAAGGTGCCAAGATATTCTCAAAGTTCGATTGCAAGTCCGGATTTTACCAGCATTAAGATGGATGAAGAAAGTAAGAAGTTCATAGCTTTCTCCACTCCACAAGGTCATTATGAATGAATACAAGTTATTATCCCATATCTTATGATCCTTCCGATCGAACCAAATTGTCTATAGGATAATAAAGCTTCACCAAATTTCCTTCGATCCGCCATTTTTGGATTGCAAAGTTTGGCTTCATCACCACGCTTTGTGCGAAAAGTAATGGGCATTTTTCTCAGAAAATGCTTCCATATCTTTGGACAATAATCTTATGATCACATAATGTTGTGAAAATAAGTTTTCTTGTCTCGTTCTCTGTGTAAATCGCTTGAATGTTTGTAGGAAGTTGTTTCCTAGCAAAACATCTCGCACTGTATCATGGAAATAGATTGGTGGCATCTTCACTTTGTACCATGGGGTACCGCCCGCGCCTCCGATCATGATTTACTCGCTTGTTTAATTCCTGTTAAGGATAAGAATCCTTTTAGAGAAGTCTCTTCCCGCAATAGCTGGTAAATCTTCTCCAATTTCTTTAGGAAAAACATCGGCTTTGCGGTACATATTCTCGCACTGAATCAATATAGGCGCGAAATACTCGGCCTTATATTCGGCATATAACATTCCGATAGAAATGTATATGGAGAATGGACTAGTGGTCATCTAATTCTCGTATCTTTTATCGGCCACTGTGAACTCCATTCCGTCTTGTAATCTTTCCCAAGGTTTATGATCCTCGAGAAATTCAATTCCCGGTATTAATTGTTCTCGGGATTTTTCCCGCAACTCTGTGATAGTAAGCTCAATTTCTCCTATCTTGAGTTTCCTTGATACCTTCCAACTATTGGTTGTTGGAGATAATATAGAACATCACAAGGAAATATATTATCCTTTTGAGTGATGTCGAATATTACTTCCACCTCTCGCCATCCTTCTGGACATTTCGGCTCTCTGCTTGTTTTGAAAACATCCGGAATGCGCCGAACTATACTTGGTCTCCTTTCTTCCCAATGGTCGCTACTCGTTATTCGTCTGTTGGAAAGACATCCTTCTTGCTCAACTCTAAGACTTCGGCTTTTGTTGAAGACCTTGATCTTGTATTTTCATATCGATCTCCTTGATAGTTGGAGACTCATAATCTCTGGTAAAACCACCCTGGCAAAGTCCTCGAATATCCTTGGGACTTCAATAAATTCCTTTCTCAAGATTACTTACAATGATGTGTATTCGAGAGAGCATAGGATATCTTGTATGTAATCGAGTAGGTCTGTTCCTCTTTCATCAATTCGACTCTTTTGAAATCTTGATGAAGGGTTAGGACTCTATTAAAATCTCGATCTCCCAAATTGTATGCAATTCTTGGATAGACATTAAATGCTAATTTCCCAAAGATATAAATTTCTATGAATCGCTCCAAGGCATGAATCCTTGAGGTTTGAGATTCGCTTGTCAAAGATAGCCAAATTGAGTGGCGAATCTATCCCCTCTTTGAATGTTGCTTTAATAATGACTCTTATAGCTCGATATGAATCCATGAGAGTGTATTTGCAACTTCTCTTTTAACTCTGCTTTTGATCTCCTGTATTTCTCTAATAGGGACCAACCGCATCTCGATCGGGTTCCCGATAAACTCCATCGAAATGGCAAATTCTCTGGTTGTTACCTCCGTGGATAATTTGGTGTTCTCTATTACGAAACCAATCTTATCCAAAGCCTTTTCCATCGCCACAATTGTAAATCCATCATAGATTTGAAGCTATGGATCTTTCTTCATAATTCTCATAAGAGTCTTATGAGACACCGTAGTGTGAGAGAAAAATCCTGATATATCCTCCCCGACTGCCTCGGAAGAATTTCTTCTTCACTCGATTCTCGAGCCGAGTCACTTCCATCGTCGAAATAGATCTCTTCTTCATAGATGCTTTCATCCGAGGGAATATCCTCAAATTGATACACCCGTATTAAATCCCGATAATAAACAGAACTTCTTCGATTTACGGTGTAGCCTCGAACCGACTCGACTCGTTTTTGATTGTCTAGGCAATTCGTTGAGATATGCCCTCTTTGCTTCACATATCTAGCAATTACGACCTTTGAAACTTTCATTAGCTCTCGTGTGAGCACGCCGAAAGTTCTTCTCCTGGATTCTCTTTGTACTTGCTTGATTAGAACCCGATGATGAGGCTCTACTCCCGCTTGGTCTTTGTCTTTGCCCCGATTTATAACTTCGGGCTTTTGTTTTGACCAACCTTCTAGGTCTCCATGAAGACCGCTTTTTTCTTTGCTTCCTCGGCGGTATGGATGGCTTCACTCCTTCTTCCTTTTGTGCCGCCGTTGACCTCCCACAATTGTTGGGATGTCATTATCCACGAATCGCTTTTGTTAATTCCTCTTAATCTCTTGTAATTCTGTCAGAGTGCTTGGTAGCACCATTCGAGATAACTTGGCCTTTAGGAAAGACATTTTTAAGCCCACGCTTTCTACTTCACTCCATCCTTGTATTCCCGATAAGCATTTCTCTCCGAGGACTCGGAATTTTGGCAAAGAATAGTCATGCGACTTCCTTTTCTTCAATCTTGGATTTCCACCGGTATTCGGTGAACAACTTGATATATTCGTCAATATGACAAATATCATATAACTCAAGGCTATAGAGGGCTTGTTTATATCTCTTTCTTTTTTCATCCTCTAATCCTCGAAATAACTCGTGTCTTGATGAACTGGATTTTGAATAATTTTGCCATACCATCGACAATTCCTTTAAGTGATTCTCCGATGTGACCGAAATTTTTGTACTAGCATCGGTCATATCCCGAGGCAATCTTCACCGATCCTTCAAGACTCATCTCAAGGAGTAAAATGAATGAATCTTATGTAAGATCGAGGGTTCTGCTAAAATTCTCATAGCCAAGCCCATTCATCAATGAGAACTTCTCTATTTTTAAAATCTGGGATATCCGTTTTAACATCAACCCATATGGATGTATTGGGTCGAGTGCGATCTTCCATAAGGCGTCTAATAAACATTTGGCCTTCCTGTAGTTTGTCGAGTTCCCGCAAGAGGGTTTCGACCTCCTGTCCCCGAAAGTGGATCACTTCCTGGTCGTGAAATCTCCAGGCGTGTGGCATCCTCTCATCCCGAGCTCCATGATTCGAACCCGTACTTTCTTCGACGTTAGGATTAATCGGTGGAGCGGTGGTGGAATTGTTCTACCATGTGGGTCATAGGTAACCAAAGCGATCCATCACCTGCGTTCATCTTTAAATCTACAATACCTAATCCCGCGAAGGATTACGCCGGTCGTGTAGATCTTTAAGATTCATTTTTTCCATATCCATCATTTTTAATTTTTGATGGATTTTCCTTTGATTAGAGCAATGAGCTTCTCCTCATCTGTCATCTTTCGTATGACTTCGGTTGGTTTCCTTTTTGGTGTAAATAGGGTCTTGTCACCCAAATCTATACGCTTTCCTCCTAGGAAGAACTCGGATGTCCTCCGTTCTTGACTCGTTTGAATATCATGAAGGAGTTCAAGAGTTTCCTTCGATATGTCACCATCTTCTCCATCCAGTTGGATCGATGAACTTGTCTTTGGTAGATGAATATGGCGGTTGCCATAGTGCACCGCCTTCTTGGACTTCTCTAAGATCTTCGGAGAACTTAGATTTGTCTGGAAGTATCTCGTTCCACTCGGTACTCCATCGAATCATTGTTCGATGAGAATTTTCATGAACCGTTTCTTGAAGGTTCATCAAGTGAACATATAGGTCAGTTAAGCATCCGGAATTGCTTATAATATTCTCGCCGCATTTTGCATTGCCTTAAGGTTTCCCCGTCGGCTCCTGCATGTTCATATTCTTCATGTTGGTATTCCCAATATGAAACCTGGTCAAGGTGTTCTTGTGCATAGATCGTCAATATTTGACGATATGTCTGTAAGGGGGTACATCTCGAACATCGGTCCGGATCCATAATCTCGGAGTAATTTCTCCTCACCAATTGTTAATTACACAAATATAATAAATTTAACTAAACGCGTTCTTAATAAATCTAGGCTTTGATACCAATTTTTCGCCCCTAAAACCTTTGAAAACCATTAGTTTACCTTTGACCTTGTATAAGGGGTATTTTGGGGTTTTATCAAATAAAAAGGCTATTTTTGAAACTTTTGAATAAGTAAGGCCATTGTTGTACATGTGCTTTAAAATTAGGCCATTTTCAATCTTTTCCCAAAAATATACATGCATTTAGGGGCTTAAAATGGTATATAATTGATAAATTTTCATGTATATTTAGTGTGTTTTTACTTGCTTTCCTTATAAGAGCACGACACTGCATATTTTTGTAATTTTTGCAGGAAACGGAGCTTAATTGAAGAGATATCAGTTGAAAGGCCCGAATAGGATTGACGAGTGCAAATAGAAGATCAAAAAGACGAAGAAACCGGGCAAAAGCTAGTCACACGACCGGATCGTGTGGGACCACACGGCCGTGTGACCTGCCCATGCGAAGATGACATGTCCGTGTGAAGTTGGGAAAAAAAACAGGGGACGAAAATAAGCCGCATGGCCGGACCGTGTGAAGGCTACACGGCCGTGTGGAGTGCCCGTGTGAAGCTACACGTCCGGACCCTGTGACGTGACGAGCTGTGGCGGATTTTTGTGTCCTTTTTCCCATTCAAATTCTACAAGTGATCTCTCCAAGCACCTATATAATGGACCCAAGGGCTTCTGAGAGAGGAGGGCTAGGTTGCGAAGAACACCACAAGGCCTTCGCATCTACGGAAGCACAAGAGCTTTGAAGGCTTGGAAAGAAGATCCATCCTGACACGAAAGAGTTTTCTTTCTTAGTTTAGATCTCTTGTCTGTGCTTAAAATTTGTCACAATGTTGATTTCAAGTTTGTCTATGAATTTGTTATCAATGTTTGACTAATTTTTCGGATTTTAGGACATAATCAAAATTGTGGATTCATGTTAAATCTTGATTAATTATTTTCTTAATTAATTCATGTGTTCTATTTTATGAATTCGAGTGCTTATTCTTAATTGCTTTTTAGCTGACAATAATTAGCATGTTATATTTGTTAGTGCGAAATTCAGAAGAGAAGTTCTAATAAAGACGGAAATCGAATTCAGATATAAACGGATGTATCGAGTCGGGAGACCTACAACTGTTTGTGGGGAATCATTCAATTCATAGATCTTTTGGGAGTTAATAATAGTTATATCGATTCGGGAGACCTACAATTGTTATTAATCTCACTTATGCACGGCCGAGAGGGAATAGACTAACTTAGAAATTGAACCCATAGAATTGCATGAATTAGTTTTTGAAACATTAATTGGATTTAATATTGAAGAAACATGTCGAGATTATGTACCTATGGTTGCTTCCATGGTTGTTGAAAATACTTGTGGGATTCACAAATTTATTTATTTTTCTTTTTATTTTTGATTTTTCTAAAATTTGAGATTTGGACGTTTCAATACAATTGAAATACGATGTTATTATAGCTTAAGTGTTTCATAGTCAATCCCTCAGAAATATAACCTTACTTGACATTATTCTATAAACTACACTGTACACTTGCAGTTATAAGATGAACATTGGGATATGAAAGGCCATTGATAGAGTGGATAATCTATTAGAGGACGACGGAGGCGAGGAGTTGGTTGGTGATTTAGGGCGTAACACCTTCCTCACCAGTCTTTATCACAAGATTGGCTAAATCCTTGAACTCTTAAACCCATCGTCAGAAAATAGAAATTGAAATAGGATTTCACAATATTTGGATATAATTATTGCAAAATACTCGAGCACTAAATCCAAAATTCAGAAAAAATGTATCTCAATTTCCCAGAGAAACGTAAATTGACTATAATATTCGAAACATGCCGATTCATCTGAATGAGATAATAAATCTGAATACAATTAAGAACAAACAATAAAAATTGTTCTTGATAATTCAAGATGATTGAGCTTTGATACCACTTTCTAGAATTAATAGAATTAATTCATATCCCAGAATAATTACGTGAATTATCAATAAATAAATATAAAACTGAATCTAAATCGAAAGCATACCTTAAATTTGCAAATCCGTAATATATGATAATCGATACCCCAGATCCGTGTTGACGCCCGTGAATCCTTAATTGAGTTATCGTCTTCCACAGCCAAACCCTTTAGGTACTTAGTAGTTTCTCTCTCTAAGACGAGGAAGAGGAGAAGAGTGAACGACTGATTTGATTTGGGACCATAATCCTAATAAGAGTTTCTTATATACTAGGTCAATTAAGAGCCCATCATTCCTAATTAACTAGTATTAAGTCTCTATGTTGTTTGGGTGGTACTTGTTTATAAGAAAATGACTAAAGTGTTTGAATGAAAAAACTGACAAGGTTTAAGTCGAGGCCGATGATTCGATGCTATCTCCGCAAGATGAAATTGCCCGATTCAAGTGCTTACGCTTCGCAATCGTCCTTAAGATACAACGACTTTAACAAAGTTCGACTTAGCGGCCGGATTGCAAAAGTCGAACCAACAACGAACATGAAGTGTTTAAGGCTTCCAAGCTTTTGTAATGCGGAATGACTCAATTTATTATCTGAATTTTTCGTCTCTTTTTCATCTGCGAGGGCTTTGTATTTATAGGCCTCAAGTTGATTCATGGAAAGAATACGTCTTTTAGATCGAAAAAATATATCGACAGCCAAAAAATGCACCTAGTTGCTCGAACAGTGCATCGGTTCAACGTCTTGCGTGTGTCGAAAAAACGTTTACGTCGGTGGTGTGCGCCTCCGCGCACGCCTAGCATGCGTTTGTCGATCTTGGCCGTCCGTGCACCACCTAGCCTAATTGGAAAAGTATTTAATTATTTGTTAAAATAATTAACTAATATATAAAGGGTTCAAATAAATTTTGGCGCAAGCCCCATGCACGACCCACGACCCGGGATGACCGACGTAGGTCCTCACCCCTTTAAAAACTTTGGTGCCGCATGGGCCCAAACTCATTAGTCCAACTTGGAATTTATAAATAGAGCAATCTTTGGATTTTTCTCTATGTGGGATGAAGTTTTTCTCCTCCCCCACATTTTCCGATTTCCATATCAATTTCTAGTTTTAACTTAAGTGGCTAACTTGTAATATTAATTTCTCATTCACCCCGAATTAGTTTTGAGAAATTAAAAAAGTCGATCTATTCCTTTCAAGATCCACGAAAATGGCACAAGCCGTTCATTGCGATAACGAATGTCGCTTTGGATGAGATCGAGAAAATGGATGTCAATCGATGGGTCGGTTGGTGAGTCACCCCAAAAAAGCATCGAGAAAGGTCAATGCCAATCTCATCTACTAACTTAATAAAATTTTCACATATAATTTAATTTTATTTTCCACCAATGGAAACCACTAAAATATTTGGTCAAATTAAGGTCAACACCAATTTCTCAAACCAAAATTCCAACACTCTACACATTGCAAAAACCCATACCCATTATATATCCCTAGAACCTTATTAAATCGACTACTTAATTGGCTCTATTAAATTAGATAGCCAATAATATAATTGTAATTATATATGTTATAAGTCCACACGGAAATTAATAAAATCCCAACATGGTGCGCATAATTGGAAAGGTGCGCTCACCAATGTCTATGAATTCAGACTAAATTAAAATTTTAGTCATGTAATTAAGTATAAGCCGGGTTGTCAATAGTGATTCTATAGAAACTACGATTAGTAAAAAGTCCGGTAATTTTCAAAATACTCTCGTATTCAGTCCTTTAGTCATTAGAAACCCGAAAATTTGATGGAAAGATCCGCATGTCTATATTTTCGGCCAAATCCTGTAAGAAGCCAATGGTTCAGAGAAATCAAATATTAGCCTGTCAAGGAAAACAGGATCACAAGCCGAATGTTATATAATTACAATATGAGGTATTTGATGGATTGCAACAAAATTACTGATTGAGTTTGCAACTGTAAAAATGATCAAGCGTCTTGACTTTTGTATAGCATACATAATGATCGCAATGGGTTACCTTCTTTTGTGCTCTAGATTTTCAGTTTTACGGATCTTAAAAATGCCATTATGATGAGGGGCGGAGCCACATGGTATCCTAGGGGGGCCCTGGCTCCCCCCAAATTTTTAAAATTTCCCTTGTACTACTTATATATAAGTATTGTCTTAAAAAAATGTATATAGACATTATACATAGTTTTTGTCCCCAAAAATATGTTGGTAAAATTTATTATGGGCCACAAACGGACATACCCACGAACTCTACTAAGCTATACTAGAGACTTTGTATTTGTAGGCCTCATTTATTCTTGTTAATTAATATATTAAAAATTAATTTTCTTCTTTTTCTCTTCATCAAATAAAAGAAATAAAAATGAAAACTGAACTTCTTAATTATTGTTTGTCAATATATATTAAAAGTCAAATTGCAAATCTTTTTATTATAGATTCAAATGTAGATGATTTTTGTGAGAGACCTATGTTTTTACTGATGTAATTTATCCATATTTATTAATAAATATTAATGTAGTTTTTCCTTGTAAAAGTAATATATTTTAAATTATTATCTTGTATGTAATATGTATACACACACACACACACATATATATATATATATATATATATATTAATAAATTGGGAGTATTGGTTGGAGGGGAAGAAATAAATTTCAAAGAAACTGAAAAATACAGGATTCGAACCCAAGCTAACACCCTTATAAAGGACGAGTGATACCACTTGAGCTGCAAGTGCATGTAATGGTTTTTTTTTTTCACTGTTGGCCCCTCTTCATATAAGTTAAGCTCTCTGTCACGATTATGATATTGTTTTCGTGCTCAAAAGAGAGATTTGTCACTAATTTACATGGTCCACTAATTTAAGGGCGTGTCAAAATATGACACTAACTTTTAATTGGTTGCATTTAGTCCAATCTCTATCGACAACTTGGAGCAATCCCGGTTGATTTGCAATTGCCGATAAAGATTGGACTAAATGTACGACAACTTATAAATTAGTGTTGAAGATCATTGTATAATCACTCGTATTGCTCTTAGAGGGTAATTTTTTTATGTGTTCGTATATCTCTTGGTATTGTTTGTTTTTCGGAAAACAGTTTAAATAGATTCATTTTTTCGTACATTCCACCGACTAGGGTTAGAAATTTGTAATGAGTTAATGTGAATTTCAATTTGATTAACAAATTTCTGTAATAGGATTTCAAATTTGTGAAATAAGATGTACATGATTTTCTTAATATAGACATTGTGAAATTGCTTTTACCATGATGTATTGTGTATTTGCAGAATTAACGTGTAATCATATTCTACTGCATGTTTCGACACATATACTATGAGTATTCAGTTATTGGAATTTTGTTCAAAGTGTATGCACTCTTGACATTTTTGGAATCATATTTTTAAATAAGGCAATCTATGCTAAATAAGATTGTGGATATCTACTTATATATTATAGGCTAAATTGCGTTTTGGTCATGTAAATATAAGGAGATGGCAGATTTAGTCATGTAATTATTGTGTGTAGCAATTTTGGTTTCGTATGTATAAAATATGGAGATGGCGATTTTCTCATGTAATCTTGTGTGTAGCAATTTTGGTTTCGTATGTATAAAAGATTGGCATATTTGGTCCTCCAAGTGTGCTCAGTAGCAATTCCATCCCATACAAATTGATTTTTGTGCAATTTCAGTAATTTGTGCAATCTTGATCATAAAATGGTGAAATATGACTTGCATATTTGGGACCAAAATGACACAAAAATAGAACTTGTGGGACCAAAGGAGCATATAAATAAAATTTATGAGATCTAAATTGCTACATGGATACTTACGGACCACATATGCTACTCATTTGGTTTTACAGACCAATATTGCTACATAAGATACTTACAAGATTAAATATGCAACTTTTTTAAATTTACAGACAAAAATTGCATTTAATCCTATATTATATTATTATAGTAAATATTTTAAATTTTTATTGATGACTTGTTTTTTTAATGAGTTGGAATCGGAGAAATAAATCTCAAAGAAATATAATTGAAAGACTTGGGGTCGGAATCATAATCAACACTCTTGCAAAGAGTGAGCGATATAACTTGAGCTACAAAACTCGTGGTAAATTATTGACTTGCTTGTTTTCTCTATAATTTTATTATTTATTTAAAAATTAGTATATGAGAATATTTATTTTTCAAACTTTTAGAGTGCACCGAATGAGCTGTCCCTCCTAATACTCTTATATATGATGCATTCTTAATTATATCAATGACCTAATTTTGTTATTTGAAATTGACGAAATCCTGGAATCTTTTATTAGTAACAGGTTATAAATCTTATTTCACAAGTTCAAAATCCTATAACAGAAATTTATTATTCAAATTGAAATTCACTTTAACTTATTACAAATTTCTAACCTAATACTATTCGCTGCAATACACAAAAATAATCAAACTATTTAAACTGATTTTCTAAACCCAATACGATGGGATTAACACATAAAAATTAGCATTCAAGAGCTATATGACTCATACAATGATCTTCAAATCTCTTTTACTATGTTTCTGTTAGTTTAAACGGAATTGCTCAATCACAAAAATTGATTTTATGTGATCCGAGCAATCCGAATAGGATCTTGAAACGTAATGCGTATTAACATGAATTAATTAATTTGTAGCAACAAGAAAGAATCGAGATTACTCTTGTAGCGTGCTTTCAAAAATCTTCAGCAGAAGTTCCACGCTCCAAACCCTCAAGCCTTCTTCAGTGTTCTCCAAGAACTCAAGAATGCAAAGATGAATCTCTCTTGTGTGTGTGGGCACAAAATGATCGATAGATGTTATTAAGTAGGAAGAAGAAATAATTAATTATGGAAACATTTGCCAAAAGGAAAGTATTACTTTAGGTAATATTCGATTGGCAAATCAAATCATATTGATTGGCAAATCATATGATTATTTTCTTTCCAAAATTATCTCAATCGGTCCACTTAATTAATCACACTGCACTAATAAATTATAACTCTTATAATTTATTCCGGTTCTTTTCTAGAGCCACCAAAGGGACCTGATCGGACCCAATTAGACTAAGCTACAATAAATTAAGTTTGATTCAATCAACTCTTGATCAATCAAAATAATTTATTAATCTTATTCCACTCCACTAAAGGGATAAGATTGCACTCTTAATCTAATTGAAATTATCAAGCCAATAATTAAATCCTCCGATTTGTCGATCTTACATGTCACCCCGTTGATCAACTAAATATTAGAAATAGGATAAAATGACCAAAATCCATTTTCTAATATTTATAAATCTCAATCCTCATCTCCTATCTAACAGCCCCATGTGATTGTCATCACATCATGAATTCAACAACAAATGTCGAATTACGAGCTCAAATTCTACCGTCATTAGAAGAACACATGAGATCATGATCATGCCTATTAAATAGGTGACGATTCCATATTGTGAATATATGCTCCTTGTTATTTCACTTTAATTCCCAAAGCATCGAGATATTGATCATCAATTTAATCTCACTCATTGATGCCTCAAAGAACTTCAAGTTAGTAATCAAAGTTCATTACCCACTTAGGTTTAAGGTGTCACGTCACGATAATCAAGTGAAATTAAATATCTATTGGTCAATTAAATATTTAATTTCACGTGGTCGATCCAATACATTTAGAAAATGTATTAACAATTTTATTACCAAAGTCAAGATAAACTTCAATAAAATTGAGACGATCTTATCAAAATAAATTGTCCATGTTTATTTACCGATCGTGGACTTTAATTCTTTGAATTGAATTATAAATTGAATCTTTCTGTGTTTAACAACTTAAACACTCAATTTATAATATCAAACAATTCATGGACATATGCAAGCTCGATATATATGAAAATAATATTTTATTCAAACTGTCAATTACATAATAATTTACTCGTAGGCACAATACTACCAACAGTTTCATCCTATATGCAAGCCAATGGGAAAAATACAAAAATGGTCCTGTAACTTCACCTAGTTGACAATTTTGGTTCTGTCCGATTTGAGTTTTCCAAATTTGGTCCTATAAGTTTAAAATTGTCGCAATTTTTGTCCTCAACTGACCGGAGCTACAAATTCAGGCCACAAAAGGTCACATAATTGACACATGGCACGTTATGAGGCCGACTTGGACCCGCACGAGCAAAGTTGGTCCTATAACTTAATTTCACTATTAAAAAAACCAAATTCAATGAACCAAATTCGCAAATGGTCATGTAACTTATTTTAACTCTTGAAAAAAGAAAAAGAAAAACAATAGACCAAATTGGCAAGATTGGTCCTATAACTTATTTTAACTATTAAAAAATGAGTTTTTATTTTGCTCAATTTGAAATTTATTCATTTGATTAAATTTATTTTAAAATCTAAAAATTAAAATATAAAAACTATAATAATTTGTTTATAAAACTAAAAATAATTAAAAAATCGAAATTACAATAAAAATTGTTAAAAAATTAAATATGAAAATTAAATACACTTTTCTAAACATTTAAAATTTACTTATAATATTTTAAAAGACTAAATAAAAACTCAGAATTGTTTCAAATGGTTGTTTTTAAAACTAAATGATGTTTTCAAAATCTGAAATTTTGTTTGAAAAACTAAAAGTTTTGTTATAAATCTGCCAATTACTTCAAATATTAAAAATAAATTCAATATAAAATAAAAAATCTGGTAAATTGTTTAAAGTATGGAAATTTGACTAAAAACCTGAAAAATGGATTAAAGCCGAAAACTATTGAAGACTTTTGAAAAAATTCAGATTGTTGGTAAAATATTTCAAAATTCTTCAATAGTTTTCAGCTTTAATTCATTTTTCCGATTTTTAGACAAATTTCCATACTTTAAACAATTTTTCAGATTTTTATTTTATATTGAATTCATTTTTAATAATTGAAGCCATTTTTCAGATTTTTAGACAAATTTCCATACTTTAAACAATTTTCCAGATTTTTTATTTTATATTGAATTTATTTTCAATATTTGAAGTAATTGGCAGTTTTTTAACACAACTTTTAGTTTTTTGAACAAAAATTCAGATTTTTAAAACATCATTTAGATTTAAAAACAACTTTTTGAAAATAATTTTGAGTATTTTTATTTAAAATTTTAAAATATTTTAAATATATTTTAAATGTTTAAAAAAAGTTATTTAATTTTCAAATGCAATTATTTTAACAATTTTCATTGTAATTTCGATTTTTCAACTGATTTTAGTTTCTTAAACAAATTATTATAGTTTTTATATTTTAATTTTGAGATTTTAAAATAAATTTTAATCACATGAATAATTTTCAAATTGAGAAAAATAAAAACTCTTTTTTTAAGAGTTAAAATAAGCTATAAGACCAATTTTGCCAATTGGGTCTATTGTTTTTTGTTTTTCGTTTTTTTTTTTTGAAGAGTTAAAATAAGTTACAGGACCAATTATGCGAATTTGTTGATTGATTTTGGTTTTTTCTTTTACTATAAGAGTGAAATTAAGTTATAGGACTAATTTTGCTCATAACGTGACCTTTTGTGGCCGGAATTTATAGCTCCTAAGTTAATTGAGGACCAAAATTGCGATATTTTAAAGTTATAGGACTAGATTTGCAAAACGCAAATCGAAGAGGACCAAAATTGCCAACTATGTAAATTACATGACCATTTTTGCATTTTTCCCCTAGCCATTTCCAAGCCTCAACATGCTTTCTCGCTCGTATTAAAGTATTATGTGTACGTCATTATAATTACACTACAAGAAATTGGAGGTTTACCTACACATATATGTGTGGGTAAAAATATATCGATATGTGGGTAAAATGCTTTACCCACACATTATGCAAATGTCAACAAATGTCACTATATTTTAGTAGAACAATATTTTTAGTGACACAATTATTTATGTGTGGCAAAATTATTATCTTTTACCTACACATATATGTGTCAATAAATATTTATATATGTGTACGTAATATATATACTCACACTACTACAAAACAACCCTTTTACATTGGTTATGGGGCATTCCACATTGTTTTCAAACCAATGTAGAATCCAAATGTGTAGAATGCGGGCCTTTTTTACATCGGTCATGGAACCGATGTACAATGTTCTTTCTACATCGGTTACAATACAACCGATGTAAATAATGGACCATTTACATTGGTTTCCTTTAGTAATCGATCTAACAAATGGACCATTTACATCGGCACTAAGACAACCGATGTAAAACCCGACAAAAAACCGAAGATTTTATAATAACCGATGTAAATGGTCCATATTTTACATTGGTTTGTTCTATAACCGATGTAATATCTTCCTTTTTAAAAAATAATTTCATATAGCAATAATACAAAAATACACATTTCACAAAATCCTAATTTTAGAAAACATAAAAATCAACAATTCGCATAACAAACTAAATAAATACACGTTACACTCGTAACTTCCACTCTATAACTAAACTTACACCATTCTATATCTATAACAAAAAAAATTACACAATCCATTAACTTAACATATATCATTTTTATCAACTTTTATACCAAAAAATCCCCAACAAGGTCTTCATTTATCTCAAGAGAAATACATTAAGATATATTCTTCCTATGTTTCTCAAAGAAATTGTTTACGTTATTTTCATTGTCCTTTTTTTTGTTTTTTTACCGATTTTGCTAATCTTGTGATCGTTTGATAAATGGTTTTATCATGATTTTGATGATTTTGTTTTTATATCAAAACAATGATTTTAAAGATTGTCCAAATACTCCTAAATAATTTAAAATGGTTTTAATATTTTCCGGAGTATTTCTTCAAGTTTTATTTTCGACAAAAATTGGACAACACATTTAATGATTTTGTATCAATGGGTTTTTACATCCAAACTACGTTTCTAAATGTTGTCCTAATACTCCCGATTGGTCTAAAATATTTTTACTATTTTTTCTGAGTATTTCTTGAAGTTTATTTTCAACTCAAATTGACAACTACTCTGTTTTGAGGTCAACCTGTCGCCATATAGGGCAACTCGTACTGAAAGTTGTGCAAAATAGAAAACTTCATGTTTGCGAGAAAATGGTGAGGGTGACCGGTCACCCTATAGGTCGGCCGTGGCGTCGACCTGGTCGACTCCATAGGGCGACCATTGCACCGGGTTTGTTCAAAATTGCAAACTTCTCTCAGTATTGGTTTTTTTGAAGAGGGCAACCAGTTGGACCCTAGGGCGGCCGGCCGCACCCCCCCTCCGACCGGTCCCCCGTGTAAAAATTGCGAGTTTTCAATTTCAACTTATCTCTGCTTGCGACGGTCGAACCCTTTGTTTGACAAAGAAACTATCCGCTTGAGTTTGCGACAACTTTTTCTTAATTTGAGGGGTTGATTTCTAACAACTCTTTTCTTCAATTGTTTTGATATTTTTTACGTTAATTCATGTCTCCAAGAGGAGCCTATCATGTACAAGATATCTTCTATAAATATTGGAAGAATTGAAGCAACATAACAAGAGAGAACAATACAACACAACAAGAAATACTCAAGCAAACACTTGGTCTTATATTGTCATTATTTTTGTTGTAATTTGCCTAGCTTATCACTTTCACATTCTTGAGGTCTAGGCTATTTTTTATTACACTTGCACTCAATTGTATAATTCATTATCAAGTTGTAATCTTGAATTTTTGGGTAATCATTTAACACAAGATATCCTTGTGAGTGTTCTTGTGGTAAGAACACACTTGGGTGATCTAGGTGTTAGGTGTAAGAAGATTGTGGTAATCTTCTTGTTGAGGTGTTGAAGAATTTGGTATTCTTCAAGGTTGAAGATTGTGGTAATCTTCACAAGGTGCCGTTGGAGATTGTGGTGATCTTCAAGCGAGATTGTGGTAATCTCAAAGGTGGTGTTGAAGAAGAGTGTGGTGCTCTTCAAGGTGTTGTTGTAAGTTGAATTTGTATTGATTTTGGTAATTAATAAAATTCTTTTTCTTTTTCGAAACCCATCCCTGGATATCTTTGGGGTGGTAGAGCACGTAGTCCCTAGGTGAGGTGAAGCTCTATAAATCGACGCGTGTTGTTTACATTCCGCACCTTTATTATTGTCTTGGCTTGTTTTGTTCGAAAAAGAGGGCAAAATCGAAAAGATGGAGATAATCTATTCATCCCTCCTCTAGATTATCGTAGCCGTTTGGACTTACAAGTGGTATTAGAGCCAAACTCTTTGGAAAGCTCGTTTCAAATCGTGTGTGAAGAGAAACGATCGTCGGCTACGAATGAAGCTCATCTCACCGGCACCTCCACCACCAAGCCACCACTATTTGATTCCAAAAAGTTTATATTTTGGAAAGAAAGAATGGAATGTTATTTACAAGGTTGCGGGTTCGATATTTGGAACATCGTCATAAATGGAGAATCCATTCCAATGAAAGACACACCACACACCTCCAAAGGCCTCAAAGAGCTAAATGATGAAGAGAAAAAAATCATCTCCTTAAACGATAAAGCTCTCAATATTTTGTATTGTTCAATTACTAATTTGGAATATGAACATATTGTAGGAATTCGATCGGCTCATGGAGTATGGCAAAATTAGAAGCCATTCATGAAGTATATGCAAATGATAGGAGCAACTCAAAAGCATCTACTTCTCAAAGGGATACAAGTTCAAATCTAAGGGACAAACCTTTACAACTTCCAACTATGAAGTAGTCGAACAATGTTTTATGGGCATCGAAGAAGAAAAAAACGAGGTATGTCTTAAACCCTCTACTTCCTATGATATTGTTATTCAAAATGATTATAGTGATTTACAAAATGATTTTGATGATCTTCAAAATGAATTCCAAAATTTACTTGTTGAGTACAAAAATTTGAAAAAGGAATTCAATGTTTTGAAAAATGATAAGGATAGTTTATTTACTTCCTATGAATCATTATCATGTGCTCACACCACCACACTTGATAAGGTTAGAAACCTTGAAAAACAAAATAGTACTCTTGTTGAGGATATTAATTGCATGAAAAATGATTTATCAAAATCCAACTTGAGTACCAATAAATTGCCCAATATTGTGAATGTTAATAGTTGTGATAATTTGAATAGTGAACTTGATCATGAGCCTAATATTGTCAAGCATATGAAAAAGAATCGAGTTCCTATGCATATTAGTGATGTTACTTGCTTTTATTGCGGTAAGAAGGGTCATACGGTAAATACCTGTCGGGCTAGAAATAGCTCTAATTATTGTTGGAGACCTAAAAGTCTCAAGACTAATCCCAAAGGACCCAAGCACTTGAGGGTACCACAACACAATGTCATATTAGGTACCCGGTGGACTAATAATCGAAGAAAATTCATACCGCCAAGGAAACATCAAATGAACATCTCATTTGATCAAAGAAGGAGAAAACATTTTCAACAAAGTCAATTTCCAAGAAGAGGATATAATCAAAAATGGGAAGAACACAATCCTTGGAAATGGCAAAGACATCATCAACAAGATGATTTTCCAAGAGAAAGACACCTTCGAAAATGGGAAGGCCACAATGCTTGGAAATGGAGAAATTGGAGAAACCACCATCAACATGAAGATTTTCAAACGGGAATATATCATCAACAATGGGAACGACATAACCCATGGAAATGGCGAAATTGGTAAACCCTATCTCCCTATTTAAATATGCATTTTATTTTCTTGCATATTTTTATTTGTGTCTAAATTGCAAAATGATTTTTCAAAATGAGTTTAAAAATTTATTTTTAAAACTTAGGTCTTCAATATATTTATGAGTTTCAAAATGTTTTTTAAAAGAAGACCTTGCATGATGTTTCTAAAACTCTTGTGCATTTACTTAGACTTATGTGGTTTATTATCTCCTATGTAGTTATATGGCACAAGCATGCTTAAGATATCTCTTATTGCTTAGCCTACACAAGTATTATTATGCTTGTGCAAAATTTGGTTTAAGAATTGTGTAGGATTTACATATCTCTCTTAAATGGTTATCTACTCGTAATATATCAAGAGAAACATGAACTATCGAGGTACGCTCATTATTGTTATTCATTTCATAGACTCGATACATGTTGTGCCATATGCCTATGTGTTTATCTTATACAAGTGCCATTAAGAGGATGTTTTAATTTTTTGAAAAGGCATTATTTGACATAGCTTGTTTTATCCAAGATTTGTAAAGGATTATATTTTGTTTTGATAAAACAACTGATCTACTAAGTTATGCATTTTATTGCACATATAAATGCTACTATTCTTGGATACCTATGTCAAACCTCTTGTTCATATGACTCTTGTATATGAGGTCTCAACTATGTGCTCTCTTATTGTCTAATTTCAAAAGAGACCTTATGTAGCTTTCTTAAGCTTATTTGAACTTGAATGATTTTTAGACTCTTGATGATGCATAGTATGTGGTACTTAAAATAGTGTATCTATTATTCGATATTACTATGCTCATGTGCAAAATATCTTGTTAAGATTTTGTAGAAATTTGTGATATTTCGCAACAAGTTTTATGAACAAGACAAGGTTAGTAGCTCAATGATATTGTCAAGAAGAAGGTAATGATTTTGATGTAATATTTGAACTCATAGCACATTTAGAAGTTATTTGCACTTTACTTGCCCATTCTTGTTTTGAGAAAATTTCAAGCTTTACCAAATGGATGTTAAATCCAATTTTCTAAATGGTTTTATTCAAATAGAAGTTTATCGGAGTTTAAAATTTTTTTTGGGCTTAATGATTGTTATAAAAAGCCTTGTACGGTTGATACAAGTACCCCATATATGGTTTGATAGACTTAGCTATTTTTGCAAAATGATTTTACAAAAGGTAAAGTTGATACTACACTTCTTTTTTTGAAAAAGGCAAGGTTGTTGTTTACTTGTGCAAATTTATGTTGATAATATTTGTGGTGCTACTAATAAATATTTGTGCAAGATATTTTTCCAAGTCAATGCAAGGTGAACCTAAGATGATCATGATGAGGAAGCTCAAATTCGATCATTGGAATTCAAGTTCAACAATGCCAAGAAGGTGATTATATTCCACACTCAAAAGAAGAAGTGAGGCATTGAAGAAGAAAGAACCATTTCAACCTATATGGGCACAAATGTGAAAATTGACAAAATGGTTGAAGTAGGCATTGACAAACAAATTCGAGGTATGTTCATTCGTTTATTACTCCTTAGACTCGATATTCTATATGCCTTACGTCTATATGCTCGACTTCAAAACTATCCCAACGAATCTCATTAAAGTGTCGTTAAAAGAAATTTTCAAATATTTGTGAGACACTTCTTCGTATGACTTGTTGTATTCAATATCTTAAAATGTTCTTATTTTCGGGATAACAAGTCCGGTGATAATAATTTTCTTTCAAAATATTGTTCGTCATAATCAAACTAAACATATTGAGATTCGATATTTTTTGGGATTGCATGTTTTAACAAAAACTTGAGATGTGTTTAATTCCGTCTCAAGGATAACTCGCGGAATTTTTAATCGTACACCGCCGAGTATTTTAATCCATTTCGAGCGTGATTATGACATAATGTATATTGAATAAAGTCTACGTTTGCATTTTGCACGTTTCTAAAACTTAGGGGCGAAAAATCGGATTTTTGGTTGAAAATTCGGATTTTATTAAAACTGCAAGACAAATGATGAGGTTGAGGGCAACCGTCGCCCTCAACGTCGACCGGTCGCCCTCAACCACGACCGGTCGCCCTAAGCAAAATTTTGGATTAAAACCGTTCTGTCTCATGCCTTAGTCATTTTAACCCATTTTTGCCATTTTTCGTCCCCTTTGCCAAATTCACACAAATTTCACTCAAAATTTATTTTCATGCATTCAGTTCATATCTTGGACCTTATATAGCATGTTTATCATCATCATCGCTCATCTTTACCGATCAAATGGTAAGAATTTTCCTTTCTTTACTCAATTGGGTTGAACCCTTGAGCTTGTGGCTTTCTTGTATATTTCTTGATGAAATTATATTATGATCATGATGAGGTTAGTTGTTATGTTGTATTGTATGATGTTTGATATGAATTGGTGATGAAAATTTTTGGCTTGATACATTTACAAGGGCTCTATACAACTTCTTTTAATTTTTACGCCCACAAAGTGTTCGATAAAACGTTTCAATGAAAAATTCATCACCTACATGATTCTATAGTTTCCAAATGTCTTTTATATTTATAGAGATCATGTTTTGCAAATCAAATGAGTTTTCATAAGCTTCTACAAGTCATATGATCGACTTTTCCCTCATATTTGGTCTATAAGCTTTCATGTTCAAATAGCTCGATAAATCGGTAAAATTGCACACTTTGATATGATAATATGATGTTTTTATCGTGCTAATATTCTTTTTGATGATTCCAAAGGGGAGAAACATGTTCTAAGCTTATTAGTTCAAAGAAGCTAAAGTAAGCTCGAGAAAGAAGCTATAAGCTATGGCTTCTTAAAGCCATAAGTTGTGGATTATACTTAGTCCAATTGTTGTATGATTGACGTATATACTTGTCTAATGATGTTTTGTTGACAGGGGGGGAGCTTATAAGCTCTTGTACTTAAGATCAATATGTAAAAGCTAAGCTTTTAGCTTGTGGTTGTTTGCTTATACATTACTCTTGTTGTGCATATTGATAGGGGAGC
This sequence comes from Rehmannia glutinosa, assembly GCA_016081115.2. Lineage (NCBI taxonomy): Eukaryota > Viridiplantae > Streptophyta > Magnoliopsida > Lamiales > Orobanchaceae > Rehmannia > Rehmannia glutinosa. The sequence continues at coordinate 28,826,031 of CM071936.1, forward strand.
TTTAGCTATATGTGTTTGAATATCTCTACTCCCATTCTTGTGATTATATTATGCGTGGAATGTTGTTGCTCACAACGGATAGTTCTTTTTAACCTAGAAAATTGTTTTGTTTTCAAAATCGACCTCGTTAAAATTGTTTTGGTTTGTAATCATCAAAAAGGGGGAGATTGTTTGATAAATGGTTTTATCATGATTTTGATGATTTTGTTTTTATACCAAAACAATGGTTTTAAAGATTGTCCAAATACTCCTAAATAATTTAAAATAGTTTTAATATTTTCCGGAGTATTTCTTCAAGTTTTATTTTCGACGAAAATTGGACAACACATTTAATGATTTTGTATCAATGGGTTTTTACATCCAAACTACGTTTCTAAATGTTGTCCTAATACTCCCGATTGGTCTAAAATGTTTTTACTATTTTTTCAGAGTATTTCTTGAAGTTTATTTTTAACTCAAATTGGACAACTACTCTGTTTTGAGGTCAACCTGTCGTATAGGGCAACCCGTACTGAAAGTTGTGCAAAAAGAAAAACTTCATGTTTGCGAAAAATGGTGAGGGTGACCGGTCACCCTATAGGGCGGCCGGTGGCGTCGACCGGTCGACCTATAGGGCGACCGTGACCAAGGTTTGTTCAAAATTGCAAACTTCTCTCGTATTGGTTTTTTGAAGAGGGCAACCTATTGGACCCTAGGGCGACAGTCGCACCCCCTCCGACCGGTCCCCCGTGTAAAAATTGCGAGTGTTCAATTTCAACTTATCTCTGCGCGATCGGTCGAACCCTTCGTTTGACACAAAATTATCCGTTGAGTTTGCGGACAACTTTTCCTTAATTTGAGGGGTTGATTTCTAACGCTCTTTTCTTCAATTGTCTTGGTATTTTTTACGAATTCATGTCCCCAAGAGGAGCCTATCATGTACAAGACATCTTCTATAAATAGAGGAAGAATTGAAGCAACATAACAAGAGAGAACAATACAACACAACAAAAAATACTCAAGCAAACACTTGGTCTTATATTGTCATTATTCTTGTTGTAATCTTGAATTTTTGGGTAATCATTCAACACAAGATATCCTTGTGAGTGTTCTTGTGGTAAGAACACACTTGGGTGATCTAGGTATTAGGTGTAAGAAGATTGTGGTAATCTTCTTGTTGAGGTGTTGAAGAATTTGGTATTCTTTAAGATTGAAGATTGTGGTAATCTTCACAAGGTGACGTTGGAGATTATGGTGATCTTCAAGTGAGATTGTGGTAATCTCAAGGTTGTGTTGAAGAAGAGTGTGGTGCTCTTCAAGGTGTTGTTGTAAGTTGAATTTGTATTAATTTTGGTAATTAATAAAATTCTTTTTCTTTTTCAAAACCCATCCCTGATATCTTTGGGATGGTAGAGCACGTAGTCCCTAGGTGAGGTGAAGCTCTATAAATCGACGCGTGTTGTTTATATTCCGCACCTTTATTATTGTCTTGGTTTGTTTTGTTCGAAAAAGAGGGCGAAATCGAAAAGATGGAGATAATCTATTCACCCCCTCTAGATTATCGTAGCCGCTTGGACTTACAAAGTGACAAGTGTCTTGATCTTGTAAAAGTCTAGTACAAAGGTATAGGCGGCGTACCACGTATGCGTATATATATGTACGAGATGTTGTGTAATCTATTATTAGGGTCTTTTTTTGATTGTGGCAAATGCCACAAAAATTTGCAAATATAGGGTGAAAACCGGACACGTTAAAAATATATGTGTAGGCGCCCTTGGGTTGCGCTACTGTGGGGGCGCCCTACCAAGGGCTCCTCTTTGCCAAAGCCTGATTTTTTTTTTTAAATTTTCGCAACAGCGCCGGTCAAAGGGGCGTCTCTTGTCACTGACGTCTGTACTGCCGGCGCCATTAGGGAGGCGCCCTCCCTTCCTCCTCCTCCTCCATAAACCAAAAACAACCTTCTTCATCCTCAATTTTCTTCTTCTCGTGAGTGAGTGGTGGTGGTGAGTGTAGAGTGGTGGTGAGTGGTGGTGGTTAGTGGGGCGCGTGGTGGTGGTGAGTGGAAGCGCATGGTGGTGGTGAGCGGCGCGTGGTGGGCGGCTACGGCGCGTGGTGGTGGTGGACCGGTGGCGTGTGGTGGTGGACGGCGGCGCATTGCGGTTCCCACGAGACACATTTCCGAAAATTTCATGTAATTTTCAAATATTTTGAGCAATTTTTAATTTTTCTAGTTGATTTAGTTAATTATTTATTTTATTGTGAATGATTGTTTTTGGTAGAATTATTTTGTTAATTGTTATTTTTAGGTACTTTTATAAATTGTTAGTGAAATTTATAGAATAATAAATTGTGTATTGTTATTTGTAGGTATTTTTAAAATGTTAGTACAATTATATAGTAAAAGTTTAATAATGTTAGTTTACTTTTAGGCATTTTTATAAATTGTGATTAAAAATTATTGAATAATATAATAGGCATTATTAAAAAAGTTAGTGAAATAATAGAATAAAATAATTATAATTGTTTGTAATAAATAATGTGTAGCCCTTTTAAATTAATTAATATGTCTGCTTTTTTTTAATTGATTACTGATTAGGCATATTCTAAATAATAATTTTGTATAATTTTTGAAGATATGTCAGACAAAATTGGAGTATTTGTGCATTTTGGAGGACAAATTGTTGGAGCAACACATATTGATCGTAATATCGACCTATCAAACTTAATAGGCCTTTTGTATGAAATTACGGTTTGGATCAAAACCGCCACAAGTTGATAGTTTCGGTAAATATTACGAGAATGATAATTCACGATTGGTTCCAATTAAAAGAGATCGGGAACTTCGATTTTTTTGATCCGATAACCCGGTTTAAAATCAGTAGATCTATTTGTTGAATCGAAATTTTGAATCAAACTGTACCACCACCAATTCCATCGAAAATGAGTTTTACCAATATGCCTCTTAAATTATTGGTGACTCGAATTAATTTCGATTACCCAAGGAATGACAAATATGTATTTGGGTAGTACATGTAGACCTAGTCCGAGCAATTTGGATGGATTGATTCTGCATGTTGAGAAGCGACCTACGATTAGGGGTGATGGTTGTCTTCGATAAAACGGGACCTTCTAACCTAGTGATAATAGCGGCGTGGTGATGATAGTCATGATAGTGATGATCATATTAAGAATAATATTGTACATGAAGAGGATCATCCTGCCTTGGCGACATGTTCCTTTGATAGTTCCTCCTCATCCTAATTTGCCAAGATCATCTTTTTTTTGATTCTGGATTCGAAGAATATGATGGCGATACTGATGATGTCCCGTTAAAACATATGTATTATGACCCTGACAAAGGTGAGTTGAAAAAGGGTATGGTTTTCGTTGATAAAAAACATGTGCAATCTGCAGCTAAAGATTTTTCTGCGTCATGGCAGACGTGAGTATAGGGTTGTGGAGTCTACGCCGACATTGTGGAAAATTGTTTGTAAGCATAATCAATTAGGATCGATTGAATCGGGCTTATCATCACAACAATGCAATTGGTGGTTGCGATCGAGTTTTGTGAAAAGACGTTCGATTTGGCAAATTACCAAGTTGGGACCGCCCCATAGTTGTGTTATGAACACCGTTTCCAAGGATCATAGAAACTTGTGTAAAAATATTATTGCTCGAGGATCTTATGGGGAATGTGCAGTGTGATCCGGCTTATGATATCAAGTATGTTCAGCAAAATGTGAAGGACAAATATGGATATGAGATATCATACAATAAAGCTTGGCATAGCTTGAAACGGGCAAGGGAAAATGTGTACGGGACTTGGGAGAGCTCTTGTCAAGATTTTGCCTAAATATATGGGGGCGCTACATAAATACAATCCGGAACAGTTGTGGAGTGGTTTCCTAAAGAAATAGATGAACGTGGTGTGCATACATTGGGGTACGTTTTCTGGGCGTTTAGGCCGTGCATCGAAGGTTTTAGACATTGCCGCAAGGTCATTAGTGTGGACGGAACACACTTGTGTACTAAATACAAGCATAAGATGTTAATTCTTTGTGACTCTCGATGCAAACCAACACGTGCTACCTCTCACATATGCTATTGTAGATGAGGAAAATTTTAGGTCATGGTTTGGTTTCTTCACATGGTAGCCAAATATGTGGTTTGTGGCGCCGAGGAATGTGTCTTATTTCGATCGACATCCGGGTATATTAAAAGCGGTTGAACGTGTTCTCGAGTTTCAAGCACCTATCGGAGTACACAGGTTTTTGTCCGAGACATGTGACATCTAATTTTAATAATAATTTTAAGAATATCGGACTCGAGGACTTGTGTTGGCAAAATTTCGGTTCGAGTTGAGTGTTCGTTCGTTTGAGAAAATAATGGATCAGATTAAATCATTTAACCCAGATGCTTACGAGTATTTGGCTGCGATTGATCCAAGTCTGTGGACACTCTGCTATGATGAAGGGAAACGGTGTGGAATTATGACTACAAACATGTCTGAATGCATGAATGGAGTACTTAAGGGTGCCCGACGCCTTCCAATCACAACCATTGTTAAGATCACCTTTGCAAGGTCGGCTAAGTGTTGTTTAGATCGCATGGCGAATGCATCGCTGACTCAATAATGAAACCAAATTTGGCCAGATGATGTACACCATAGGTTTGACAAAATGCACCGCCTCGGATTACAACATATGGTGCAGATGTATGATTATACTGATCAAGTTGCAAGTGTCATCACACAAGTACCGGGTTCTCAATGTTCACGTACCTTCAAAGTGAAGTTATCTACCCAAGAATGTTCATGCGGTCAGTGGAAGAATGATGGAATTCCATGCTCTCATGCAATACAAGCTTGTCACCATTTTAGGGTTGACCCAAGTGTTTCTATGAAGCAATATTATACCACTAGTGCGTGCTTGATGACATATTCTCGCAGGACATTTTGTACCATTGCCCGACGATGATGAGTGGGATGAGCCACCTTTCCGGATGCAACATAATCCGAGCGTCGTCTTGTTAGACGGCGTGGAAGAGATACAACATCAAGAATTCGTAATAAAATGGATCGTCCACAAACCCGTGTTGCTAGAGATGTTAGTGATGATATTGAGCGGACAACGCAAAGACAACCTGGAGGAGAGGCACAAGAGCACCTACGAGGACATGGGGGCGTGGCGGAGGGCGGCACGACGACACAGCCACAACCATCTATAGTTGGACCTTCCACGACCCATGATGTTCCTTCATCGGCACCTCATGTTGACATAGCCGGACCTTCCAGACTTATGATGTTCCTTCGATTGGACCTCCTATCGCATAGTTGGACCTTCTACTTATACACCTCGGATGCACTATGGTATGAAAATTATTAAATTCATAAAAATGGTTTTAATAGCAAACGGGTATTTTAATTGATCATTTTCCATTTTATATGATAGGTCCGTCTACATCGACTCAGGGTTATTTTGCCCCTTAGTGGACATCATTTTCATCACTATTAATTAGAGACTCGATTATAGTGCTACGAGACCTTTATATGGTGCCCATTATCCGTCCCACGTCCGAGCGTCCATATTTTAACATGACTACAAACATGTCTCGAATGCATGAATGGAGTACTTAAGGGTGCCCGACGCCTTCCAATCACAACCATTGTTAAGATCACCTTTGCAAGGTCGGCTAAGTCTTGTTTAGATCGCATGGCGAATGCATCGCCGACTCAATAATGAAACCAAATTTGGCCGATGATGTACACCATAGGTTTGACAAAATGCACCGCCTCGGATTACAACATATGGTGCGGATGTATGATTATCTTGAACAAGTTGCAAGTGTCATCACACAAGTACCGGGTTCTCAATGTTCACGTGCCTTCAAAGTGAAGTTATCTACCCAAGAATGTTCATGCGGTCAAGTAGAAGAATGATGGAATTCCATGCTCTCATGCAATGCAAGCTTGTCACCATTTTAGGGTTGACCCAAGTGTTTCTATGAAGCAATATTATACCACTAGTGCGTGCTTGATGACATATTCTCGCAGACATTTTGTACCATTGCCCGACGATGATGAGTGGGATGAGCCACCTTTCCGGATGCAACATAATCCGGCCGTCTTGTTAGACGACGTGGAAGAGATACAACATCAAGAATTCGTAATAAAATGGATCGTCCACAAACCCGTGTTGCTAGAGATGTTAGTGATGATATTGAGCGGACACTTTGCAAAGACAACCTGGAGGGAGAGGCACAAGAGCACCTACGAGGACATGGGGACGTGGCGGAGGGGGACGACGACACCACCACAACCATCTATAGTTGGACCTTCCACGACCCATGATGTTCCTTCATCGGCACCTCATGTTGACATAGTCGGACCTTCCAGGACTTATGATGTTCCTTCATTGGACCTCCTATTGGCATAGTTGGACCTTCTACTTATACACCTCGGATGCACTATGGTATGAAAATTATTAAATTCATAAAAATGGTTTTAATAGCAAACGGGTATTTTAATTGATCATTTTCCATTTTATATGATAGGTCCGCTACATCGACTCAGGGTTATTTTGCCCCTTAGTGGACATCATTTTCATCACTATTAATTAGAGATCGATTATAGTGCTACGAGACCTTTATATGGTGCCCATTATCCGTCCACGTCCGAGCGTCCATATTTTAACATATCGCCCGTCTCATTTCTCGCTACACTCAATGCATATCGTGATTTGACCGAGAGTTTACATCATCACCGCAGATAATCAAGATGATGAGGACGCGCCACAACATTCTACACATGACGACCAAATGGATCTTTGGTAGGCATAGTAGTACTTGACAGAGGGTAGCGCCTAGGTGTGGCACTTTGGGGTCATAGAGTTTAGGATTATTCATAGAGCTTATTGTAAAACAACTAATGAATCAACTTATTTAATATTAAGTCAGATCTTTTTATTACATTTATTATTATACATTTATCTCACACACATTTACATTTGCATTGATACGTCTTATCGGTGTAAGCTTTATACACATGTCTAGTCTTGTCAACAAAGCTTTATCGGATATCGCTTTATACGGATGTCACTTTATCGATGTCAACTTTATCCGTGATACATCTTGTCAACATAGTTGTATTAGTTGTTGGGCCTTGTTCGAATAACTTAACAAATTTACAAAAATGCCATTATGAATACTTCACACCGCCTATAAATACATGCTAAAAATTTCATTTGATTACACCTTGAACTCGTCCTCTCTAGCAACCCAAAAAATTTATATTATTTCTATTTTCACTCCACCTTTAAATGGATGAGTTCAATCGGTCCCCTCTACCATTCCCACGTAAGCCTAACTCCCGAGTTATTGATGAGTCTCTATAATGCGAAAAATACAAGGTGGACATTGCCGATGGACATCATTCTCATTTGATTCACTACTAAACGAGAAGAGTAAAGGTAATCGGGTAGTTGGTGAAACGAACAATAGTGTGGCCAATCTGGAGGCGAGAGCGGTCAAATTTGCATTCCAATGCAATTTTAAGTTCGTCGAGGTAAATCAACGAGTTAAACATCTTCAAGCCCGCTATATTTTGTTCGCCAAAATGCTAAGTACGCTGGGTGTACATTGGGATCAAAAATTCAATTTCGTGCACGCAACGGCAACTCACCGGGTCACTTGGCATTCGGTAAGTTAAATATTCTTATTTTCATCATGCGAGTTGTATTAATATTATGTAATGTAAGTATATTAATCATTCATTTTCTTTAATTTTTAGGATGATGACAACGTTACTCCGGATGCTTATATGATGGAGGGAGAACCTTTATTTGATAAGCTTCAAATATTGTTTAAGGTACCAGAGCCAGAAACACAAGGCTCAAGCAACTTGTCGGGTCACCCTAAACACTACTTGCCATCACAATCTAATCTTTGAGCAAGGAAGTTCTTCTTCATGCCAAGATTGATCGTGCGTGTTCTTGTTGTTTGCGTACTGATTTCGCGTACTTATGTTGTAATGGCATGCCGTATCTTATTTCAGTGTTTTAATATGTAATTTTCTTGTTGTTTTTTTAATTATGTTTACTTTATTATGTAATCGTGTTTCGATTGAGTAATATTTCGATTCAATAATATCCTAAAATTGTGTGTTTTATATTTAAACTTTCAATTTCAAAATAATTTTAAAAAAATAAATCATGTATGTTATAGGCGCAGTCAAAGGGGCGCTATGTGGCGTAGACCGAAAAATAAAATGTAGAAAGACAAAAGAAGCGCCCATACCAAGGGCGTCGCTGTGGGCGCCTTGTAAGGGCGCCTACACATAAAATTGCAAGCCCTCCCATTTTCACCCCATATTTGCAAATGTTTGTGGCAAATGCCACAAACAAAAAAAATAACCCCTATTATTATGAACAAAGCAATAGAACAAAGAATCTTTATGGCTAGCTTTCAATGTTTTCCAGAAATGGTTCTTATTTTATTTTTCTTGTTCGACTCTATTTTCCAACAATCGCAATGGGTTACCTTCTTTTGTGCTCCAGATTTTTTAACTTTAGGGATATTTAGAATGCCTTTTGATATTGTTTCGTGCTCAAAAGAAAAGAAATTTAGAGAGAGAGAGATACTAAATGTCATATATGGTTCACTAACTTATACTTGAGTTACAATTTTGTTCACTAATTTAAGGGTGTAGCAAAATAGGACACTACCTTCTAATTTGTTACACACACACACACACACACACACACACACACACATATATATATATATATATATATATGAGAGAGATAGAGAGAGATACTAAATGTCATATATGGTTCACTAACTTATCTTGAGTTACAATTGTGTTCACTAATTTAAGGGTGTAGCAAAATAGACACTACCTTCTAATTTGTTGCACATTGAGTCCAATCTCTATCGACAACTTGGGAGCAATCCCGATTGATTTACAATTGTCGATAAAGATTGGACTAAATGTACAAGAACTTGTAAATTAGTGTCCTATTTTGATACACTGCTAAATTAGTGGACGAAAATGCAACTTTGTAAAAATTAGTGGACCAAATATGCAATTTAGCTTATATAAATTTAAAATTTACGCTACATACACCAAAAAAAGTGCGAAAAAGAAATGGATAAGGCACATAAACCATATCCACTATTATTTAGTAATTCTTATAAAACATTGGTTGCAAAATTGTTTTGCTATCTAGCTATTATTTTGTTGATCCATGTATAAAATCCTCGACATTTTATTCCCGATTGTACTTCTTCACCAATGCACCCCAAGGAAGCCATCCTAAAAATAAATACCATCACTTTTTGCTATCCAAGCCAAGTTATGGGTCGTATAATGTTCATCATGGTTAACAACAACAAAAGCTTTGTCCTTGTTAGTCCACCAAAGATGGCAAAAGAACGAAGTCGAAAAGGATTTAAGCAAAAATTGAAGTTGAAATTTTGATTTAAGGTAAGTGTATGATTTCCAAGATCGTTATCTTTAGATGCACAATGCAACAAAGAAATGGTTCAAGATTTGGAGGAGACTATTAATAACATAAATATTAAAATTTGATCCGGGCAGAAAACATGCCGACCCTTGAAAGTGGCTAGCATATAGGACGAAAGATAGTAAAAGAAACTTGAAGATCATTGTATGATTACTCATATTGCTCTTAGACGGTAATTGTTTTATGTGTTCATATATCACTTAGTATTTGTTTTGAAATCAGTTTAAATAGTTTCATTCTTTTCGTAATAGGTTTGAAAATTGTAATGAGTTAATGTGAATTTCAATTTGATTAACAAATTTCCGTTATAGGATTTCAAATTTTGTGAAATAAGATGTACATGATTTTCTTAATCCAGCCACTGTGAAATTGCTTTTACCATAATGTATGTGTATTTGCAGAATTAATGTAATCATATTCTGCTGCATGTTTCGACACATATACTATGAGTATTCAGTTATTGGAATTTTGTTCAAAGTGTATTCACTCTTGACATTTTTGGGATCATATTTTTGAAATAAGGCAATCTATGCTAAATAAGATTGTGGATATCTACTTATATATTATAGGCTAATGTATAAAAGATTGGAATATTTAGTCCTCTAAGTGCTCTGCGACAATTTTGATCCCTATAAAAATTGATTTTTGTGCAATTTCAGTTCATAAGTTCTAAGTTTGTGCAATTTTGGTCATAAAAGAGTGAAATATGACTTGCATATTTGGGACCAAAATGACACAAAAATAGAACTTGTGGGACCAAAGGTGCATATAAAAAATTATGAGACCTAAATTACTATATGGGATACTTACAAGACCAAATATGTCACTCATTTGGTTTTACAAGACCAATATTGCTATATAAGATACTTATATGATTAAATATGCAATTTCTTTATATTTACATGACAAAAATTGCAATTAACCCTATATCAGATTATTATAGTAAATATGTTAAATTTTTAATGATGACTTGTTTTTTTAATGAGTTGCAATTAGAGGAGATAAATCTCAAAGAATTAAATATAATAGAAAGACTCGGGTTGGAATCATGATCAACACTATTGCAAATAGAGAGCGATATGACTTGAGCCACAAAACTCATGGTATCTTAATGACTTGTTTGTTTTCTCTATGATTTTATTATCTATTAAAAAATTAGTATAAGTGAATATTGATTTTTCAAACTTTTAGAGTGTACCGGATGAGCTGTCCTCCAACACTCTTATGATGCATTCTTAATTATATCAATGACTTAATTTTGTTATTTGAAATTGACGAAATCCTGAAATCTTTTATTAGTAACAAGTTATAAATCTTATTTCACAAGTTCAAAATCTATAAAAGAAGTGTGTTATTCAAATTGAAATTCACGTTAACTTATTACAAATTTCTAACTTACTGTAATCTATTCGTTGCAATACAAGAAAAGAATCAAACTATTTAAACTGATTTTTCTAAACCCAATACGATGAGGTTAACACAAAAATTAGCATTCAAGAGCTAAATGACTCATACAATAATCTTCAAATTTCTTTTACTATGCTTCATCCTATATAATGCTAGCCACTTCCAAGCCTCGGCATGTTTTCTGCCCAGATTAAAGTATTATGTGTATGTCATTAATAATCTCCCTCCAAACAGTACTGAACCACTAAAATTGCATTGTGCATCTAAAGACAACGATCTCGGATTTCATACATTAACATTAAATCAAAATTTTAACTTCAATTTTTGCGACAATCCATTTGCAACCGTGTTTTTTTGCCACCTCTGGTGGGATAACAAGAACAAAGCTTTCGATGTTATTAACGTTAGGGATCATGTTACATCCCGTCACTTGGCTTGGATAGCGAAAGCTGATGGTATTTATCTATCCGGAAACTTTCCTCCAGGTGAATCAATGAAGAAGTATGATTGGGAATAAAAGTCATAAACGTTATACATGGATCAACACATAATTGGGAATAATAGATTGGAATGTAAATTAGTTACGTTGCAAACAATTTCGCAATCAATGTTCTATAAGAATTACTAAATAAATAGTGGATATATATGTATGTTATATGTGCCAAATCCAATTGTTTTTCTAACTTTTTTATATAGGTATGATATGTATATATATGTATTTATATGTATATATAGAATGGAACTATTATATTTCTTTAGTTTTGTGCATTAACAATATCGTAGAGGCATTTTAAAGATCACTAAATCTATAAATCTAGAGCACATAAGAGGGTAATTAACCATTGCGCTCTTTATCTCTGGTATACAAAATATAAAAAGCTTGATAAATTTACTGTGGCAAAATCAATAAGACGTTTTATTTTTTATTTTCTTAGTGCAAATCCTGGAAGGTGAGCGAGGGACTGAGGGAGTTAGGTGGGAATTAAATCCATACACATGTTCGAGTTTTACATATGAAAATGACACAAATTATTTCTTGTTGACATTGATGTGTAACATTTATATCTCTCACTTTCTTAACGTAATAAATTCTGGCGTGGTTTTCTCATAGCTAAAAATAAAATTTAATGACTCAATTATTTTCTATATTGATAAATTAATGAGTTATTAATTACTATATAAACTAGTTGGATTTTTGATTTATTTTCGTACAGTCCTAAGGCTATTTATAATTAACAAACGTTTGATTGTATTTTGATATGATCATTGTAGGGCAAATGAAGGCAATTGGGATTTCAATTAGGACAATAGGATGGGAAAATTAGAGGCTCACAACCTGAACGCCACATTAAAGGCATTAGGAATAAGAAGGGGAATTAAGAAAACACAACAATGTAGCTCACTTGTGCAATTAAGATAAGTTTATTAAATGGTATAGAATGATGTCTTTATTAGATATAAAATGGTGTACATTTAATTATTAAATGGTATACTGATTCATCTATTAAAATGGTGCACAATTCATTATGGAAACGTGATGTTAATTAATCCCTTGATTGTAGGGGTGTGATTTATGCCATTTTGCTAGTTACTATTATGTCATTTCCACCTATTAATTAATTGATAAATCAATTATTTTTAATAGCAATCGGACCATTGAATAAAATGTGAATGAATTGAATTAATCCACATTACCACACGGTAAGCCCCTGCCACATTTGATCCTAACCCTCTCTCTCTATATATACACACACATAAATATACATTTTTAATTACTTATGTAATTATATATAAATGGATAGATTCAGTGTATAACACAAAATGGAAGATAAAGAAATGGACTTTGCATAAAAATCACTAATACAAACATTGATGCATTAACTTAATCAGTTAATATATTTGATATCTATTATTTAGATATAAATTTGTTGCATTATGTTGATCCATGTTTATGACGATGAAGCTTTCATTCCCAATTGAACCCCTTTACTAAATTATCTGGAGGATAAGCGCCTGAGAAATAAATACCATCACTTTTTGCTGCCCAGTAACAATGATGTTCTGTACATGGATTGGGATTCCACCTTGCACTGAAGGCATCAAATGCTTTGTTTTTATTGCCCCACCAAAGGTGGCAAAAGAACAATGTAACAATGGGCTTGTAGCAGAAATGAAAGTGAAAATCTTGATTTAGCGTCAGTGTATGATTTCCAAAATCATTATCCTTCGACGCACAATGGACTATTAGTGGATCGGTATTTGGAGGGAGATTATTGACAACATGAATATTGTATGAAAATTTCCTTCCCGCAAAGCATCCGGATGCCTGGAAAGAGTAAGCATATAGGATGAAGAGTAGTAAAAGGTACTTAATCATGGTATAGTTCACTTGATATATAATGTGTTCATCTCTTTGTTTTGGTTTTTACGTCGTTTAAATAGTGAAATTCTTTTTGGCACTTTGTTGAAAAGATTACACTATATGTTAGAATGATGTAATAGGTTGAGCTTAAGATTTTAAATTAATTAAACGGGATTTCAAATTTATCAAATCTGGATAGTGGTAATTTAGAAATTTCAGTTACGCGGGATTACAGATTTGTTAAACATGAATAAATGAATACATTATAAAGCTGGATTGTGGTAATCTGATAAAATGGATTGTGGTAATCTGTGAAAAAATAGGGTTTAATTGTTGAATGAGGACACTAATTATACCATAATAGCAAAGAAGGATACTAAGTTTGCGGACTTCCAACTTAGGACATTAACTTTAACTTTTTGGCGAATTAAGGACAAATTGAGCCCAAATTTGCCCAATCCGGGCTAATTATCATGTGGACCTCAATTTTGAGCCCGAATTGAGCAAATTCAGGCTAATTGTTTGTCACGTAAAATAAGTCTAAAATTGTTTTAAAAATTTACAGAAAAACTGAAAATCTGAATCAATTTAAAAATATAAAAATTAATAAGTAGTGTAAAAATATATAAAAATAAATGCGATGATTATTTTAAGAATTTAAAAAATTAACAATTAAAATATCAATATACAAAAATAAATATAGAAATACAAAAATAAAATTTTAAAAATTATTTAATAAATCTTAAATTACTAAATGAAATCTTAAAATGTGAATTAAGATTTAAAAGTTGTTTAATATATCTTAAAAGTACCGAATAAATCTTGAATTATTTGAATAAATAAAAGAATTATCAATATATAAAATCTAAAAATTATTTAGTAAATCTAAATTTTAACAATTATTTAAAGTAATTTCAAATTACAAACTAATGTTTGAAAACTACTTAAAGAAATAATTTTTTTTTATATGTAAGTAAAATAATTTTTTGGGTTCAATTGTAATTTTCATATTTATTTAAGTATTTGAAATTTTTAATTTGTAATTTTAAGTTATTTTGTTTTAAATTTTTAATAAATTTTAGATTTAAATAAATAATATTTATTTGGATATATTTAAATAATCCATAACATATCTGTTAATTTATTTATATATTAAATAATTCTTTTAATATTGTTTCAAATTTTCAAACTTCATTTAGTTTATTAAATGTTTTGTTATTATTTTATTTTTGATATTTTCAAGATTTATTTTTGTGTTTTTACATTTTAATTTAATGTATATACTTGAAATAATTATCAAATGTATTTTCATATATTTATACTCCACTTGTTAAATTATAAATTGCTCAAAATTTTCAGATATATTTGTAAATTTCTAAAATAATTTTTAGACTTATTTTACGTGACATAAGCAATTAGACTATATTTGGGCAATCCAGGCTCAAAATTGAGGTCTACGGCAATTAGGCCGAATTGGATAATTTGTTTTTAAAGTTATTGTCCTAAACTGAAGCCCACAAACTTAGTGTCCTTCTTTACCACTGAGTTATAGTTAATGTCCTAATTTTACAATTAAACCAAAAAATGGCTCACTTCATTATGATCACTAATAGTTATACGAAACTGTACAAAAGTGTTTACAGAATTATGTGCAACAATAACTACACTAAATGAGCTTAAGATTAGTAGCAATTGTAGAATCAATGGTCAAAACATAACATAAATTAAAAAATTAAACTGATTATATATGATTTTCTTTAATCGGCCCCACGATGTCCTTATATAATCTACGCACTATCAAATTATTTAATCTATACAACGTTATGTTTTCCAATTTGTTATTTTCAAAACTCGTTCTTTCCGTATTTAATGTCATATAATTGTTAATTCCATAGCTTCCTTGGTTGCCACATTCTTGACGGAATCAGGATTTAACATTGAGTGGGACAATAATTGGAAGATCAAAATTTTATTTTATATACGGTATAATTGTTGGTTAAAATATATGGGTGAAGGTTTCTGTTTGAAGAAAATGGCTGGGATATAGTGTTTAGGCAAAGTCGAGGCCTGTATTTAATACAGTCTCCGCAAGACAAAAACGCCCCGTATACAAGTGCTAACGGTTCTGGCGCTCGCCTCTAAGATACAACGACTTACTATTTTGGTTTAGCAGCACTTGCAAAAACCAGAATACAAATGACAGAAGTGTTTTTCTGACTTTCAAGCTACAAAGGAAGGTAATGATCAAGATGCTTTGAATGCAGAATGACCGGTTAATATCTGATAATTTTCTTATCTCGATTCATCAGTGGGGACGTTAATAATATAGGCAAGCAAGTGCCCGTACGGAAAATCGCGTCTGTAGGCTCGAAAAGGCACATTTTCAGTGAACAGACGCACCTGTTCAGGAGCGCACGGCCTGGCGGCTGCCGCCGCACCAACCTTCGGCAGGGAGCACGACCCGACCGCACGGGCCATGCTCCAGCCCGTGCGCCACTTCGAACATTTGCGGTAGGGAGCACGACCCGACCGCACGGGCCGTGCTCCCGCCCGTCTCGGGGCCGAAACTTTCCCATTTGAAATCTGATTTAATTAATTACAAAAATTAATTAAATCCATTTAATTTTAAAGGTTTTTGGTCCAAAAGAATAAGGGCCCAAGCCCAAGCCCAGGCCCACGACCCGGATCAGGCCGAGCCGAGCCGAGCCGGCGGGGCGGGCGGGGCGGCGGCAAGGCTAGCGTGTGTGCTTTGAACCAAACCCATAAGCATGTAGGTCATTTCCTTTAAAAACTTGGGTGCCCCCAAGTGCCCAAACCCATTTGTCCAACTTGGGATAAATAAACTGTGCAACTTTGCCTCCTTTTTCTTATGTGGGATGGAGCATCTCTCCTCCCCCCACATTTTCCATTTTCCATACCATTTATTTGTATTAAGTGGCTTAACTTCTAGCATTAATTTCTCATTCACCCTAATCGGTTTTGAGAAATTTCAAATGCTATTCTCATCTACTCTTTTAGTAGAATTTTTACAAATAATTTAATTCCATTTTTCACAAATGGAAACCACTTAATAAATTGGTCAAAATCGGGTCAACACCCATTTCTCAAAGACCAATTCCAACAATCCCCACATGAATGAAATTAATGCATGCGTGTATGCAGATTCACTTGAAAGTCTCGGAATCGTTATTGCATCAAGATAGGTAGCTTGTGGATTTTAACATTCCTTAGTAAAATACTATCGTTCTTGGCGGCTTAGTGACGCGATGTCTTGAATTACTTAGTCGTTTGTGTAAACCAAGACACCAAGATTTACACAATAATAACTCTAACACTTGTTGTTCTCACGTTGTGTCCGTTTACCCTGGACCATATCTTAGATTCATAAGTGTTTCTTTTGAAGCGGCCATTACTTCTCACTTATATAGGTGATCTCCTATTGAAGAGTATCCTGCAATACTCCACCTTTCGGTATAGGAATCATTAAAAGTCTTAAACTTAACCTCACCACATTCGAAGGTTTAAATACACTTGGATGTATCGAGAATGAGCTAACACATTTTCCAAGTGTTCAAATTTGAACATTCATAACTTAGTTGTCCCATTGAACCAAGGTCTTGGGATCTCCAATTCACAAGGTTGGGTTGCCGCTATGAATATTCTTTAAGTTTTGGATTTTAAACCCATTTCCCTTAACAGTTTATACAAATGATCTCGATTTATGCCTTTCGTAAGTGGATCCGCAAGGTTTTCCTTTGACTTCACGTAGTCAACCGAAATAACCCCAATAGAAATCAACTTTCTAATGGTATTGTGTCTCCGACGTATATGTCTAGACTTACCATTATACATACTACTTTGTGCCCTTCCGATTGTTGATTGACTATCACAAAGTGTATCATAATAACGGGCACAGGCTTATTCCAACAAGGAATATCCTCTAAGAAGTGTCTAAGACATTTTGCTTCTTCTCCAAACTTTATCTAAAGCAATGAACTCGGATTCCATAGTGGATCGAGCTATGCATGTTTGCTTAGAAGACTTCCACGACACCGCTCCTCCACCTATTGTGAAAACAAATCCACTTATGGACTTGGAGTCTTTTGTGTCCGATATCCAATTGGTATCACAAGATCCTTCTAATATTGCTTTGGATATCTCGTATAAAGTATTCTCGTAGTTCATGGTGTACTTTAAATATCTAAGTACCGTGTCACGGCTTTCCAGTGATCCATACTGGGTTACTTTTGAACCTACTTAGTTTACTCACTGAATATGCAATGTCTGGACGTGTACAATTCGTTAAGTACATCAGACTGCCAATTACCCTTGCATATTCCAGCTGAGAAACTGGTTCGCCTCTATTCTTGGCCAAGTGTAGACTTAGATCTACAGGTGTCTTAGCCGGAGGATTATCAAAAGCATTAAACCTTCTGAGTATGCTTTCGACATAATGGGATTGTGACAAGACAATTCCATCTGAAGTTCTAGAGATTTTAATCCCTAAAATAACATCAGATAATCCCATATCCTTCATGTCAAAGTTCTTCTTCAACATGTTCTTAGTCTTCATGATTAAATCATGACTACTTCCCATAATCAACATATCATCTACATAAAGGCATACTATGACGTAATCATTTGTAGTACCTTTAATGTAGACACACTTGTCACATTCGTTGATCTTGAAACCGTTTGACTTCATAGTCGAGTCAAACTTTTCATGCCATTGCTTAGGTGCTTGTTTTAGTCCATAAAGTGACTTAACAAGTTTACACACCTTTCGCTCTTGACCGGGTGCAACGTACCCCTCGGGTTGTTCCATATAAATCTCCTATTCAAGCTCACCATTCAAGAAGGCGGTCTTAACGTCCATTTGATGTATCTCAAGGTTATGCAAAGTCGCAATAGCAATGAGAACACGAATGGACGTAATTCTCATGACATGAGAATATGTATCGAAGAAGTCATATCCCTCCTTTTGTCTAAACCCTTTAGCTACCAATCGGGCTTTATACTTGTCAATAGATCCATCTCGCTTTATACTTCATTTTAAGGATCCACTTGCATCCCAAAGGTTTGCAACCCGGTGGGAGATCAACCAACTCCCAAGTGTGATTTTGCATGATGGAATCTATCTCACTATTGATAGCTTCTTCTTTCCGAGAGAGCTTACGGACTAGACAATGCTTCTTGAATAGTTCGGGGTTTGTTTTCTAACATATAAGTTTGAAAATCGGACCAAATATCTACTTTTGTCCTTTTATCGCGTCTTGGTTCCTCTTCATCATCACTTTGAGGTAACCTTGCAGTATCATAAGTCCGTTTACTCGAACTTTCTTCTTTCCGTTCTTTGTTCGGAAAGATATTCTCGAAGAATACAACATTCCTTGATTCAATGATCATACCTTCATTTATATCAGGAATAGCTGACTTGTGCACTAAAAAGCGATATGCACTACTATTGTTAGCATATCCAATGAAAGCACAATCGATTGTCTTCGGACCGATTCTAACTTGTTTCGGCTTAGGTACTTCGACTTTAGCCAAACACCCCCACACTTTGAGGTATTTATATGACGGTTTACGTCCCTTCCATAACTCATATGGAGTTTCATTTTTACCTTTGTGTGGGATCTTATTAAGAATGTAGTTCGCGAAAAGTATGGCTTCCCCACAAGTTTTGGGGCAAGCGAACTTAGCAACATCGCATTCATCATCTCCTTAAGAGTACGATTTTTGCATTCTCGCAATACCATTTGATTGAGGTGAGTAAGGTGCAGGTCGTTTGATGAATTATACCCGCTTTCGAGAAAAATTCTTCAAATGGAGCAACATACTCTCCGCCTCTATCACTTCGAATCATCTTAATCTTCAAATTAAGTTTTAAAAGCTACTAAAGCTTCATCTTTGCTTTTCAAAAGATACACATAACAATATCTTGTGCAATCATCTCAGAACGTTATAAAGTACTTTTTCCCGCCTCGAGTTTGCACAAGTTTTAAATCACACACATCCGTATGAATTAACTCGAGTGGTTTGGTACTTCTCGTTACCGAATGAAACGGTGCCTTGGCCAATTTTGCTTCAACACAAATTTCGCATTTGTCTTGTGAATCGGTTTTAAACGTAGTTATTAATTCCAGATTCACTAACCTTTTAATTGTGTTGAAGTTTACGTGTCCTAATCTATCATGCCTTAAATTAGAACAATCCAACAAGTAAAATGTAAAATGTTTTTATTCTTCGCCTCTTAGCGGAAAATAGACATTACACTCATTTTAAAAGACCACTTATCAAGGTAACCTTTACATAAAAACTGACCATTCTTGGTCATTACAAACTTGTCGGACTCAAACACTAGTCTATATCCAGCCTTGCTAAGTAAAGGACCGAAAACCAAATTCTTGCGGATGTCCGGATATGCAAAGACATCCACAAGCGTAAGCTTCTTCCCTAAGTCATCTTGAGCACCACTTTTCCAAGCCCAACGATGTTGGAAGTCGAAGAGTTCCCCATGAACAACTTCTTTCCATTAATCGTGAGTGTAGGAGGAGAACATCTCCTTGTCGGCACAAATGTGATGTGTTGCCCGGTATCTATCCACCACTCCTCGGGGTTATCCACCATATCGGCTTCAAACATAATGGTAGAGAGATCGAGCTCCGACAAGTCAATTAGAACCGACTTGTCCTCCGTCACATCGGCTTGTTGGTTGCCACCTTGATTGCCCTTTTTTCGGTGTCGGCAATCCTTAGCCATGTGGTTCGGTTTGCCACAATTGTAGCAATTGCCCTTAAACTTTTGGCCTTGCCTTTCTCCTTCCCTGAGTGCTTACGTTTCTTGTTAGTGCTCGATTCAAAGAAGATTGGCGTTAGCCTCCATTCCGACTTGCTGGATTTCACATCTAATTTTCGGTTGTCTTCTTCGATGCGGCCGAACAATCGATCCTCAAGCCCCATCTCTTTGCGCTTGTGCTTGAGGTAATTTTTGAAGTCCTTGCACAATGGCGGCAACTTTTCGATTATTGCAACCACTTGGAAGGATTCATTCAAAATCATCCCTTCGATACTAAGTCGTGAAGGATGATTTGAATCTCCCGAACTTGGCTGATCACCGTCTTGGTGTCAACCATCTTGTACTCAGAAATTTGTCGACAACAAATTTCTTTGTCTGCCGACATCTTCCGTCTTGCATTTCTTCTCCAAGGACTCCCACGTTCCTTAGACGCGTCTTGAACGTGCTATAGGCGTTGTAGAGAGTATCGTCTAGCCCGTTCAAGACATAGTTCCGACATAGAAAATCGTTGTTATGCCAAGCATCCACGATTCTCCGGTTGTTGTCAACTTCGTATTCTCCAACGGCAAAGTAGGGGGTCATCTTTCGAAAAACGAGCCAACCCCAAAGTGGTGAGGTAGAACAAAGATCTTCTTGTTGCCAACGTTTGAAGTCGGCGCCGGAAAACTTGGGCGGCTTTTTGCCGTGAGCGGAGCAAAGACCATAGGTGTGAACGAGATCGAACTTGATGCCATCGTCTTCAACAAAACGTAATTTTCGTCTTGCGATTGTTGGTTAAAATATATGGAGTGAAGGTTTCTGTTTGAAGAAAATGGTTGGGACATAGTGTTTAGGCAAAGTCGAGGCCTGTATTTAATATAGTCTCCGCAAGACGAAAAATGCCCCGTATACAAGTGCTAACGGTTCGCGCTCGCCTAAGATACAACGACTTACTATTATGGTTTAGCAAAGACTTGTAAAAACCAGAATACAACGAACATGAAGTGTTTTTCTAACTTTCAAGCTACAAAGGAAGGTAATGATCAAGATGCTTTGAATGCGGAATGACCGGTTAATATCGATAATTTTCGTGTCTTGATTCATCAGGTGGGGCGTTAATAATATATGCAAGCAAGTGCCCGTACGGAAAATCGTGTGCAGAGGCTCAAAAAGGCACATTTTCAGGTGAACAAACGCACTGTTTAGGACCGCACGCCATGCTCCCTCCCGTCGCGGGGCCGAAACTTTCCCAGTTGAAATCTGATTTAATTAATTACAAAAATTAATTAAATCCATTTAATTTAATTAATTACAAAAATTAATTAATTAATTATTTTTAAAGGTTTTTGGTCCAAAAAGAATAAGGGCCGTGAAGCCCAAGCCTAAACCACGCCCACGACCGGACCCAGGCCGGACCGAGCCGGGCGGCGCGCGCGTGTGTGTGCTTTGAACCAAACCTACAAGCATGTAGGTCCTCTCCCTTTAAAAACTTGGGGCCCCAAGGGCCCAAACCCATTTGTCCAACTTGGGATAAATAAAGTGTGCAACTTTGCCTCCTTTTTCCTATGTGGGATGGAGCATCTCTCCTCTCTCATATTTTCTATTTTCCATACCATTTATTTGTATTAAGTGGCTAACTTCTAGCATTAATTTCTCATTCACCCGAAATCGGTTTTGAGAAATTCCAAATGCTATTATCATCTACTCTCTTAGTAGAACTTTTACAAATAATTTAATTCTATTTTTCACAAATGGAAACCACTTAATTAATTGGTCAAAATCGGGTCAACACCCAATTTCTCAAATACCAATTCCAACAATAATTACAAAAACACCCTTGATATTTGGGCTAATTAAAAACATAGAGATTTTTCAAAACACCCTTGAGTATATTCCACAATTTTAAATGTTATGATATCTATATCAATGCCCAAAAATAGTTTAATCAAATTTCAAGATAGTAGTCACGGGCTTGTGTGGTCCACAATAGATTTATTGACCAACAATGAATTGGATATAAAATCAACAATGAATTGGGTTAGGGGAACTAAGTACTACATATACATGCATATACATACATATATATATATATATGTATATATGTGTGTGTGTGTGCTTGTGTGCAGAAGAATCGAGTTTGCATGAGAAGTAAGCTCATATGAGCTAACTGCATTTTCTGTGTGATAGTTCAAAAATTACGAATTGAAATGACAAAATATCCAGCTATATATAGTTCTGCTGGACATTAGAACCAAATGACAATTAAGCACTAAGAAAGCAATTGATGAGATAAACTAACTAAACTATGAAAATATCACATAAACCAACAATATACGTAAAAGAAAAAAGTTGGGGGGGAGGGCAGGCCCCCTGATCTTGCAAGTAATTCGGCCACTGCTTTAAGGAATAATTTCAATTTTAGAACCCTATGTATACCTGATTTTCGTTTTTGTATCTCATGTCACAGTGCCTCATCAAATTTTGGTCTTCAATATTACCTATTTTTAATCGATTTCGAAAATACAATTCGAGTTTTAATGTTTATTTACTTTTAAAAAAATATACACAAGCCCCAAATTTCCTAAGCTAAACTCAACAACATGCATTAAATCAAGGATGGTTGTGCTATGAGATCAAGCTCCAAGAATGAGTTATACGAAGGATTTATTGCATAAACAAGTGAATTTCAAAGTAAAAAACAGTCAAATTCAAACAAATTAAGAATAAGAAGCAAACAATTTTCAAATTTCATCTTTGAAATCAAAAAAAAAAATTCCGTTTCACAAAATTTGATCTGAAATATAATTTTTTCCTAGGAATTAATCCTTGGGCAAGCAATACACAATAACCCTCGTGTAATCTAAATCCATAAGGAATTCAACTTATAAAGCATTACATATTGATGCAAAATCTGGAGAAATTTCACTTTTTCAAACTGAAATCTCAATTTTTCATATCGATTTTGGAGTTAGTCCTTAACCAATATTAAATAACGCTTAGGTATTCCAAATCCGTAAGAAATTGAAATAAAACAATACGAAATGATGTAAAACCTGAAGAAAATTGAATGAATTGGGGTTGAATGAATATTTTGGAACTTGGAGGATTTGGGGAAAATGTTGTCTGGTTGGCCTACTAATTCGGATTAACACCCCGTTTTACCTGTTGTAACAGTAAATTGTTTGTTTTGGGACGGCAACCTAACGGTTGGTAGTGGGATTGATCAAAACAAAAACATTACATATCAAAATTGATTAAGTCGAAACAATGGATACTAAAATCAAAAACATTGTAAAGATTGGGTATCAAAAATAAAATTATGCCAAGAAAACTTATCTTCTAGAATTGCAGAATAATGGGCATTAATCTTTTACGGTTTCTTCATAGTTTCTTCAATGGAATTGTAAAACAACATCGGTTTAAATTCTAATATGTTTGGTCGCCTCTTTTACGGTTTCTTCATAGTTTCTTCAATAGAATTGTAAAACAACATCGGTTTAAATTCTAATATGTTTGGTCGCCTCTCAAATTTCTTTTAATCATAATTCAAATTCTATCATTTCAGTTTTATCTTTATTTCGCTCCATGTAATTTTCTTTTACCAAAGGCCATTCATTCACACCTCTTTTAGAAAGTGGCAACACCAAGTTACAAAATACCTTATTTATCACATGCATATTTGTATACACAATCAACACACAACAAATATGTTCCAAAAATAATTACAATCTGAATGCGAGACAAAACAGGGAAAGCAAAAATGAAACTTGAGATAGATATATATAATAGAAGACAAAGAAAGACTAAAGCTAAATTATTTTTTTTATCCATCTATTGATTTAGTCAAAAATATTCTTAGCATATCAATTTTATGTTGATGACTAAAGGAAACTGATAAGATGGATGAATATGATCCTACATTACATTTTACCAAGAATATTTCTTTTCTAATTCCTTTGGAGGATAGAATCCCGAGAAATAAATTCCATCACTCTTTGCAGCCCAATAACATTGAAAATCCGCGCAAATATTATTTTTCCACCCACTACTGTAGACTATGAAAGATTTTTCCTTGTCACCCCACCATAAGTGACAAAAGAACAATGTAACAAATGGGATCTCACAGAAAGCGAAATGAAAATCTTGATTTATTGTAAGTGTATGATTTCCGAGATCGTTATTTTTAGAAGCACAATGCGCCACTAAGGATTGCGAATTAGTAGGTAGATTGTTGACAACATGAACCTCATACTTAGGCGTTAAAGCACATGAGAGTTCTTCTAAGGCCATTATATAGAAAAGGTTTGGAAAAAGCATGAGAAATGGTAGAAGATATTTCATCATTATAGAATGCATTGTTTTGCTAGATAATGATTTGTGATTTATTGATATTGTAGATCCGTGTTTATATATTCATTTTGATATATATGGATGAAATATTTGTATAAATATTTAAACATCCTAAGGGATTATAGTAATTTTGGCTATTGGTTTTGTCAATTCGGTTTAAGGTAAATTAAATTATGATAATCTAATTGTTATATGATTCATTAATTGTAATGTAACTTCATCTATCTCTTGTACCTAAATTATATACAATGCACATTGCCTCTTTATGTGGCTCTTCCTAGGTTGAAGTTAGTGATGAGATCCCGCGCCACTGTTAAAGTTATCCTGTCTAATGAAGTATATGTAATAATTTGGCTTTATTAAATGCAAACTTAGATTTACAAAAAAAAATGTTCAATGTATAAGTTCAATAATACAGTTAATAGTTTAAGTAATCAAATGTCTCATTTTCTTTCAAGGGCAAAAGGATGCGATTTTCACTAATTCTTGATAAAGTTCATGGGGATACATTATTAAATTAACTGGATACAACTCATTTATTTAATGATATACAATACATATAAAAATTACAGGTACTATATAATATAATTTATATTGCCAATCATATCGTTTAAATCTGCTAAGTAAACCATCAAATCTTTGGCCTTGTATGGTTATGTTTGTTGGAACAAACTTTAATGAATTACATCATTTTAATCCGGAGCGTTCATATCGAATTATCAAGAATCAAAACTAGATTGCGGAAGCATACCTGAGTCCATAGCAATTGAATTCTGGGATCTGGCCTTCTAGATCTACACGTCTCGAAGCTTTTCAGAGAACCCTTTAGTTTTCTCCGTAGGTTTCTTTCTGGCGATGGGATAGCAGAATAGAATTTCGTAGACGTATGACCTAGGGACCATAACCCTTATATAACTGTGTTATATTGGATACCCTATTTTAGCCCATCATTAAAATAGGAATAGCCCATTAAGTATCTACACATTAAAGGCCCACACCCTATTAGATACATTAAAGCCCAATTCCTTAAACCTTATTTGATCACTTATAAAATGGGCTTAACCTTAATTGACAGTCCACAATACATAGTTATTTCACATATAAGCCCAATGTTGGATTAAAGATCCAACAATCTCCCACTTGGGCTATATGTGTAACCTTATAATTATGTATTGTAAAAATAACCATATGAGCTCACTTTGTCTTTGTCGCATAACAAATGTATCTATAACCAATCCGGTCCATTAATCGCACCAACACAGGATCAAAGCGGCCTTCGTTACATTTATCGTAACTCGACCCATCAATGGTCACGTATGCCAATACAATTAAATGACATGGATTATGATGTGGATGCGTAGCATGGAAATTTCATGTAATGTGATCGTAACATGTATATTTCCAACTGGTCCACCTTAACTTTAGTGAGATCAACCATATACCAAAATCAAAGTGTGAATAAACCAAATAACCTTAGTTTCTCGCAGAAAAATAACTTCAACATATCCATATACTTTTGAAATAATCAAAATATGTCTACATCAAAAGAACATTATAATTACAAACTCCCACTAGAACTAAACATCCTCAAATGACATGACACCCATACGAGCAGTAAGCCCATGAAACGTTTTGGGTGGCAATCCCTTAGTAAGCGGATCCACAATCATGGAGTTTGTACCGATATGTTCAATAGTCACCGTCCACTTGGAACTCTTTCTTTAACAACTAGAAACTTGATGTCAATATGCTTTGACTTCGTCGAGCTCCTGTTGTTATTGGAATATAGCACTGCCGACTTATTGTCACAATATAACTTGAGTGGCCTTTCAATGCCATCTACTATGCGCAGCCCCGTGACAAAGTTCCGAAGCCATACACCGTGGTTGGATGCCTCATAACATGCTATAAATTCTGCTGCCATAGTAGAAGAGGCTATAATGGACTGTTTAGCACTCCTCCAAGAGACAGCACCTCCGGCCAGCAGAAAAATATAGCCTGACATAGATTTCATACTATCTTGGCATCCAAAGAAAAATCGAGTCAAGATATCCAACGATCTCAAGCCGATCCGACCTCCGATATGTGAGCATGTAACCTTTTGTTCTTTGCAAGTACCTCAAGACCCGTTTGCTTTGCTTTCCAATGGTCTATTCCTGGCTTACTCAAATATCTCCCCAACATCCCTACTATATACGCAATGTCTGGACGCGTACATACTTGAGCATACATCAGACTCCCTACTGCTGACGCATAAGGAATCTTCTGCATTTCCTTTTCCTCAAAATCATTATTAGGGCACTGTTTGAGACTGAATTTGTCTCCCTTAGCCACAGGGGTATCTCCTGGTTTACAATCCTGCATGCCATATCTTTTAAGAACCTTTTCGATATAGCTCTTTTGTGACAATCCCAATGTACCCCGAGAGCGATCCCGGTGTATTTGTATCCCTAACACAAAAGAGGCGTCACCAAGATCTTTCATGTCAAAATTCTTTGCTAAAAATCTCTTGGTGTCGTGCAATAAGCCTATATCATTGCTGGCAAGCAAAATGTCATCGACATATAAAACCAGAAATATATACTTACTCCCACAGAACTTATGGTATACACAATCATCGACCAAATTCATCTCAAAACCAAACGAGATGATCACTTGATGAAATTTAAAATACCATTGTCTAGATGCTTGCTTGAGCCCATAGATGGATTTCTTTAGTTTGCAAACCATATCCTTTGAGTCTTCTGACACAAAGTTTTCTGGTTGCACCATATAAATTGTCTCATCAATGTCACCATTGAGAAACGCTGTCTTCACATCCATCTGATGTAACTCAAGATCAAAGTGTGCCACCAATGCCATTATAATCCGAAAAGAGTCTTTCAAGAAACTGGAGAGAAAGTCTCTTTATAATCGATGCCTTCTTTCTGTGTAAAGCCCTTTGCGACAAGACGAGCTTTGTGCCTTTCCACATTACCTCTTGAATCCCTCTTGGTTTTAAATATCCATTTGCAACCAATGGGTTTCACACCTTCTGGCAATGAGACAAGCTCCCATACGTCATTATCCCTCATGGACTTTATCTCTTCATTCATGGCATCTATCCACTTTTGAGAGTTGGAACTTTCCATGGCTTGATGGAAGCTGATTGGATCATCTTCCATCATTCCAATGTCAACCTCATTTTCTTGGAGAAATACAATATAATCGTCTGACATTGCACTTCTTCTTTCCCTAGTGGATCTTCTTAATGGCACTGGTTCTTGAGGTTGTAGAGTTTGTTCATTTGGAATAACTTCGAACAGGGAGGTTCTCCGACATTGTCTTGATTTGTGTCTGAACAAGGTCGAATGAAATTCTGATCAATGCCAACAACACATGTGGGAATATCAACGTATTCCTCTTCAAAGACAAAGTCTTTTACTCTATCTCCCCCCGCAAACTCAACATCCTCAAAGAACCGGGCATTTCCCGACTCAAAAATAGTCTTAGTTGTGGGATCATAAAATTTGTACCCTCTGGATTTTTCAGAGTATCCAACAAAATAACAACTAATTGTCCTTAGGTCCAGTTTCTTTTCATTAGGCTTGTAAGGCCTTGCCTCAGCTGGACATCCCCAAACGTGCAAATGTTTTAGACTAGGCTTCTTGCCCGTCCAAAGTTCATAAGGGTGTTTATTTGTAATGAGTAGCTAAAATGAAAGATTAAAGCACAAAGAATGAGAAAACTTAGGAAATGGATAATCTCTCGATTAATCTTCAATCCTCAAGCTCCGATTCGACCCAATTCTTCCCTTGATTCTTCCTTGATGAATTTGAGCTATTTCTTGTGTTCTTGGTCTTTTCCACCTTTCCTCCCTGGTGTGCGCCCCAAGAAGTGGTATTTATACCCTTTTTGAAGTCTAGGTCAATTCTTTGTCATTTTTGGAGTTTTTTTAAACTGCAAGAACGCACGGGTCGTGCGCCCACGCACGGGTTACCCGTGCTCAAAGCCATAGGAAAACACCCAGTCTCTGTAGGGACGCACGGGTGGTGCGCCACGCATGGGCTACCCGTGCGCCATTCTTTAGAAATAATTCAGTCTCTGTAGGGCGCACGGGTCATGCGTCCCACGCACGGTTGCCCGTGCGCCACCCAAACGTCCGAATTTGCTTGCGCGGTCTTCAAAAGAGTTGTATCCCTCTCTCTTAGCTTTCCATAGCCACTTGAATCACCTCAATATCAATTTTGTAGAGAGAGTTATGTCCAAAATACTAAACCACTGCCCGGTCAAAAATTCTATACGCGTTTGGATGTTCCTTGAGATAAATCTCCTTGTTGTTTGATCATCCATGCTTCTTTTGACACACGACTCATCACTATGACTCTAGACTCCATATAGTTGGCTTCCAATTGGGTGTAATCGCTCGATTCTTGATGATTCTAGGTAGCAATGCTCGTATTTGTCACAAAAATCACTCCAAATATCGTTAAATTCCTACAAAACAAGCAAGCGTAATATCTTTTTCCACAAAGAGCGAATATATACCATTTCATACACGTTATTGCATGTTTAATCACCATTTTAGTCATATTTATACCTCAAAATACATGCAAAACTCACACCTATCAAAGGGGTCTTGTTAGTTGCTTTAGTTGGAACCCTATTTAGGATATATCTTTGCAGATCTTAAGTGCTTCTCCCGAGTGATTAAGTAAGGTAGAATGACTAATCATACTCCTCACCATATCCTTAAAAGCGTTACTGTTTCGTCTTTCAAAGAACACCATTCATAGTGGTGAACCTGGCATGGTGTACTGTGGGACAATACCGCATTCCTCTAGGAATTTAGCAAATGGTCCTGGACGTTGTTCACCTGAACCGTCATATCTACCGTAGTACTCGCCACCACGATCAGATCGGACGCTTTTAATCCTTTTGTTGAGTTGATTCTCAACTTCAGCCTTATAGGATTTGAACACATCCAATGACTGTGATTTTTCATGGATGAGAAATATGTAACCATATCTAGAAAAATCGTCTATGAACGTTATAAAATATTGTTGACCATTCCAAGAAACCGTAGGAAATGGTCCACAAATGTCCGTATGTATAAGTTCTAAGACGTCTGAAGTCCTGTTGGCTACAAATCTCCTATTGTTGGTTTGTTTTCCCTTAATACAATTAACACAAATATCAAAGTCTCAGAAAATCTAAGGGATCGAGAATCTCGCCTGAGACAAGTCTTTCAATTCTCCTTTTGGAGATATGACCCATCTCTTGTGCCATAACGTAGTTTGAATTCTAATTGGTTAATTTTCTTTTCACACCTCGTGTATATAGATGCGGGGATTCATTAAATGAAGCAATGGTATCCATCAAATAAAGATTATCATAACCAGGATAAAGAACTGACCCAACTAATTTTGAATCATGAAACAAACTAAATATCCCATTTCCAAATGAACAAGAATAACCAAATTTGTCCAAAACAAAAGCAAAATCAAATTCAAATCGAAAAGACGGTCCTACGAATGTCTCATTAAGATCCAAATAAAATCCAGTCTTTAATAATAATCTAAATTTTCCTATTGCTTCAACTTCAACCTGTCTTGCCGTCGCCCACATAGATGTATCTTTCACCATCACTTGGTTTTCGGCAATGGAGGCAACCCCGCATGTATAGACGCCCGATGTGAGTTGTTGCACCGAAATCTATCCACCAAGTGTGTCTAGGGACCGGGTTAAATTAACCTCGGAACAAACCAAATTAAGTAGCATACCTTTCTTAGCACGCCAGCGTGGTAGTTGGTACTGCTTTGCTTTTTCACATGTCCTTCAACTCCACAAAAGAAACAACCCAGTAGCGATGCAAAGATCGGTCTAGTACCTTCATTGCGATGGGTGCCTTTTGTTGTTTCTTTTGTGGTCTTTGTCTTTGCGACTTCCTTATCCTTCTTCCTTTTCAATCCTTTGCCCTTATGCTTGGAAGTTGAGGCAATATTAGCACTTTCTGTCTTATCTTGTTTCAACCTTTCCTCTTCCTGGACACAGTGTGAGATGAGTTCATTCGAGACCAAGTCTCTTTCCGACCATTATAGCTCACCTTAAACTTGGTTAAATTGTCCTGGAAGAGATATTAAAACCAAATGCACTAGCAAGTCCTCTGAGAGTTCTAGCTTAAGTGCTCTTAATTTTGAAGCGATATGATACATCTCCATAATGTATTCTCCGATATGCCTTTCCTCCATACCTCATTGAAATCGATTTGTCAAGAGCGTACCAATTTCACCTTTTTCGTTCTTGACAAACCTTTTCTCAATATCCGCAAGGAATTCCTTAGCTTGTAGTAATTTTCTCGGACATAGTGCCCCGAATGCTTCCTAATGGCTTTCTTCATGATCATCATACACATGCGATTCGATTTCTCCCACCTTTCCATATCCCTCTTTTCATCCAAGTACTTTTATCCGTAAGAGGGGTGGAGAATCGATCCTTATCGCAAGGTCGAGGTCCATGACTCCGAGAACTATCGGAAGGTTCTCTTGCCATGACTTGAAGTTAGTGCCATTTAGCATAGGAATTGAGTTGATCTTTGGCGATAATATTAAGCGAGGAGTAGACATAGTCAATCCAAAAAAATAAACTAATTATGCTCACATAAAGTATACTTAGAATTATAATGATAAATTCAAATATTGGTAATTCCCATCTCAAGATATCGGCACTCCACCAATATTTCATCTTGGTGCAAAGCGATGTCAAACCTCGATAATAAGAACATATCAAACAATAAATCTTCCTTTGGGCCAATTTAGTGTTCATATGTAAACCAAATAATTATCACGGTTTTATTACCCACGGTACGCACGTCGCAATTCGATAAATATCAACCTTCCTTTGGGCCGGTTAATATTAACAAAAGTTACACGCGACAACCTTTTATATTTCAAAATAAATTAATTTACACAAGAGAGGTCACTTTGGTGACATGTTGCTTCAATTAATTCATCTCAAAATATATAATCCATACCATTATTCGAATTTAAAATTTAAATTCCAAGATCAAACTTAATTTAGGGTTTTCCATATTATTGAGGCCAATTTTTTTAAAAAAAAAATTTTAATAAGCCCCAAATTAAAACCTTTTTTTAAAAATAAACCTAATTTTCTTTAAATTAGAAATAGGCCCTTAAAGAAGCTTTATTACCGGAAAAGCCCCAAATAGAACTTTAAATGCATAAAAGCCCGAAACAAGGCTGATGATGAAACAAACCGAAATTTTTCACAAATTATAGATTTGCCCCAAATCCCAAATTTTAGTGCAATAAGGCCATCTTCTCCAAATCGAAATCGAAATCAAAACGTCACCACACGTTGGTTGTTTAGTGTCGGAAAATACCGAGTTCCAGATTTCTGAGTTTCAGGTTTTCTACCTTTTTTTTTTTTTTAAATCCTTCAACGAAACCTATATCGAATTTCTAAAGCCTGAATTAAGAACCATAGGTGACTCCAAATGAGAATCTAAATCCATTACCGAAATTGAATAAAAAAAAAACGGAAGCCCAAATCATATATATACAGGTTCAACCTTATATACACGAATCCGAATATAATTGAACCGAAAAATTAATTCAATTCTTAATAACCCAATATGAATTTGCTCACGATACCACTTGTTGGAACAAACTTTAGTGAATTACATCACTTTAATCCGGAGCGTTCATATCGAATTATGAAGAATCAAAACTAGATCGCGGAAGCATACACGAGTCCATAGCAATTGAATTCTCGGATCGGCCTTCTAGATCTATACGTCTCGAAGCTTTTCGAGAACCCTTTAGTGTTCTCCGTGGGTTTCTTTACGGCGATGGGATAGCGAGAATAGAATTTCGTAGACGTATGGACCATAACCCTTATATAAGCGTGTTATATATGGATACCCTATTTTAGCCCATCATTAAAATAGGAATAGCACATTAAGTATCTACACATTAAAGGCCCACACCCTATTAGATACATTAAAGCCTAATTCCTTAAACCTTATTTGATCACTTATAAAATGGGTTTAACCTTAATTGACATCCACAATACGTAGTTATTTCACATATAAGCCCAATGTTAGATTAAAGATCCAACAATGTTTCCATGGACTATTTCTAGTTTCTAGTGTTGGAAAATGAATTTTCAGATTTATTGGTTTTCGTGTGAAAACCTGGAATTATGTTTGGATGAGTGAATGAGAATGAGTTTTATGTAGGTTTGGAAATGAGATTATGTTTGGTTAAGTAGTTTTGAAATAGTATTTTATGTATATAATAATTTGAAAAGT
The DNA here is from genome assembly GCA_016081115.2 of Rehmannia glutinosa. Taxonomy (NCBI): domain Eukaryota; kingdom Viridiplantae; phylum Streptophyta; class Magnoliopsida; order Lamiales; family Orobanchaceae; genus Rehmannia; species Rehmannia glutinosa. The sequence continues at coordinate 28,858,738 of CM071936.1, forward strand.
TGATAGTAGTTGAATACTTAAATTGAATATATAATATTATATTTGTAAAATTGTAGGCTAGTGGGTTCCATTAGATATATATAGTAGTATTTTAAGTAGATAAAGTTGATAATGGAGGGTCCCACATATATAATTGGATTAGAAAATAAGAATAATGATTGATAAGCGATGTAGGTTAGTGTATAGGGTTGAGAGATGAAATTGTAGGTTTGAGATGATGTTTTATGTGAAAAGTGGAAAGTGAAAATGATGATTTCCATTGGAAATTTTAAAACAAAAGATAATTTCATTTCATGAATAATTGAAAATTGGAAATGGGCGTAAACATAAACAAACAAGGCCTTTGCTTCCCACTGACAAGGATAATTTCCAGTCCATGCTGCCTTGTAAGCATCAAAAGACTATTTCTTCTTACCCCAATGGCAATGAAGTTGACAATAGAGCAAAGTAACAAAAGGTATCTCACAAAAGTCAAACGCGAAAATATAGACCTACTGCTAGTGTATGATTTCCAAGATCATCGTCCTTGGACGCACAATGCACCAACAGTGGTTCATATATAGTTTGAAGAAATATTATTAACAATATAAATCTGAAATTCATTGTCGAAAAAACAACTATGTCCTTCCTGAAAAAGATACGCATAACGGATTTAAAAATCTGCGAGAATTGTGCTAATACAATCATTATTAAATTCTTCAACTTATATCGCGTCAAGGCGATAACGTAGGCATAGAGTAAGATATTTCAATACGATTCTTATTATAACACTCTCTATAGTCTAGTGGCGTACATCAATAAATATCAAAGATATGATAATCTGACATTTAATAATCTTGAGTTGCAAAAATTATAGTTTAACTTCTTTTTTTTTTTTTTTTTGGCAAATTATAGACTATTTAATCATTTTGAATTTTCATGGTGGTGTAAATTACGATGACTTGTTTTTAATTCTTTGAAATGATTATAAGAGATTTGGCAGATGATCATGATAAACGCATAACATGATTTTACCACTTTACCCTTAAAACTATCCCAAAACTTTCTAAGGAAGGTAAGGTCTGCGTATAATTACTTTTTATCCTGGGTCGGGTGTGATCAATCCGACTCGAACCGAATCCAAATTATTTTATATCATTGATTCACTCACACCACATTTTCCAGATGATGCCACATTTAAAGTTACCAAAGTACATAATCAGATGTATTCTAAATAGTCAAACACGTATTTCTAAGAGGCTAAGTTTACTATTCACAATTATTATTTCTAAGTGACTTAAGCATCGTAAGGCTTTAGTTGGGGTCATCTCAAATAGGCTAACATGCGTTCTTTTTATGTCATCCACCCAAAGTACCGTAAGTGACCTTGAACACGAGTCTCAAGTGTTGACTTCATATACACCGATTTACTTAGTCGAATCGATTAGGTAAATTGTTTGGTATAATTATTATAATTAATTAAGAAAATAATCCATACTACCAATATAGAATATGTATTAATTCATTATGCTGGAACAAAACAAACCTCAACAATAAATTAGAAATAAAATAATGGTCTAAACAAAACTGTCAGAAAACGTGTAACCGACTAATTACATTTGACCCCTTAAAAAATCACATTTGAAATACAATCTTTTATATGCACATTTATTAATATGCATGTATCATATTATCATGTTATAACCTTTTAAGCAAAAATGCCACAAACATAAAAAAGTGGTGCAAGAAAATACATCTACGTAGTCATTCAAATGATGAAGACGTAAGCCGTCTAAGATGATGTGGACCGAGCCGAGATGGTCGAGCCGAGCTGAACCCACTACAACAAAAACAATTCAAGTGAGTGTTCCACTCAATATTCTCCCACTAAATAGATCCAATTCACCAAATGGGTGAGGCAAGGTGCCACCTGTCAACACATCAACGGGACAAGTCAACAAGTACCTCTCAACACACGACCACCATGCCCCAAGCACACCAAGAAGAGGACAAGTGTCCCATTATTATCTTAGATGTAATGATTATTTAGCCACCAATTGTATTAGTATAAATAGATCTCATTTATTAGGAAAATAACAAGAAAAAAAAATCACTATATAACTTGTATAATTCAAATTTATGGTGCAAAGCCGACCAGAAAAAGCCATCTCGGTGTTATTAATAAAATCACAGAATTAGCTTTTAATACTACTTCCAAATGTTCAGTTTTCATTTTCCAAGTCACATATTCCAAGTGTTCTTTTCTTGTTGATCGAAAAAGAGCATCAACACTTAGTAAAAGGCAGTTTGACATTTCTTGTAGCTAGATTTTCCAATTTTAAAGTTTTGTGGGAAGGCCTTCCACACACACACACACACACATATATATATATATATATAGTTTAATTGATTTGTTCTTATCAACAAATTATTTTAATGATATGTGTAAATTGCGATTAAAGTAAACAATAGCCCGTTGTAGTTTGAATAATGCAATATATTGAGTGATAACATATCACATTTGCTTTCACGTTCAAAGAATGCGACTTTAATAGTTCTTGGATAGAAATCTCTTTTGTGTGTTTTTGTTAGTACTAGTAAGGTGCACGTGCGTTGCACGTGAACCATATAATTTTACTAATTTATTAAAAATAAATTATCAATAATTTTAATTATATTAATTATTATTCATAGTTATAGAACACAGTTTGACTTAAAATGTTCATAAGTTAATTGTAAATTTAGAATAAGAAATTTATTGACTTTGATTCCATTTTGCTACTTGATTGTGCCTTTCTCATAGAACTCTTTTCTATGTAAATTGGAGATTTTCTAATGCATAAGGGATTATTTTATTGGATAGAAGAAGGATAAGAAAAGTATCCTAATTGGAGTTCTATGGTTTATTAGAGAAAGGACAGCTGGACGTTAGCTTCTAGAAGTATGACAGTTATTAGTTTGTTAGGTAGTTATTCTGTTGAAGAGTTAGTTAGTACTGTTGAAGGACGTTGCTTAACATTTCCTGTATAAAAAGGCACATCACAGAGTTCATGTCAATAAAATTCTCTCATACATAATATGCTCTTTGTAGATTAGTTTAATATGGTATCAGGCCGGTGATCGGCGCCGTCCACGAATTTGTTCTTTGGTCATCATGCCTTGTTCTTCAGCTACGTCTAGTTTCTCTCCTATTATATTTTCTCATCCGATTTTCTCCAAGCTGAATCATGATAACTACTTAATCTGGAAGAAACAAGTTATCTCCACCATTCGTGGTCGTGGTCTTCAATTGTTTCTCGATTCTACTATTTGTCTTGCCATTGAAATATCTTCCTTCCACCTCCAATGATGATGCTCCGATTCAAAATCCTGCGTTTCTCGAATGAGAACAACAAGATCAACTCATTCTCTCTCTGGATTCTCGCGTCGTAAGTGAAGATATTCTCACTAGGTTGGTTAATTGTGAATCTTCTTCTTCTTCGCTTGGCACACTCTTGATATCTACTTTTTTGCACAAGTTCGAGCTAAAGTGAGTCAAGATAAATTGCAATTACAGAATCTAAAGAAATGATCTCTGTCTATTAATGAGTATGTTCTTAAGATACGCCATTGTGTTGATATGCTTACATTGGTTGGGGATCCTGTGGTGAAAAGGATCATATTGATGCCATTTTAGAAGGTTTACCCCCGAGTATGAAACCTTTGTCTTTGTCAGTCATGACTAGAAATGACTCTTATTCCATTAATGAGATAGAATATTTCTTGTTAGCTCATGAGGCTCGTATTGATCGCTCTACTAAAACTATTGACAAAGATTACCACGGCTAATGTATCTATTTTTCCTTCCAGTTCAAATTCTGCGCTTATATTGGTCAATTTCTTGGTTTTGGTTCTACTCATTCCCCTAGAGTTTCTAGAGGCAAAGGTTATGTTCCTCGTGGTCAATTCCATGGACTACACCTTCCCAACATTGAATCTTCCTAAAATAAATAGTACATATAATACACAACATATTATTTATGAAAATTTAAGTTGTCGACAAATAGTAAATCATGAACTATATTACACTTATATAATATTCAAGTTCTCTCGATCAACCTCGAACTAAATTGTGTGGAAGGACAAATCACATAGCTCTTGATGTTTCTATCGGTTTAATCATAACTTTCATGGCTCTCGGACTCTTCACCTCGTCCCTACATTTCCACAAAGAATCTAATTTTCGGGGAATGTTGCTCGGAGTGCATAATGTGTCTGCTAGTCGCTTTCTATTGGATCTCGTAATGAAGAGTGGTATCCGGATTACGGGCTACAAACCATCTCACCGCTAACTCTCATAATCTAATGCAAAGAACACCCTAACATGGTAATGAACAGTTAAAATGGGGAATGGTAAGGGATTACATATTGCACACATTGGCTCTTCCTTTATTTCTTTGCCCTCTTTACCTAATCATTCTCTCTCTCTTACGCAGGATGTTTCATGTCCCAAATTACCAAGAATCTACTTAGTGTTTCAAGATTCTCCAAGGATAACAATGTTTATTTTCAATTTCATTCCGATCATTGTCCAGTCAAGGATTCCATTACTCATTCTATTCTCTTGAGAGGCCACCTACTGAATGGTCTTTATGTTTTTCCTCGATCAATTTCACTTTCTCATGTAACTTCTTCTACTTGATTCCCAATTTTACGTAATAATACAAGTTCTTTTCCCACATGTAATATGGCTTCTCGTCAGTGACTTTTGATGTATGGCATACAAGGCTTGACCACCCCATAATAAAGTTGTTAATTCTGTGCTATCTCAATGTGCCATTTCATGTCTTAAGGAACCATTAAAATCTATTTGTCAACCCCATTGCTTGGGTAAAGTTCACAAATTCCCATTTTCCAACTCTACTACTATGTACACAACCCCTTTACAATTGATTCATTTAGATTTATAGAGATGTCATCTTTGATGAACATCGTTTTCCTTTTTACTCGAGACTCGGCCATCCACCTCATCTTCTCCTTCTCTTGTTCATTGCCCTCCCTCACCTCCTCTTTCTCGTCCTACCTTCCTTCTCCAACTTCTATCATCCCACATCTTCCTCCTCGATCGCTTCTCGGTGCTCTTCTCATTCTCCTCGACAGCCTCATGTGTCACTATCTAATCCCCTATCTCCGAACATTTTAACCATGCTCTTTCTCAGTGCAATGTGTTCCTGCAGTATCGATTCACCACTAATACTCATTGCATGGTTACTAGGGCTAAGAATGGAGTGTTTAAGCCCAGGTTCTTGCAGGCTACTAAAGAACTTTGTTGATGCACTATTTTGGATGATAGGTGGAAGCAAGCTATGATCGATGAGTACTTGACCCTTTTGAGAAACAACGGTTGGGAGTTAGTATACCTTACCTCCTCGTAAGCATGCTATTGGTTGCAAATGGGTGTTCAAAGTGAAATAAAATCTGAATGGCACTTTGTTAACAAATACAAGGCTAGACTAGGGGCTAAAGGGTTCAATCAAGTGGCGGGTTTTAACTTCACGAGATACATTTAGTCCAAAGGTGAACCCTACTACTATCGAATTGTGCTTACTATTGCTATCGAGAACAAAGGAATATTAGATAGCTTGACGTTGCCAATGCATTTCTTAATAGTGATTTGAAAGAAGAAGTGTATATGCAACAACTATTTGGGTTTGAGGATCCTAACTTCCCTCAAAGATGTGTGCAAACTTGAAGTCCTTATATGCCCTAAAACAGGCTCCAAGAGAATGGTTCAATAAGTTGTACCAGGTTATCTCATCTTTTGGTCTTCATTCCCCAAAATCTGATCGGTCATTACTTGTTAAGTGCGGAGGAGGCACTACTCTCTATGTGTTAGTTTATGTTGATGACATATTGGTGATGGGAGTGATACACGGGAAGTACAAAGTTTTATTACATACCTCAAAAAAACCTTTTCCTTAAGAGATCTTGGCACAATTGATTACTTTATTGGAATTCAAGTTCAACCTACTCGAGAATGGTGTATGTCTCACACAAGCTAAGTATGTGAGAGACCTTCTTAGCAGAGTAAATATGCACAATGCCAAGCCATTCATTCTCGCAATGACCACCGGAGAAAAAGCGACGGACTATGGTGATGATCTGTTGGTGAATGCTCGGCTTTATCGAGAAGTACGAGGAGCTCTTCAATATGTAACTATAACAAGGCCAAAAATCTCCTTTGCTTCAATAAAGTATGTCAGTTTATGCAAAGACCCCGATTACTCATTGGAAGGTTGTGAAACGAATTCTAAGATATCTTAATGGCACACTTGATTATAGGCTCAACTTTACTCCAGGACTTGTCACTTCAATTCAATTTGGTTGGTTATTCTAATGCCGATTGGGCTTCCAACTGTGATTATAGACATTCTACTACTAGTTATTGTCTCTTCCTAGGGTCCAACCTCATCTCCTGGCAATCCAAAAAGCAACACACTATCTCCGGGTCCTCCACTAAAGCCGAGTATAGGAGTGTAGCATTTCTTGTGGCAGAAATTACTTGGGTGCAAGGGTTACTTCAAGAACTTCACGTGCGGACTACTAAATCTCCTATTGTTTGGTGTGATAATTTGAGTACGATTCAATTGATCGCAAATCCGGTCCTTCATGCTCGAACAAAGCATATCAAATTGGATCTTTATTTTGTTAGAGATAAAGTGCAGCAACATCTCATTGATATAAGGCATGTCCTCGCTATAGATCAACTGGTTGACATCTTTCGAAAGCTAATTCAAGTTCTACATTTGTTGTTATGAGGGGACAAACTCAAGGTGTGTGATCCAACCTTAAGTTTGCGAGGGCTATTAGAGAAAGGACAACTGGACGTTAGCTTCTAGAAGTATGACAGTTATTAGTTTGTTAGGTAGTTATTCTCATTGAAGAGTTAGTTAGTCTTGTTTAAGGTTGCTTAACATTTCCTCAATAAAAAGGCACACCACAGATCTGTAAATCATTGAGTTCATATCAATAAAATTCTCTCATACATAATATGCTCTCTCTGTAGATTTAGTTTAATATGGTTTTACTTAGAATTCTGTTAAAACTTAATCTTGAGAATATCCGGTTCTTGTTTCCTTTTTGCTTAATCAGTCGTGGTTGGTATTTTGACGTTTCTGTTTCAAATTTTTCTCATTTTGTTATTTATTATAAAGAGGCAATGTGTTGCATCGATAATTTTATGTGTTGTCTTATAATTAGAACAAAACAACGACCAAAACTCCCAACCATTTGGAGCAATACAATTTTAAAATGATGATCCAATTAACTCAACATCTAGTCTTTGAATGAGGTTAAAAATGATTATCCAAAGGCTTTAGATAAAACTTAACATGAGATCAGACAACCATATTAGACAATAGGCATAATTGGGCATCTTAAAACCTATTGAGAGCATGTGACTGTAAGTAATTAACAATAGCAGCATATTAACACCTAATATAAATAAATTGATTGATAATTCTACGGTTGATACAAAAGATGAAAAATATTTATACAAATATCACTGAGGAAAAGAATAGAGTTACATTGTTTCTTTTATATATATATACATTGATTATTATTATTATTATTATTATTATTATTATTATTATTATTATTATTATCATTATTCACATAAACATTGATTTTCTTAGAGAGCTCAACCTATTTGTACTAAACACTTCAGCCATCCATCTATTTTATGCCAGAAATTAAAATCGGAATCGGTGATGCATGTCATTTGTAACCCATTACACTGCTCAGAAACCAAGATCCAATGGCCAATCATTTGATGTAAAAGCATAGCGTCAGGCAAAATAAACAATCACCCAACATTGAATCTTCCGGAAAATATATAGTACATATAATACACAACATATTATTTATGAAAATTTAAGTTGTCGACAAATAGTAAATCATGAACTATATTACACTTATATAATACTCAAGTTCTCTCGACTGAACCTGAACTAACTATTATCATCATATACAATCATGAAAATATTTGTTCACCAGATGTAGCTGTAAATCCTCCTCCTCGTATCCCTTCTCCTATTCGGAAGTTATAATAAATATTATGATGATTAGTATAAGAAAACTCATAATAAAGATTATGGTGATTAGTGTAGAGAAATCTATAATAGGAATAAGTAGACCCAGAATAAAGAAAGACACCTCAGGAGAAAAAACAACGAAACTGATAACAAATAGGATTAAACCCAAAATAAAAACTTCTTTTTCTGCTCTCTTTTTTCACCCCTCCATATTCTACAACTTAATCAGTAAACCAGTTGTCTGTTATAGACATTCAGAAAATGCAAAATTCCAACGAACATTCAAACTTCTTAATCTCCTATAATGAAAAGGACAAAAATATAAAAATAAAAAAGAACAATTAGACAGACCATAATGGAGAACACCACTCAGTTTCGAATAATAAGATTTTAGAAGTAAGATTATACAATGATGAGGATTTAGGTAAATTCTGATGGAAGTAGCAAAATGAACTTTTTGCAACATCCATCACGTTAGTCCAATAAAAGTTGATACAATATTTTAATTAGTGGTCGATGGTGTTCCAATGCACATGAACTTGTCATATAAAATGCACAAGGTACAAAAGGCAATTGTTGGGTATCAAAAATAAAAATAGAAGATTGAAAAATTTTGGAGGCTAAATATTTTATTGATTGTCAAAATTACAATAATTTTCCAAAGCTTATGCACTAAAGCTTTTGGAATCACTCAATTATTTTCTAGAGAAATTGCACACTGTCTCTCTAATATTCTCCTTACTTCACTCGTCCTGATTCACAAGGCTGGCATACCCAACTATTTATATGCATCACAAAGGTAGATAAAAGATGTTTCATTTAATTGGTCAAATGAATTTGGCAGCCACTTTTCCACTTTCCAAAGTGAAGATGAATTGATTTGTTTCTCCATGCATGCATGCATAATTCATGCAAACGACTTGGTAAGTCGATTAGTCATCTTCTAGAAAAATCATTATAACAGAAAAACTCTATGCATGCATCCGGCCGTGTGTCTGCTCCACTTCATGAAATTACAAATTACAATTTTAACACCCCCTCTTAATTTGTAATTCGGACACGGCTTTGGAGTTGCTCAAATTTTTCCGAAGTGACGGCTTTAGTAAAACCATCCGCTAATCTCCCTTGGTATTTATAAATTCCAATTAAATTTCGATGAAGTGATGTCGAAGTTCAATATGCTTCGACCTTGCATGAAAAAACCGGGTTCTTTGTCATAGCAATCGCCGACATGTTGTCACACAAAATTATTGTGGGATTATCTTATCTTTGCTTGAACATCGGATAAAATTCTTCTTAACCAAACTACTTCACAAGCAACATCGTGGCGGAATATATTCTAACTTTACTGATGAAAGTGATCTTGTCTTCTGCTTCTTAGACGCCCAAGAAATTATTTTCGAGCCAAGACAAAAACATATCCCGATGTACTTTTTCGATCATCTAGTGATCTCGCCCAATCGCTGTCGATATAACCAACAAGCTCATTTTCTTTTTCTTTGACATATTTGATGCCAAATTTCCTCGTACCTTGAAGGTAACGAAGAATTCTTTTTGTCGCCGCATAGTGTAGCTTGCTGGTTCAAGCATAAATCTTGATATCAAGCTTACCGGATATACAATATCGGCCTCGTGTTTGTCAAGTATATCAAGGAGCCAACTAAACTTCTATAAGTTTTTGCATCGGCTTTGGCACTCCGTCATTCAACTGAATTTTTCATTGACCGCAAGCGGAGTCGAAATTGGCTTGCAATTATTCATATGAAATTTCTTCAAAAACTTCTTCAAGGTATTTTTCTTGAGAAATAAAAATTTCTCCTTTTGATTGGCGAACTTGAGACCCAAATCCGTCATCTCGTATTCCTCCATCATTAACTTCTTAAATTCTTGCACCATAGTTAAACTAGTCCCTGGTATAAATCAGGTCATCAACGTAAAAACAAACGATAAGAAAATCTTGCTCACCTTTCTTTACGTATAATGACGGCTCACTTTGACTTTGCTCAAATCCATTGAACGAAAATAATTGTCAATCTTGCTTTTTCCAAGCCCATGGCGCTTGTTTCAGTCCATACAAGGCTTTTTGGAGTCGATAAACTTTTTCTTCCTTGCCTTTGACAATATAGCCATCAGGTTGCTGCACGTAAACTTCTTCTTCTAAGTCGCCATTGAGAAATGCAGATTTAACATCCAGCTGGTAAACTGGTAATTCCAACTGTGCAGCTACATCTAAGACAATGCGAATTGTCTCCATTTGGGCAACCGTGCAAAGGTCTCGTGAAGTCAACACCGGCCGAGAATACCCTTTGCTATAAGGCGAGCTTTATGCCTGTGAATTGAGCCATCTTCCTTGAATTTTATCTTGTAGATCCATTTGACTCCGATCAAATTTTTTCCATCGGGAAGGTCCACAAGCTTCCAAGTGTTGTTTTTCTCAATACTCGGCAATCTCCTCATCCATTGCAATTTGCTAAATTTCTTCTCTTGCATCTTCTTCATAAGTTTGGGGCTCACTTGCAAACATTGCTATTTCACTTGACTCATAAATTTCCCCAAGCTTCGTACCTTTCGGATCGGGCTTTGAATCTGGAATCGATTTGGTCATGGCGTCCCACCGAATCGAGTCTGGACTGGAACTTGTACTTGGTTGATCACTCGGACTTGGTGTTGTAGGCGGATATGTAATTGGTGTTTCCATCTGCGATTACCTTCCCAACTTCATGCTTCTTTTTCATTAAAGGTCACATCTCGAGAGATGACAAGTTTATTCGTCTTCGGTCTAGTAGACGATATCCCTTGACTCGTCACTATAGCCAACAAAGATAAGCTTTTCTCCTTTTCCGTCGAACTTCTCTCTCTATTGCGATGGAATGTGCGAGTACGCAATGCAACCAAAGACTCGAAAATGGTGCACCCGAGGCTTTCTACGGTGTCATGCTTTGATGAGCGTTAAAAATGTATAATTATTTTAGGCTTATATTATTATTTTACCTTATTAATATTATTAATAAAATGAATTTATAGTATTATTAATATGTTAGGAATAAAATAGGAAATCAACATAGAATTGTATTTGGAAGCAATTTTTAGTGCGGTTTGGATCAACGAGCATAGCTTTCATTTCCGACATGATTTTGGGATGATTCTTGAAGATATGGATTCACAATCCATTCATTTACAAGTTTTCAGAGAGATTGAAACCAAAAATCAATGTTTGGAATGATATTTTCTTGGATAAAAAATTCATCATAAAATGAGGATTGAAGGGTGCTCATTTAATTTCCAGACTTGACCAAGTTTGGTATTTTGGACATAACTCGAAAAATACAAGGTATTTGGATCTGAAATTTTACTGAGTATGTACAAATCATAGAGCTACAACATTTATGAAGACCCCAAAGTCAGATTTGTATTGGATGAATTTATAAAAATCCAAGAGGTCTGCACTAGTCAATCCCGTATGCCAACCACATCTCAATTATTCAACCATATCTTGGCCCATGGTTGTTCAAATTCAATGAAATCAGTTGGAAATTCAAGCCAACTCATGTGATAATTGATTTGTGGAAGAAAATTGAGCAAAGATGGCTGATATCATGGACAAAATGACCAGTCAAAGAAGGTGGCAAAGTTGGTGTTGATTTCCTTATTTTCCTACTTGTAATAAAAATAAAGAATAAAATAATTGTAAATTGATTTTTAGTTGGCTATAAATAGAGGTCATTAGCATTAGCCAAGAGCAAGTTTTATGTAGAGAAGTTAGAGTTACAAAGTTCAAAAGAATTTTTCTTTCTTGCTTTTCTTAAATTATAGTAAGATTTCTAGTATTTTATAAAATGCTTGCTTTAGTTTTTCTTCAATCTTTTGTTTTCTCTATTTTTTTCATGTTATTCTAAGTTTATTTTGTTGAGGAAATGGGGTGAAACTCTTGATAAAGGATAAGGAATGATTGTAGATTCATATTAAATTTCATTGTTTGTATCATCAATTTGTTTTTAGCTTATACATTTTTGTTTTGTGGTGTTTCTTGATTTATGTATATCTATTGGCACAACAAATACTTGGTTCCATTTAGTTAAATGTCTGGTTTTATTTCAACCGACTACTAATGTGGATACCTTGATTTGTTGTAGACAAAAGAATACATAAATACTTGATCCCATAAACAAGTATTGATGTTATAAGATAAATTCTAATTGATGATATAACATGATTACCTTATTGCATGATTTATATGTATAATATATTCCCATTGGAACCTTCTTTGTGCATGGATTCCAATAGTGGCAATCTAAGAGGTAAGAAAATAGAGTCATTCATTTATCTCAAATCAAGAGTGAATCCCTAATCCTCAACATTTCTATTAATTAAATTTCTTGAAAAAAAAATATATATTCTTACTAGTTAAAAATCTTTTACTCATCACTTAAATAAGAAATATCCTGTAAACTTCCATCAACTTCCCCGTGGATCGACCTCGAGACTCCGAGAAATTTATTACTTGAGACAACCTGCACTTGGGTTTGCAACCTTAAAGTTGTAGCAAGTTTTTGGCGCCGTTCTTGGAAAGCAAGGTAGGTTTCCGGTTTGTATATATATCACTTTGTAAATATTGTGTGTTTATATGCTTACATGGTGTCGTAGTCCAAATTCTCGCCGTTTAATTAGATATAATTCAGAAAATTTCATAAAAAATTTTGATTCACCTCCACACACACCAATTATGGTGAAGAAGTAATTGTTCAAAATGAGATGGAAAGAGTGGAAAATCAAGAAGTGCATAATATGCGTTATTATTTGCAACCTCCTCGAAATTCTACTCCTTCTTGTTTCATTTTTCCACTAAATGCAAACAACTTTCGATTTAAGCCAGGATGATACCTTTACTTCCTAATTTTCATGGTATGGATTAAAGCCCATATTTACATTTAAAGGAATTTGAAGAAGTATGTGCCACATTTGATGATCAAAATTGCACGATTGAAATTGTTAAGCTCAAATTATTTCCTTTTTCTTTAAAAGATAAAGCAAAAACTTGGCTTAGTTCGTTAAAACCTAGATCAATTGGTACATGGCAAGAAATGCAAACCGATTTTACGAAAAATTCTTTCCAACTCATAAAACAAATTCTTTGAAAAGACAAATTCAGAATTTTTCTCAAAATCCTAAAGATGTTTTCTTTGAATGTTGGGAAAAGTTTAAAGAGTTGTTGAATTCCCCGCCCACATCATGGTTTTGAAAATTGTCGTATATTCAGCTTCTTTTTATGAAGGTTTAAATCCTGAAACTAAGCAATTTATTGAATCAATGTGTAACGGTCAATTTCTTGATAAAGAACCCGATGAAGCGCTAGAATATCTTGACTATTTGGAAAAAATTCTCAATCTTGGCATAGTGTTGATGAAAATAAAGAAAACTCAATCTTACTCAAGAAGATAGTTTAAGTGCTAGACTTGCACTTTTGGCTAAAAGAATCGATGACATGGAAGTTAAAAAGTAAAAGAAGTTAAATGCATGTGCAAGATAAAAAAGTTTGTGAAATTTGTGGACTTAAAGAACACTCAACTAATGATTGTCCTCACATTCCCTGTTGAAGCAAATGTCATGAATGGATTTAGAAAACCTTTTCAATCTCCATATTCTGAAACTTACAATCCACAATGGAGAAATCATCCTAATTTCAGTTGGCGTGATAATAATCAAGCTCAACCAATAAATTCACAAAAGCCACCAAATTTTCCTTCATATCCATCCCCACATGTAAAATCAATTGAGGAGACTTTGCAAGCATTTATGAATGAACAAACAAACATCAATAATAAAACTTCTCAGGCTATCAATGAGATCAAGAACTCACTTTCAACACTCACAGCTTCTTTGCGAATTCAAGAAAAGGGTAAGTTTCCTGCTCAACCTCAACCTAATCCTTCTACGCAGTGTTGTGCTTCTACTTCGGTGAAAATCCGAGAAATGAGGCCAATTCGGTCACAACACTTCGAAGTGGAAAAATTGTTGATAAAACAATTCATCCTAAGAAAGTTCTAAATTCATCTTCAGAAATGAATAATGAAAATTGTGATGATGAAGAAGGTAAGTTGAATAAATGTAAGTTTGAAAATGATGAAACATATTCACCTCCTGTCCCTTTTCCTCAAAGATTGCAACCAACTCAAAAATTGAACTCAAATTCTGAAATTTTTGAGCTTTTTAAACAAGTCAAAATTAACATTCCTTTGTTGGATGCAATCAAACAAGTCCCACCTTATGCAAAATTTTTGAAAGATTTGTGCACAATTAAAAGAAAACATCATGTGAAGAAAAAAGCATTTTTAACTGAAAGTGTGAGTTCAATTATACAACAATTTGCTCCACCTAAGTACAAAGATCCAGTCATCCAACAATTTCATGCATTATAGGAGACACTAGAATTGAACGTGCTTTACTTGATCTTGGTGCTAGCGTAAATCTTCTACCTTTTTCGACTATGAACAACTAGGTTTGGGTGAACTTAAAGAAACTCCAATTGTACTCCAACTAGTGATCGATCAATTAAAATTCCAAAAGGAATAGTAGAAGATGTGTTGGTACAAATTGACAAGTTTTATTTTCCCGTTGATTTCATTGTTTTGGATACTCAGCCGGTTATAGATGCAAAAACACAAATTCCTGTCATTTTAGGTCGTCCATTTCTTGCAACTTCAAATGCATTGATTAACTGTAGAAATGGTATTTTGAAATTATCTTTTGGAAATATGACTTTGGAATTAAATGTGTTCAATGTTTGCAAACAACCTGGTGATGATACCGAACTACATGAAGTTGATTTAATTGAAGAAATTGTTCACGAAAATTTCACTGTCAATAATTCTTTTGAATTTACTGAAACATGTTTTGAAAATGAGAGAGTTTGTGATATGAAATGTTTTGATGTCTCCAATGGATTTTTACAAACACTAGAAAACCATTTTTGGAAACCAAAATTGAAGAGTTATCATCATCAGAAGTGCAACCTATTCCTTCAAGCATAAAAGCTCCAAAAATTGATTTGAAACCTTTACCATCTGATTTGAAATACTCTTTTCTTGGTGAGAGTGAAACTTTGCCTGTAATAATTTCTTCCAAACTTGATGCATCTCAGGAAAGTAAGTTGATCGAGATTTTGAAAATGCATAAAAATGCCTTAGGGTGGACCATTGCTGATATTAAAGGTATTAGTCCTCTAATTTGCACACATAATATTTATTTAGAGGAAAATGCAAAACCATCTACAGAAATGCAAATAAGACTAAATCCTAATATGAAAGAAATAGTGAGGAATGAAATTATTAAACTCTTAGATAATGAAATAATTTATCCTATTTCTGACAGTAAATGGGTAAGTCCTATTCATGTTGTGCCGAAGAAGTCTGGGGTTACAGTGGTTAAAAATGAAAATAATGAACTGATTCCAACTAGAACCATTACTGGTTGGCGTGTGTGCATTGACTACAGAAACTTAACTCGCTTACCCAAAGGATCATTTTCCATTACCTTTTATGGATCAAATTTTAGAAAGAGTTGCGGTCATAAATTCTATTGTTTCTTAGATGGATATTCGGATATAATCAAATTGAAATTGCACTTGAAGATCAAGAGAAAACAACTTTTACATGTCCTTTTGGTACATTTGCATATAGAAGGATGCCTTTTGGATTATGTAATGCACCAGCTACATTCCAACGATGCATGCTTAGCATTTTTAGTGACATGGTTGAACGTTTTCTTGAAGTCTTTATGGATGATTTTTCGATTTTTGGTGAATCATTTGAAGATTGTTTGTTGAACTTAGAAAAAGTTTTGATCGGTGTGAAGAAAAGAACTTTGTGCTTAATTGGGAAAAATGTCATTTTATGGTAACAACTGGTATTGTTCTTGGACACATTATTTCGATAAGAGGTATTGAGGTAGATAAATCCAAAGTGCAATTAATTGCCAATCTACCCGTACCAAAATGTGAAGGAGGTAAGATCATTTTTAGGGAATGTTTGGCTTTTATAGAAGATTTATCAAAGATTTTAGTATAATATCTAAACCTTTGTGTAATCTTCTAACAAAAGATATTGGTTTTGAATGGACCGAAAATTGTGAAAATGCTTTTGTCAAACTTAAAAGCATGCTTACATCTGCTCCAATAATCCAACCTCCCGATCGACTTTACCTTTTAAAATAATGTATGATGCTTTGAGTGACTATGCCGTTGGAGCTTTTTTTAGGGCAAAGAAAAGAAAAGAAACCATATGTGATATACTATGCAAGTAAAACTTTGAATGGTGCTCAAATCAATTATTCAACCACAAAAAGAATTACTTGTCGTAGTATTTGCATTGGAAAAATTTCGATCATATCTTGTTGGTTCACCAATTGTTGTTTTCGGTGATCATACATCTTTGAAATATCTTTTATCAAAAAAAGATTCCAAACCAAGATTGATTAGGTGGATTCTCTTACTCCAAGAGTTTAATATTACCATTCGTGATAAGAAAGGTGTAGAAAACGTGGTAGCCGATCATTTATCAAGACTTATTTGTGATGATTCATTTCAAACTCCACCTATCAATGATACTTTTCCGATGAACAACTATTCAATATTCTTTGTAGTACCTTGGTTTTGCGGATATTGTTAATTTTCTTGTAACAGGAATGATGCCATCAAATTGGAATTCACAAGATAAAAAGAAGTTTTTGACTGAGGTAAAAAATTTTTGCTGGGATGATCCCTACCTTTTCAAATATTGTCCAGATCAAATCTTTCGTAGATGTGTACCCGACAATGAGGTATGTAGCATTATTCAATTTTGTCATTCGAAGCATGTGGTGGTCACTTTTCAAGAAAGAAAACCGATTGCAAAGATCTTACAATGTGGATTTTATTGGCCAAACCTTTTCAAAGATACTTACGCTTTTTGCAAAAGTTGTGAAAATTGTCAAAAGTTAGGATCAATTTCAAAACGAAACATGATGCCTTTGAATCCTATTTTGGTGATTGAAATATTTGACTGTTGGGTATTGATTTTATGGGGCCATTTCGATGTATCATTTGGTTTTATTTACATTTTAGTCGCAATTGATTATGTTTCAAAATGGATCGAGGCAATTCCTTGTCGAAACAATGATCATAAAATCGTGATAAAATTTCTAAAAGAAAATATTTTGAGTCGATTTGGAATTCCTCGAGTCATTATTAGTGATGGGGGAACACATTTTTGCAACAAAGTTTTTGCATCTTTAATGAAAAAATATGGAATCACACATAAAGTTGCAACCCCTTATCACCCACGACAAATGGACAGTTGAACTTGCAAATAGGAGATAAAACAAATATTAGAAAAAACGTTAACCCGAATCGTAAAGATTGGTCTTTTAGACTTATCGACGCACTTTGGGCATACTGAATCGCTTTTAAAACAAAGATTGGGAATGTCTCCTTATAGAATAGTTTATGGAAAACCTTGCCATTTACCAGTGGAACTTGAACATAAAGCCTATTGGGCAATTAAAATGTTTAACTTCAACCTTGATGCTTCAAACCGAAAAAATTGCAAATCAATGAGCTTGAAGAATTGAGAAATGATGCATACGAGAATTCAAAAATTCATAAAGCAAGAATCAAAGAATTTCATGATAATAAAATTACAAGAAAAACATTTGAGATTGGTCAAAAGGTTTTGCTTTATAATTCAAGATTGCATTTATTTCTGGAAAATTAAGGTCAAGGTGGAGTGGTCCTTTTATTGTGAAAAATATATATCCGTATGGAGTCGTTGACATTGAGAATCCTAGAAATGGTAATGTATTCAAAGTTAATGGACAAAGACTTAAATGTTTCTAGAAAATCAATTCCTTCCGAGAGGAAGTTGTTTTTCTTTATAATCCTTGTTATAATTAGTGAATATATTTGTTTCTTATAAATGTGTGTGTTTTGTAGTGTTTAATTATATATTTTCCGGTTAAATGGCGGATAACGGTACTCGTGTGATGATTAAGTCGGACTCATCGCTTTCCCACAAACACCGATATTTGTACATAATTTTGTTTTCTCATTCTCTTTCATTTAGATTTTAAAAAACAAAATGGATAAAAGAATTCCCCCCACTCTCAAAAAGCGATTTGATTTTCTTTCTACAAATCAAATTTTGAAAATATACAAAGCCAGGCTAGAAAGGTTAAGAATGTTTATGAATAAAGGCATTCCGGAAGATGTACGTTGGATAATTGAAGCAAAGGTAAGATTAGCGGGAGAATTTTCATTTTCTCCTACTAAATGCTTGCCTGTCTTGGAAAAAGTTCATATTCAAAAAACGAAGGGCCAAAAGACTACAAGTGTGTCACAAATGTGCTCGATGGACTTGTGACACAAGATGTCGTTCTTTAGGTATGGTTTCAAAATCGAGAGGACAAAATTCAATTCATAAAGGATGGACTGAGTAAGGAGTCTTTAGATAACATTCTATGGACTTTTGATACGCATCCTTGTGGATTTGTGCATCGTGAAATTCTCCGATTATGGCTCCAATTTCGAGAAGAACGTGATCTTTGTCTCGGAATCGGCGTTAAAAGACCCTATTTGCCAATTTATAAGAAAATTGGATGGAAAGCATATCCCCACCCATAGAGGGCGTTTAAGCCGTTCTCGGGCGTAAAACCGAGGAGGAAGATGTGAGCCACAATCACAACTACTTTTCTGTTCCTTCACATGTTAGCATTTTTTTGACTTTATTGTCTTTATTTTCAAACTTTTGACAAAATAAAAGTTCCAATAATCACATTTTTGTTGCATTCCCCTGTTCATACCTCAATAAATAGCGTTGCATTCACCCTTTCTTTTACATCATTCGATTATATCGAAAAAAAAAGAGAAAAAATGGAGAGTTCTTCTTCCCGTAGAATTAACAAGTTCTTTGTATTTTGTGGTGCAAATCCTGGAAAGACAGTTGTTTTCTTGAGGCAAAATTGATAATCTCGGTAAATTTCTAGCGTAAAAGCACATTAACTTAGTATACGGGGAGGTAGTTTTGGGTTAATGGGCGTGTTCTTTCTCCTATTTGGGAGGAGTCAGAGTCTTAGGAGTTATCCCGAAACCTTTAGTTGTCCGACAAATCACAGGGCAAACCATTGGAGATGAGTTAAGAGTATCAAACATGCAAGACAGAATGGTGAATATGATGCATAATGCAGATGCCTTTATCACCTTACCTGGTGGTTTTGGTACACTGGAGGAGTTATTCCAAGTGATCTCCTGGGCACAACTCAACATTCACCAGAAGCCTATAGGTATTCTTAATGTTAATGGTTTCTTTGATGGTTTGTTGTCTTTCATAGATTATCTTTGTCGAGAAATGTTTTATTTCACCGTCTGCGATTTAATCATAATTTGTGCAACAACACCAAGTGAACTAATCGATCAACTCAAGCATTTGTTCTTGAACCCGATCCAAAAGTGGCTCATGTTGTTTGGTCGGAGGATAGAAGTAAAAACGCAAATTGGATTTGTCTCGACGTTGTGAGATTTATCTTTCACGGGTATAACTACTCTTTTGTGTTCTTCTACTTTCATTTCAAAAAGCCATACGTCGGGTAATATCTTTTAAACCTTACTTTCCTATTTATTTTTTACATTGAGGACAATGTTTTAGATAAGTTGGGGGAAGGGATAATTGATATTATTTTTTTTTCTAATTTACAATGTGTGATTTAAAAAAACAATTAAAATAAAAACAACACGATGGCGAGTA
Source organism: Rehmannia glutinosa (assembly GCA_016081115.2). Lineage (NCBI taxonomy): Eukaryota > Viridiplantae > Streptophyta > Magnoliopsida > Lamiales > Orobanchaceae > Rehmannia > Rehmannia glutinosa. The sequence goes on from CM071936.1 coordinate 28,878,560, forward strand.
AAGAATGTCATTTTGATATTCTTGAGACGCATCCCTATTTTTATTATCTTTCTAGTAATTCCTTTTCAAAACATGGCATGTTGTGAATTTTTTTAAAAAAAAATTGTGAGTTGTCAAAACATGAAAATAGTCTTATTGTTGAATTCAACGATGCTATCTTGATTAAATTGAAAAAAAAAAAAAAAAACTACGAAAAAAAGGAAGAAAAGAAAGTGTTTTGTGCACATTCTAAGTTTTGTGGAAAGATTGGTTGTGATACATATAATCGAAAGTTTGATCATGATAAAGTATTTTATTTTTAATATTCACACATCTTTTGTGAATGAGTGGTGAGTTTGAGAAAACAAGCATTCCGAACATTAATTGGTCGTGAAATGGTTGTGTTGTGATTTGAAATACTTAAATATTCTACCTTACATGTGGAGAAATGATTTGGTTAACACCCACATTGTCAATTTAAATTAAAAATACTCTATTACATAATTTGTGATGAGTATTCTTCATTGTTATGTTATCATTATTAGTCATGTTGTAAAAATACTCCATTACATAATTTGCGATGAGTATTGTTCATAGTTAGTCATGTTGTAAAAAAAAAAAGAAAAAAAAAGAAAAAAAAAGAAAAAAAAAAAAAAAAAAAAAGGAAAAAAAAGAAAAAAAAAAAAAAAATATATAAAAAATATTATCATTTTGTTTTGGTTTCTAAACCAATGAAATTTCGAGACATAATTTGGTATGAAAAAATTAGGTGTTTCAAATTTTATAACTACCTATCTTATGCTCAATTTTAGTTTGAATGCTTGTCCTAAATCATATTGGCCATTTCCTTGAGAGTTTTGACTTGTTTTCCAACTCCAAGAGTGAACACCTCGCCAATTTACACAACAAACACTAACCTTTGTGAGGATATGGAGTTGAGGCTTTTTCATGATCAAGTTTGAAGTTAATGTATTTTGGTTTGTGAAATGAAAGCGGTGGTTTTGTGCATATATACACAATATTTCTTCTCTAAAAAATGATATAAAAAAATTATAATATTTATTCTTGATAGCATCTATGATGACTGACCATAAACTTTTGATTGTTAGACTATTTCATAAATTTTTTTTTAAAAAAATGATCAACGTGCCATATTCATCAAATTTCTTTTGTATTATTTTATGCTTTAATTACTAGGGACTAGTAATAAGTTTGGTTGGGGTGTGATGAACGTTAAAAATGTATAATTATTTTAGGCTTATATTATTATTTTTCCATATTAATATTATTAATAAAATGAATTTATAGTATTATTAATATGTTAGGAATAAAATAGGAAATCAACATAGAATTGTATTTGGAAGCAATTTTTAGTGCGGGTTTGGATCAACGAGCATAGCTTTCATTTCCGACATGATTTTGGGATGATTCTTGAAGATATGGATTCATAATCCATTCATTTACAAGTTTTCAGAGAGATTGAAAGCAAAAATCAAAGTTTGGAATGATATTTTCTTGGATAAAAAATTCATCATAAAATGAGGATTGAAGGGTGCTCATTTAATTTCCAGACTTGACCAAGTTTGGTATTTTGAACATAACTTGAAAAATACAAGGTATTTGTATCTGAAATTTTTACTGAGTATGTACAAATCATAGAGCTACAACATTTATGAAGACCCCAAAGTCAGATTTGTATTGGATGAATTTATAAAAATCCAAGAGGCTGCTGCACTAGTCAATCCCGTATGCCAACCACATCTCAATTATTCAACCATATCTTGGCCCATGGTTGTTCAAATTCAATGAAATCAGTTGGAAATTCAAGCCAACTCATGTGATAATTGATTTGTGGAAGAAAATTGAGCAAAGATGGCTGATATCATGGACAAAATGACCAGTCAAAGAAGGTGGCAAAGTTGGTGTTGATTTCCTTATTTTCTTACTTGTAATAAAAATAAAGAATAAAATAATTGTAAATTGATTTTTAGTTGGCTATAAATAGAGGTCATTAGCATTAGCCAAGAGCAAGTTTTATGTAGAGAAAGTTAGAGTTACAAAGTTCAAAAGAATTTTTCTTTCTTGCTTTTCTTAAATTATAGTAAGATTTCTAGTATTTTATAAAATGTTTGCTTTAGTTTTTCTTCAATCTTTTGTTTTCTCTATTTTTTCATGTTATTCTAAGTTTATTTTGTTGAGGAAATGGGGTGAAACTCTTGATAAAGGATAAGGAATGATTGTAGATTCATATTAAATTTCATTGTTTGTATCATCAATTTGTTTTTAGCTTATACATTTTTGTTTTGTGGTGTTTCTTGATTTATGTATATCTATTGGCACAACAAATACTTGGTTCCATTTAGTTAAATGTCTGGTTTTATTTCAACCGACTACTAATGTGGATACCTTGATTTGTTGTAGACAAAAGAATACATAAATACTTGATCCCATAAACAAGTATTGATGTTATAAGATAAATTCTAATTGATGATATAACATGATTACCTTATTGCATGATTTATATGTATAATATATTCCCATTGGAACCTTCTTTGTGTATGGATTCCAATAGTGGCAATCTAAGAGGTAAGAAAATAGAATCATTTATTTATCCGAAATCAAGAGTGAATCCCTAATCCTCAACATTTCTATTAATTAAATTTCTAGAAAAAAATATATATTCTTACTAGTTAAAAATCTGTTTACTCATCACTTAAATAAGAAATATCCTGTAAACTTCCATCAACTTCCCGTGGATCGACCTTGGACTCCCGAGAAATTTATTACTTGAGACAACCCGCACTTCGGTTTGCAACCTTAAAGTTGTAGCATGCTTCGTATGGAGTTTTGTCGAACCGCCTTCGTTGGTGATCGTTTGAGAATATAGATTGCGTTCACGCTTCGCCCAAAAGCTTTTGGAGTCCTTTTCTGTCATCATACTTCTTGCCATTTCGACAATTGTATGATTTTTCCATTCCGCGACTCCGTTTTGTTGTGGGTCAGAACAAATCGACAACCCACGGTGAATTCCATTATTTTTGCAATAATCCATAAAGGATTTTCCAATGAATTCACCTCCACAATCTGTCGCAACGCGTCTTTATTTTCCGGTCACTTTGATTTTCCACCAAAGACTTGAATTCCATGAATTTTGAATATGCATCCGATTTACGGTGTAGAATATAGACCCACATCATCCGAGTGTAATCGTCAACAAATAATAGGAAATACCTATTATTATTTAGAGATGATGTTTGTGTTGGTCCACATATATCCGCATGTACAATCTCAAGAGGGGCTTTGGCTCTGAGGAAATTTTTGGGAATGTTTGCGGTGCATTTTTCCCATAATACATCCTTCACACGGGTTGTCTTGATCGGAATTTGAGGAAGACCGAATACCATATTTTTCTTCTTCAATAAATTCATGCCTTTGTAACTCAAATGTCCGTATCACAAATTCCAAAGCTTGTGATCTTCATCTGTTGTACTTTGTAGTAAGAGTTTCTCAGACAATGGCAAATTAAGATGAAAAACTTTATTTGAGTTCATCTTAATTTTAGCCATTGTGAGATCTTTTCCTTGTTTACAATGATGCAAAAATCATTGTTGAACTCCACTTTGTAATTTTTCTCAGCGGTTGGCCAACACTCAATAAATTAAGGTCAAATTCGCATGCGTAAAACACATCTCTAATGATAGAGTGTTTCCGCTCCTTGACCGGATCGAATAGCTCCTTTTCCGTAAAATCTGTGCGATTTGCCATCACCAAGTTTTACTTGGATGAGTATGACTCATCAAGATCCACGAACATTTCTTTATTCACGACATGTGGTTCTTTGCAACCACGTCTACATACCAAACATTCTCAATTTGTTGAGAATTTAAACTGAGTAAAACACCGATCGCTTTCATCTTTTTTTCGGTAAAATTCGCCTCTTTTTCTCGGCCATCATTTTGATACCAGCAATCCTTTTGAGAGTGGTTTTGCGTTTACGCATTTCTTGCATTTATTCCAAATGCGGGTGTCGTGGCCACTCCTTCCGCAAATCCGCAATACAAATCCGACTTCGACTAGAAGATCGTGAATTAGTATTATCTCTTCTTTCTCTACCTCGACCTCGAAAGTTCGATATCTACCACGACCTCTTCCTCTTGTTTATATTTGAAATGGCATGTGCTACTTTTCGTCATGCCCGTCTTTCTTATTCTCCTGGTTGTGAAATATTTACTTTTCCTTGAAACACTTGCTCCAAATTTTGATTTGAAAATCGGCTCATCCTTTTCTCATGTGCTTCCAGCGATCCCATGAGTTCATCAAAACATAATTTTGATAATTCTTTTGATTCTTCGATAAGCGGCAACTATATGCTCGAATCTTGCCAAAACAACGTAACACCTTTTCAAGGATCTTTTTTTCTTCTAGAGTATCACCATAGCTTCGATTTGATTTACTACGGTGGAAACTCTAGAAAAAAACTCTTGCATATTCTCGTTATCCTTCATAGACAAATTATCAAAGTCGCGCCAGAGATTTTGCAATTTTATTGAGATAACCTTCTCGTAGCCGCCAAATTGATTCTTCAAAATTTGCCATGCCTCCTTCGATGTTTTAGCACCTGTAATACGCGGAAGAATGGATCGGCTTACCCCTTGGTGCATAAAGGGCAAGGCCCTTGCATCCTTGGTCTTGTTCTCCTTATGCTCTTTTTTCTTGCTGCGATAATTAGGCCACTGGCTCTGAGTACCGATTGTATACCGCTCTTCAATAATATCTCATAGATCATGAGATATAAATATTATTTGCATTAAGACACTCCACTCCTCGTAATCTTTGCCAACAAAAATAGGGACACCTTGTTGGGAATAGATGAAGGCTAATTCATTGTTGCTAGTGTCACGCCCCAAACGCGACGCGACGGTGATCAATCACGTAAACAGAAATAAACCCAACATTCTAGAAAACGATGCAACAATCCAAAGTGAAACAAGGTCTAAAGCGTGGAAAAACTACAAGTACAAAGACGTTTACAAATTCAACCCAACAACCACATAGCTTACAGTCGAACTAGGAAATAAAATACATATCATATCGCCAACTTAAGTGTCAAAGGGTCCTACGCCCTTACATTACGATCCCGAGAATTTCAAAGAAGATAAAAGAGTCCAACAAGTAAAAATAAAAGAAATCAGTCCAACAACATAGATAACAATAGGAAGTAAGTCCAACGGGCGGGCACGAGAATTCAATCGGGCGGGTTCAAACTTCTTCGACAAAGTCCTCTTCTAAGGTTAGAAAACGAGGAGGGGATGAGACAAAAATCTCGATAGATGGGGTGATCGTGTGCAAGTGTGGCGATATATATAGTTGATGCGAGAAATTTAGTTGTATGAAAACGCGTGAGAGATGATGCATGATTTCACACACATCCACAAGCGTCGTGATAAATATATTTAAGTAATATACTTATACGATTTAAGAAAATGCGATTCGTGGTCACGCAGCACTATGGTTCAAGCAAACAGAGGATTGCGTATGGATTTGTAACGCCAATCCTATGCAAGACAAGTAGCGGCTGCGTCACGGTTTGTAGCGCCAACCTATGCAATACAAGTAGCGGTTGCATACGGATTTGTAGCGCCAACCAAACGGGTCCGATTAACTCTAGAATCGTGTGGATCGGACAATGATTCCCTCGTTCTTCCTTGTAACTCCCCGAGTAAGATGGTCCTGACCTGTCACCTTATCGCTCCGTGAGACAAAGACAAAATCCACAAGGAGCTAGCAAGGCTCGGATTTGTCATAATCAAGGTTATACCTCAAATACTACGACCCGCTTCCCTTGGACAAACTCTATCCCTCGGTTGTGGGATTAGGGCGCGACGGGGCTGGAAGAGTGGAATAGCGATCGAGCTGCCCGGTTCCATCCCCGACGTATCCATTCCGATGTGAGGTGGACACACCAAGTTGACTCAGCGAGAAAGTAAACACAAGTTCAGGTAGTCAACTAGGCAAATCGAGTATTATTGATTTAGGGAAGCGATTCGGAAAAAAATTTAAAAATTGCGAGTGACAATTATGGTGTTGGTGGAGTTATTTGGATGAAGATGATTATCGGGAGGATAAGCAATCTTCGATATCTTGAAAGATTAGGTGGAACATAAGTCCCGTTATAGATTCAAATCGCAAGACGAGGAAGCCGCCCGCGATCGGGTATTCGGTCAAGGCGCGTCCGATAAGTCAAGCGGTTTTGAGAAAATAAAATATTTTAATTAAGAATTGAAGGCATAGGGTCCATGGCTTTTTTAGTAAAAGAAAAATAATTTGAGTTAGGTCCTTGATAAAAAGAAATTTTTCAATTTAGCCCCATTTTGTAAGAACCAATACTTTTGGGGTTAAAAATTGAATAAATAAATATCCCGACCTTGAAAAATTATGAGGTCAGTTCCTAAATTTTCCAAATTGTTCATAGATTCAGGTTTTTGAAGTTTTGAGGTCGAGTGTTTATAAAATTCCCAGATTGGCCCCAAATTTGTTAAAATTGGCATTTCGGGCTCTAAGTTTAAAATAATTGGAACTCACAAACCGGAAGGGCTTTTAATGTGATTCTAGTTGGAAAATATCACTATGGTTAGTGGGATATTGGGACAAAAGTAGTTTTAAAAAGAAATAAGTTTAGGTCCTGTAACTTTTGAAAATTTCATTTTTGTCCCATTTTGAAATAATTGCATTTAAGGCTTTTAGGGGTCCAATTGTTATGAATTTGAACCTTGGGTCCAAGATATAATTATGTTATATCTAAATTAGTATTTACAGGTGCATGGACTGCATAAGTCCTGGAAATTGTATTTTGGTCCTCAAGTTTAATCTTTTACAATTTGGTCCCTCAATTTTTATAAAATTACTTTCCAAGCTCTAAACACTTGGATTTTTGGAATATACTTAAAATATGTTATTTCCAGTCCCTTAAGAGTTAAAATTTCAATTTTTAAAATTAGGGACTGGTACAGTTTCAAAATTTGCAAAATAGCCCTTACACTTCTAAAATTTTACAATCTAGTCCTTGGGCTTTTAAGGGTTGATTTTATTTATCTAAAATTTTAAAATGTCAAAACATAATTTTTGAACCTGAGTTCAGTCCCAAAAATCGAAAATTACAGAGGGGTCCCTTAAGTTTTATTTTATTGCAATTAAGTCCACCAACTTTCCATTTTTGCATTTTAAGTCCAAAAGTTGAAATTTAATCAATTATGCTCGACTTGTCAAGGTTATAAATCATTCAAAACATAGATTTCAAGAGTCATACACATACATATCCTTCTCATACAAAATTTCATCAAGTATAACAATAAAGTGTGCATGTATGCCCTATTTTTCGATAAATCACATTTTTGAGTAACACTTGAGAATTTTTCCAACTTGATACAAGAAATAGCATGCAATACATAATATATATCTCAAGTGCTCAATAACAAAATACTACGTGCATATTTTCAAATTAAAACACCTAGAAGTCGAAAGGATTTTTCCACCCACCTTAAAGATCGGTTTGTTGGTGAAAATAGGATAAATCTCTCTCGATGAAGGAGTGACTTAGGTCAGCCCCTAAGTCAAGGAATATCAAAAAATATAGGAGTTATAAGAATGTGGTTAAAAATTTAGGGAAAAGAAGAAGATGGTGAGAAAATTGGAAATACTACACTTACTCACATGTGGTGAGTAAAATGTGACTAGTAATGGCTTCCAAGTATAAGGTTTTGGTCACCCTTAATGTCAACCACCAAGGTCAGCCCCTAAAACTCCAAAGATGAAAATGGAGTATCAAAATCTTGGAAAATAGAAGAGAAGAAAAAAAGTGTACTAAAAATTCCATTTCTTACCTTATAGTCCAACTTCTTCACAATTTTTCTTCAAGATGACTAGTCTCTTAACTTCTTCAAAGGTCTTCTAGGTATACCTCAAAATCAAAAATCAAACTTAAATTAGAAGGTGAAAGAGGTGAGCTAGAAGGTATAAGAATAGATTGAAGAAGAAAATTTCTTACCTTGTGTAGTATATGGTTCGAATATTTTGAAGAAAATGGGAGATGAATTCTTGAAGTTTTGGTTAAGTGTTAGTGAAGAAGATGAAGAATAGGTAGAGAGATGTAGGAGGATTTTTAGAGAGAGGGATGAGGAAATTCAAGACTTAGAATGATTTTGGTGTTGTTGAATGGAATGGGAAGAATAAAACTTGAACAAATTTTTTTGTTCAATAAGGCCATTATGGCCGTCCATATGGGGGGAAAGAGACAATTTTTTTCTTTGGTTGGCTAGATGATGAGTTAGGGAATAATTGAGGTAATTATGGAAGAAAGTAAATTTTTGGCAACTTTATTAGGGACAATGGGCCAAAATGCTAAGCTTAGGGAGATTTTTAATTTGGTCTTGTTTGACCAATTGGATAATTGAAATGGTGGGATTAATTTAAGATGTAGGTTTGAATTAATGGTGTAAAAATACACAAGAGGAATACACAAGGTGTACATGTACAAGAGTTGGGAGATATTTCAACACCAAAAAATACACCAATGCCGTCCCCTAAGGGTATTTTGGTAATTCCATATTTTTTTTTTTGTCCCAAAATTGATGATAATAGATGAATAAATATCAATCTCCAAAATAATTAGTGATTTCCTTGATCACTTATAAGTCTCATGATCACTTAATCTAAATCGAATTCTTAATTCTATAAATTATAAATCCCTAAATAAATAGTCTTTTAAAATTCTAAGGTGACTAATAAATACACCAATAATAATAATGATGATCAACCAAGTGATCATAATTGCGAATTAAAATTAATAAATGATTATGATCACAAATAGAAATTAAAAGAATTAAATGCAAAATATATTTATCATTAATATCTACCCGTCAAAGCGACGCGTAAAATAGTCAAAATAATACAAAGACGATACAAAACAAGTACATGATCGAATAAAAATCGGGGCTTCATAGCTAGTGGCAGCCATTTAGAATCGGGTAGGGATATCGGGCCAAGAGTGGCTCGATACCACAAATCTGTTGGGTATCAAAAATAAAAATAGAAGATTGAAACATTTTGGAGACTAAATATTTTATTGATTGCAAAAATTACAATAATTTTCCAAAGCTTATGCACTAAAGCTTTTGGAATCACTCAATTATTTTCTAGAGAAATTGCACACTGTCTCTCTAATAATCTCCTTACTTCACTCGTCGATTCACAAAGTGGCATACCCAACTATTTATAAGCATAACAAAGGTGGATAAAAGATGTTTCATTTAATTGGTCAAATGAATTTTGCAGCCACTTTTCCACTTTCCAAAGTGAAGATGAATTGATTTGTTTCTCCATGCATGCATGCATAATTCATGCAAACGACTTGGTAAGTTGATTAGTGACCTTCTAGAAAAATCATTATATCGAAAAACTCTATGCATGCATCCGGCCGTGTGTCCGCTCCACTTCATGAAATTACAAATTACAATTTTAACAACGTACGCCATCTAAATGGAAAATCTAAAGGGACAAATAAATATAGACAGGCGTTAAGAGCCACACTTTAATTAGCGTTACGGGGTGTTGAACTTTCTATATCTATATCTATCTATATCTATACTACTTTAAAAAGTGTGAATAGGTTTTAAGGTTTCTTAAAAAATTTGATTTGCCAAATATAACCCTATTTCTCAAATAATTTTAAGGGCAAATAATGTAATGTGGTATTTGTTTGATTTTATTTTCATTATTTGATAACTGATATATATTAATGAATTGACATTTTTGCATTTAGTATTGACATAAGACTCAGCAATTAATTATGGATGTTACAAACTTTACACCTTCTTCTCATCTTCTCAATCCAATTTAAAAATATATGTTTTTGAGAAGGCAAGAGGCATAAACTGTTGTGCTTGGAGAACTATTTAGTGAACTTGAAGAAATTCCTAATGTCATTCCCTTAAAAAAAAGTAGCATTTTTGTTGGATTTTAAACTTGATCTTGGTCCAATTAATATTGGGCTTGAAAATAAATATTTGAATTAAAAGATAAAATAAGATTCAAGCCCAAATGGCCCAAGTTCTAGAATTTGTCTAGAAGTGTCTTGGAAAAATATCTTAGATATTATTGGTAAGAAAACTTGTAGAATATTCTAGGAAAGTAGATATTTTGGAGGATGATTCTAGTAGATGAATTATAGCCATTAGATCAAATAAATCCTAGCCATTGGTTAGGAAGTTGTACTAGTATAAATAGGGGTGTCTTGATCATTTTGTAACAAGCCAAAATTTGAGAAGAATCAATACAAGCAAATATTTCTCCACCAAAAACTCTCTTACATTTCTTAGCATAAATAACCTCCTCCTCCTACAAAGAAAAATAATCCCTCTTCCAACTTCCAATTTCTAAATAACCCCTTTTCTTCTAAACTTGAGATAACCCTCCTCCAACAAAGTGGTATCAGAGCCACAAGATCACTTGTGGTTTACATAAAAATATGGCAAATGGTGTGGCTTCCTTTCAAGTCCCTATGCTCAAAGACAAGAAACTATGATAATTGGAGTATCAAGATGAAGGCCCTTTTGGTGCACATGAAGTTTGGGATATTGTAGAAAAAGGTTATGTCGAGCCACAAGACGAGGCTACACTATCCCAAACTCAAAAGGATAATTTAAAAGATTCAAGAAAGAGAGACAAGAAAGCTCTCTATCTCATCTACCAAGCTTTGGATGATGATGGTTTCGAAAAGATCTCAAGTGCAACTACCGCCAAGGATGCATGGGAGAAGCTTCAAACATCTCACAAAGGAGCCGAGCAAGTAAAGAAGGTACGTCTCCAAACATTAAGAGGTGAATTTGAAGCTTTACATATGAAAGAGTCCGAATCTATTTCCGACTATTTTTCAAGAGTATTGGCGGTTTCTAATCAAATGAAAAGAAATGGTGAAAAATTAAGTGATGTGAGAATTATGGAAAAGATACTCCGTTCTTTAAGTCCAAAATTTGAGCATATTGTCGTAATAATTGAGGAAACAAAAAATTTGGAGGAGATGACTATTGATCAATTATTGGGGTCATTACAAGCATATGAAGAAAAACATAAAAAGAAGCAAGATATTGTAGAACAACTTTTTAAAATGCAAGTGAAGGATAAAGAAGAAAGCATGAGCAATGAACGTGGTCAACATGGAAGAGGTCGTTTCCAAGGGCGAGGCGAGGCGAGGCCGTGGTCGTGGACATGCACGAGGAGGTTTCAATAATAATGAAGATAGAAGAGAATACCCAACCAGTGGACGCGAGAGGAGAAATCCAAGAACAAGGTACGAAAAATCACAAACTAAGTGTTATAATTGTCAAAAATTTGGACACTATGCTTCCGAGTGTAGAGCTCCCAAAAACAAGGTTGAAGAAAAGGCCCACTATGTGGAAAATAAAAACGAAGAAGATGTCAATTTGTTACTAGCATACAAAGGTGGTGATGGAAGACAAGACAACACTTGGTACCTCGATACTGGTGCAAGCAACCATATGTGTGGAAGAAGAAGCATGTTTGTGGAGCTTGATGAATCGGTGAGTGGCAATGTTTCTTTTGGAGATGAGTCTAAAGTCCCTGGTCAAAGGAAAAGGTAAAATTCTAATCCGCTTGAAGAATGAAAGTCATCAATTTATTTCTAATGTCTATTACGTTCCAAATATGAAAAGTAATATCTTGAGTTTGGGACAACTCTTAGAGAAAGGCTATGACATTCACATGAAAGACCGTAGTCTTTCTATAAGAGATGATAGAAATAATTTAATCACTAAAGTGCCAATGTCTAGAAATAGAATGTTCTTATTAAATATCCGAATGATGTAGCAAAATGTCTCAAAGCTTGCTACAAAGATATATCTTGGCTTTGGCATCTACGATTTGGGCACTTAAATTTTGGCGGATTAGAATTACTATCATAGAAAGAGATGGTAAGAGGATTACCTTCCATCAATCATCCCGATCAACTATGCGAAGGATGCCTATTGGGAAAACAATTCGAAAGAGTTTTCCAAAGGAATCAAGCTCGAGATCACGTGAAGCCCCCGGAGCTCATACACACCGATGTTTGTGGACCAATCAAGCCAAGCTCTCTGGGTAAAAATAATTATTTCCTCCTCTTTATTGATGATTTCTCTAGAAAGACCTGGGTATACTTTTTGAAACAAGTCCGAAGTGTTCAAGCATTCAAGAAGTTCAAAGCTATGGTGGAAAATGAAAGTGGATGCAAAATCAAGGCAATGCGATCGGATCGTGGAAGAGAATTCACATCTAAGGAGTTCCAAGAATTTTGCGAAGCAAATGGAATCCGTCGCGTCCCTTGATCCCAAGATCCCCAAAAAATGGCGTAGGCGAGAGAAAGAATAGAACAATTCTTGAAATGGCAAGATGCATGCTCAAAAGCAAAAGGTCGCCAAAGGAGTTCGGGTCAAGAAGCGTTGGCGTGTGCGGTGTACCTGTCAAATCGTTCACCAACCAGAAGTGTTTGGGGAAAAACACCACAAGAAGCTTGGAGTGGAAGAAAACCAGGTATCTCTCATCTAAAAGTATTTGGAAGCAAAGCATATGCACATGTTCCTGACGAGAGAAGAAGTAAGCTTGATGACAAAAGCGAGACATTCATCTTCATCGGGTATGACTCAAACTCTAAAGGTTATAAGTTATATAATCCAAATACTAAGAAGCTTGTGATAAGTCGTGATGTAGAGTTTGATGAAGAATCAAATTGGGATTTTGGCTCCCAAAACAACTTCAATTTCTTCCCGGATTTTGAAGAAAACGAGTCAAGACCAATCGAGCCAACAATAGAAGTTCAGCAAGAGCCAAATACTCCATCCACTTCACAATCAACAGCTGGAGGAGACTCGCCACCATCATTTCTAAATGAAAGAGGCATAACACGTGCAAGGAGTCTAGAAGATCTTTATGAGAACACCGAGAGAATAGATGATATAACACTTTTTCTGTCTACTTGCATTGTGAACTGTGACTTTTGAAAAAGCACCAAAATAAAAGATGGAGAGATGCTATGGATGAGGAGATACAAGCAATCATGAAGAACGACACGTGGGAGCCGACCTCACTTCCAAAAGGACATAAGGCTATCGGCGTCAAGTGGGTGTACAAAGCAAAGAAGAATGCTAAAGGAGAAATTGAAAGATATAAAGCAAGGCTAGTCGCAAAGGCTATAGTCAAAGAGCTGAATCGACTATGACGAGGTATTTGCTCCATCGCTCGCTTGGAAACAATAAGGCTTATCATTTCTTTAGCGACTCAAAACGGGTGGAAGATTCACCGATGGACGTAAAGTCGGCTTTCTTAAATGGAGTTCTCGAGGAAGAAGTCTACATTGAGCGTGACCAAAGGGCTATGTGGTGAAGAATGAAGAAGATAAAGTCTTGAAGTCAAGAAGGCTCTATACGGATTAAAGCAAGCACCAAGGGCATGGAATAGCGAGGATCGATAAATACTTGCAAGAGAATGGGTTCACTAAATGCCCGCACGAACATGCACTTTATGTCAAGGTCGAAAAAAATGATGTTTTGATCGTGTGTTTATATGTGGATGACTTGATCTTCACAGAAATAATCCGGACATGTTTGGAGAGTTCAAGAAAGCAATGACCGAGAATTTGAGATGACCGATATCGGGCTTATGGCATATTACCTCGGCGTTGAAGTTAAACAACAAGAAGATGGGATTTTCATCTCGCAAGAAGGCTACGCAAAGGAGATTCTCAAGAGATTCAAGATGGATAACCGCAAGCCTATTAACACACCAAATGGAGTGCGGGATCAAGCTATCAAAGTATGATGGAGAAGAAAAAGTGGACCCGACATTGTACAAAAGTTTGGTTGGAAGTTTGCGGTATTTGACGTGCACAAGACCCGACATTCTCTATGCCACCATCCCTAATAAGTCGATACATGGAAAATCCAACCACTACTCACATGAAGGTCGCTAAAAGGATTCTTCGCTATCTCAAAGGTACGATCAATTACGGCTTATTTTATTCAACAACTAATGATTATAAACTTGTTGGCTATAGTGATAGCGATTGGTCCGGAGATGTGGATGATCGAAAAAGTACTCTCGGCTTTGTGTTCTTCATGGGAGATACCGCATTCACTTGGATGTCAAAGAAGCGGCCGGTAGTCACTCTCTCAACCTTGTGAAGCCGAGTGCGTAGTCTGCGACAGCTTGTGTTTGCCATGCGATTTGGGTGAGAAATTTCTTTGAAGGAACTGGGAATGACACAAGAAGAGCCAACTAAGATTCGTGTCGACAACAAGTCAGCTATGGCATTGGCAAAGAATCCGGTGTTTCATGATCGAAGCAAGCACATTGACACTTTCGCTACCACTACATACGAGAATGCATATCAAGAAAGGGCGTGCAAGTGGAGTATGTGAAGTCTCGAGATCAAATTGCGTACATCTTCACCAAACCGCTCAAGCATGAAGACTTTATACGACTTAGAAGTTTTCTCGGAATGACAAATCAAGTTTAAGGGGGTGTTGGATTTTAAACTTGATCTTGGTCCAATTAATATTGGGCTTGAAAATAAATATTTGAATTAAAAGATAAAATAAGATCCAAGCCCAAATGGCCCAAGTTCTAGAATTTGTCTAGAAGTGTCTTGGAAAAATATCTTAGATATTATTGGTAAGAAAACTTGTAGAATATTCTAGGAAAGTAGATATTTTGGAGGATGATTCTAGTAGATGAATTATAGCCATTAGATCAAATAAATCCTAGCCATTGGTTAGGAAGTTGTACTAGTATAAATAGGGGTCTTGATCATTTTGTAACAAGCCAAAATTTGAGAAGAATCAATACAAGCAAATATTTCTCCACCAAAAACTCTTTACATTTCTTAGCATAAATAACCTCCTCCTCCTACAAAGAAAAATAATCCCTCTTCCAACTTCCAATTTCTAAATAACCCCTTTTCTTCTAAACTTGAGATAACCCTCCTCCAACAATTTTGTCATTGTTGATTTGTTGGTATCATGGTGATTGGAGGAGTAATTAGACACATGCAAATTTCTTATTATCTACTTTCTAACCATTTTGAATTTGTTTTTTCAGGCATTGAGATGAAATTGGAGAGGTTGTCATTAGTCATTGTAAAACAGCTAGATGATACATGCTATATTGAGATTCTTCCACAAACCCCACAAACAGAAATAAGTTTTTGTTTACGTGGTTGATGTCAGTTATTAATTTGTTTTGTTTGTTTAATTTTTTTAGTTGTTCTTTTATGTTGTTTTGTTTTGTTTCTTTTTCTTTTTTTTGCAGATTTCTTTTTTGGGTGGGGGTAGGGGATGACTAAATCATATTTGAAAAAGAAACATTAAAGTGATTTGTTGATCTAAATGACCTATATTGGAGAGGAACTTTGTCTACCAAGCAGATATTGCAAAATGTGAGGTATATAATGGTAAATTGCTTAGAAGAATATATCGTTACTTGTAATTACTCCTCTTCTAGAACTCAAAGGAATAGTAAGTTAAACGTCTGTTAATTTCCTGATATTTCCACTATGCAGTAGTGTTGCAATGTTTTCACAATTAGATATGGAATTGTATATAATTTATTTTTTTTTAAATTTCAATATGTTTTCTATTACTCAATTTTAAGTTTCTATTGTCATTATAGTTGAAATCATTTATTAAAAAAATAGTATATCATCTAAAAATAGTCAAATTTACTATTGAATCCAAATATATAACAATCTAAAAGATTGAAAACCATCGATCATTACAAAAGTTAGATAAGTGTTAATGAAAAACAATTATATACCAGATATATAATTTTAATATCATTTTTGATATTATTTTAAACTTTGCTTATGTTAAAACTAATTAAGTTTTTGTTTCACATCAAAACTCATAGAAATTTTAACTTTACTACTTCTATATTTTTTATTTTACTATAAATTCATCCTTACTATATTTTCCTTGAATCATCCCTTTAAGCTCAAGTTCATCCATTCAAATCCCTTTAAGCTTTATAGTTCAATTACTACTAAGATTTGTATGAACGCCAGAAAAATGATATCAATATCAAACATATGCACAACAAAAAAGACACTCGCATAGCACAAAAATATAATCTTTTGAACTTTAAGTATTATGTGAATACGGCATTTACATAACTTTCTATATTTTCCGTTTAAATTTTAGTATTTAATTTTCTCTTTTTAGAATATATTACGATTTCAGTCTCTCAATTATTTTTTTATTGTTACTTACATGACTATATATTGTTAGAAGTCTTAAATCCATGTTATTATTATATAGAATTAATATTTTTAATAGATAATTTAAATAATAATTATGTGCAAAAAATAGAGTAAAAATTGTATATATGTCATTGTAAAAAATCTAGAAGACACACTAAAAAAACAATCATTTAAAAAAATCGAATGCCACTTGAACCTTACAACCATAACAATTTGTAAAATAAAATATCAACATGATATTTATGATAAAACTTAGGTACCAAAATAATTTAATTTAATGATGTGAAAGAGTGAAAAAGAGCTAAAATGAGATTGAATTTAAAACATCATATATGGACGTAAAAAGAAATCTAAATAAACTCATTTAATAAATATCTTTTGACATTTGCAGAGAAAGTAATGTATTACTTAAATTAGATATTAATACAAATACTAATATGGAATTGATGACAAATTAAATAAATTAAATAATTTTAAAAATAAAAAGTGAAAACTATTTGTAAAAATATTTTAAAAATAATAGTTATATTAGAAACTAATGAGATGAGAATTCAAAAGAATATTAGGGTTGCATTTCTTATTTGATCAAAAATATATCAAATTGTTTCAACAAAGATTAAAGTAATATATACCTTTTGTTTTTCAATAAAGAAATTAATTTTTTGAAAATGTATTGATAATTGAATTTTACAATAAATAATAGGGTAAATCTCATTTCACCCCATGTATTTTTCTTGAGTTTACTTTACACCCTTAAACTCTCAATTAGTACCACTTAATCCCATTATAATATTTTTTAAACTCACATTCTAAAAAATATGACCATTTTATCATTACCTATTTGTTTAGTAAAATAATAATACCATTTTAAAAGTATTTAATATTTAATAAATTAGTACTTATTTTATAAATTCATAAAATGATTAATTAATGGGTTAATATTAAATTTATTATATTTTACATTTAGTTTCTAATTATTAACTTTAATATAGTCCTTATTAAATTACTATATAACATAATATTTTATATTAGCTAATACATTTATACTATTATTTTCTTATTCATCACAAACTAAAAACTATATAACATATGTAATACATTTTATTAAAGATGTATAATATTATTAGTATTTTTCTATATTTAATTGAATAATCATAATCTAATAAGAACTTTGTTTAATAGAAAAAATAGTCATTTTAGTGGTTAATTATTTGATACTAAATAAATAATCTTAACTTAAACATAATTTGTATGAAATATGGCTATGTAATTATCTATATATACATATTTTTAAATTATGTTATTATAATTCATTAATGATGAGAAATTAAATATTAATAATTTAGTTATTTAATAAAAATTGTATTAAATTTAACAAATATCAAATATTTTTTTCTATATATATGAATTTATTACGTACCATTAACTTAACTTAAAAACAACAATAGGGATGATATTCAATGAAAGTATAAAGGAGTAAAATAATATAATTGAAAATACAAGGGGTAAAGTGATATTCAATGAAAGTATAAGGGGATAATGTGAGAGTTACCTAAATAATATTATTTGGAAAATAATGAGATCAATTTAAATTTTATAGTGTCTTCAACAATATAACAAATTGATTAATTTTAGGATATTAAGAATAATTATAATCTTTATAACTATATAGATCACATGCAAAATTTACAACTATACTACAAGAATTTTGATTTATAGTGACCAAAATTTAGTGAGGGTACAAAGAAATCGTCATTAAAAGTATAATTTGTGAACTTTTAATGAGAGTAAATAAAACTTGTAGTTAAGAGGGCAATTACTTGTGAGGAACTCTTAATTTCCTAGTTATTAATAACAAATCCGGTCATTGTTTGTGGCAGAAAAATATCCCCTCATTATTGGGTATAATTAAGCAAAAAAATTAAGTTTATGTTAACATGAGATAAATATCTAAAATTGACGCCAAATTTAGGGCATTGGATATACTTTCGTTTTGAAAATTTTCATTTTGCTAGAGAATAGTGGTGAAAACATTTTTGGAAAGAAAAAAGTTGAATTTTGAGAGTGTGATTGGATGTGAGATGAAAAAGTAATGTTGAGAGTTGATTTGATTTAAAAATAGTAAATAATGATTGAATGTGATTGGTAGTTAGAAATGTGTGAGACTGTGAGTAGGTGAATAGTGAAATTTGTGGGAAATGTGTAATAATGATTAGTTTTTTGTGAAAAAATGTGTAGATGTGATTGATAAGAGAAATAATGAGAAAAAATGAAAGTGAGATAATAGTACATTTTCTGAATTTTTTATAAACAATCGCATGTTTGGTCAAAAAAATTTCAGCGGATGAAAATGAATTATCATTAACATCCCATCGCGGCCTTGGCCCTAACTTATCTCTCCCACGATTCTCCCTTGCTTGCTTACGATCTCGATCTCATCCGATTCTCTCTTGAATTCGCCTACTACTACAATTCTCTCTTGACTCTGCCTCTACCCTCTCGATTCTCTAATTTGTTGCACGCTGTTTGCAAATTATCTCTTCCATTTTCTCCTATTTTAGACCCTCTCGATTCTCCGCCTCTTGCATGCCAGGGGTTCGTCTCAAACAACCGCATTAGTGAGTTCTAGCCTAAACATACAAGGAAAAGAAACCCAAATTTCAAACCTCGTAATCACCGACTTTGATTTAATTTTTTTCTTTATAATATAATTTATGAATTGTTGAAATGTCCTGCTGTTGATTTTGATTGGGTGTTTCTTGGTCATTCGATGGTCGTTCATTGTCGCTCAAGAATCGCTCAATTCAAGGCAGAAAATCTTAATGAATATTTTACCGATCTTATCGATTTTAGTAGTTTTCTTATAGGATTTGGATCTTCCAAGTTGTTAGGACCTTTGGGCTATATAAGGAGCCTAGACTTTAGATTTTATATTGATTCAAGCTAGAAACAAGATTTGGATTTCTCTCTTTTCTCTCGTTCTTCTTCTTCACGTTAATTTAGGGACTTTCTTTTGGGGATTTCCTACAACTTGAAAAGTGTAATTCTTCTCTACCATTATTTGTCTAATTGATTTTCTTTTGGTATTAATAGCTTCATGATGATGTTTGTAATTATTATATCTTGTTTAATTGAATTGATGAATCTATCCATGAGCTAATTTCTTTGTTCTAGGATTACGATGAGTTGAATCAAAAAAACAAACACGAGTATTGAGTAATTGATTATGCTTTTCCTAATCTGAATTAATTTTTGTTGTAATTGATTGTTTGGCAAACTTTTTATTATTTTGAGAAAATAATTGAGACTAACACTACTACAAAACACCTCTTTTACATCGGTTCTGGGGCACATTCTACATCGTTTTCGAACCGATGTAGAATCGAGCGTAGTGGAAAATATGATATTTCTACATCGGTTATATAACCGATGTAGAAAATCACATTCTACATCGGTTTCATTGTTAACCGATGTAGAATGCTATGAAAAGAGTGATGAATTCCAAAAACTGTACATCGGTTTTTAATAGAACCGATGTAGGAAGATGACATTCTACATCGGTGTTTACTAGAACCGATGTAAAACTTGTTTTCTTTTTTCGATTTTACAAGACAATACACCCTGCCAAAGACCTATATATATAAATATTAAAACAATACGCTGTCTCACAACCCAACAGCAATACAACAATAATAAACCAAAACACCATATACCAACAATAGGACAATAATGAAACAAAAACGCCATATACTAATAATACAACAAATTGCAATATTAAATCAATCATTTAACAATAAAACGGATCATTATGTTCTACAATACAATATATAAAATCCTTTCAACACATTTACAAGGTGATGAATACAAGATAACTTAGTTGCTTCAAAATACCATATGCCAACTTGGTAGTTTGGATTCTTCTTTATAAATCAACCTACAAGAAAATCCGAAAAACCACCATATTTGTAAGAACAATCAACTATATAAGAACCATCATTTAAAAATACTCAACCAAATATAACCCATAGGTAGATTGTTTTTTAAATGGTAAACTAAGAAAAAACACATTAATTCAAGAAACAAATTAAGAGGGGAAATTAAATTTTAAACAATCTACGTTTTAGCTGACTGCGGATAATCTTATACAACAACAACAAAGTTATTTCCAACGAAAATTTGAATCTAGAATCAGCTCTAGTTTCTAACTAACTTGGTATAGTAACTATAGATTATAGAATGCACATCATTCCTCCAATCACTTCTTTTTGATAAATTACACCAACATATTATATTCTTCAAAGGCCTTTGTTCAAGACATAATACAATATCTCCTAATCAAATGATTTTGAAGCATTATCGAACAATTTTCTCGATAAATACAAAATACATGTAGGATGTTTTCACTACATCGCCACCTCTCGGGCCTCCCGACCACATCCTGTTGTCCACCCCAAACTCACCGAAAAAAAACGAAAGATTAAAAGAAAGAAACTAAAAGGGAAAGAGATCGATTGAGAACCGGAGAAGATCACTATTTTCTCGAACGTAGGCTACAAATCGACAAGGCATTGTGATAGTACCTGTTGCACTGCAAAAGTACATCAGAAGTCGAGTGTCCCACATTACCATCCAGACAACCGGATCAACAACTTATGCTTCTTCTCTGCCTCTTCTAGCCAATTTATGAACTACTCCAAGGACTTCACAAATGTTTGCCTGTAACAACAAAATACAAGTATACAACCACAATGTATGAAAAGATCTTGATGTGAAGTAAAACAAAACGAAAACAAAAATGAGAGAGAAAGCAATACCATAAATTAAGTGTTCAATATACACTTCGGACATGATTTTAGGCCATGAGTAGTTCCTTTTAGGAGAATAATATTCCAAGGATAATTGAAAATTATTTAATAACCAAGAAGCACATTCTAACTCTTTCCCCTCTTGATTTCATGCCATTAATATTGGAATCAAAAATTAAAGTCGAAACGAATAGGTCAAAAATTGTACATCTATTGCAGGCAAACCGAGAGATCAAGTGATTGCTTAAGCCGCACTATATTTACTGACTAGACAAAGTATCTAGTTACACTATAAAAAAAAAAAAAGACAAAGAAGATAATAGAACTATGTGAAAGAAACTCATTGATAATAACGTCATGTTGCATATAGATCCAAAAATACGACAACAAGAAATGAAACATGTGAGTGATTGCAACAATATATAACAAATCGAGGTACATGCATTTACTTTAAAAATAAATAAATAAATAAAATAGCATACCCGCCTTTGAGGTTTGTTCCTTTGCGAGAACTTTGTACATGCAATTTCATCGCTTTAGCATCTTCATAAGACTGGACTTGAACTTTGTACATAACTTCAAGCTCCAACTTTCTTGTGGTGCGGATATAAATATTAGACAAGCATAATTCCAAAGGCATGAATAGAATCAATTTGGGCATGTTTCTCGATAGGTACAAAAATCGACCTTAAACAAGGATCACCACGCATGGCATGAAAAACTATCCTTGCTTGCAACTATATCAAGAATAGATTAACTGGACTTGAAAGGTACAATTTAGCGCACTTAAGCGATGAAACTATCATGTAGCAAATGAATCATAATGGATTTTAGGAAGTTATATGATCTTTAAACAAAGAGCGAGATAAATGCATTAAGCACTTTGAATAAACAACAACTAGATAATCATTTCTCACTGATGAAATCAAAATGTAACTTGATAGAAGAAAACATCATGAAGTATTCAATTTTCCAAAGCGGGTTACCCAACTTTGCGCCCATGACTTCCAAAATGTGAAGTCTAGCACAAGAAGTGGCAAGAATCTTTGCTCAAGACATAATCCCCTTTGGCATACAAGGGGCCCAAGTCTTACTAAAAGTTCTACCAAAGACTAGGCACAAGACAACCGGAAACAGAATAAACAGAGAACCTTTGATGTATTATTCATACAAAGAAGGTTTAGAGAACAAACAATATAACAAGAAAAAATTAACAAAATAATAAATGAAAGCAAAATGGTGGTAACACCACACATCTTGAATGAGCTTGATATTTTTATATTTTTCCACACTAACTTCCATGAATTTATTTCATTAACAATATCATACATCATATACTCTATCAAATTTGTAATGATTGCATTATATAAAGGCCGTAAACAATATACCAAGAAAAAAATTAACAAAATAATAAATGAAAGCAAAATGGTGGTAACACCACACATCTTGAATGAGGTTGATATTTTTTTATATTTTTCCACACTAACTTCCATGAATTTATTTCATTAACAATATCATACATCATATACTCTATCAAATTTGTAATGAATTTATTTCATTAACAATATCATACATCATATACTCTATCAAATTTGTAATGAATTTATTTCATTAACAATATTGTAATGAATTTATTTCATTAACAATATCATACATCCTCTATCAAATTTGTAATGAATTTATTTCATTAACAATATCATACATCATATTCTTCATTCGATTCATTAATTTTTTCAATATAATATCTACATATAATGAACCAACTTATTTGGCAAATGTCACGACATAGTTCGATTGCTATGATGATCATTGATCATATTGAATAGTACATAAAAATTCGATGTTTTGTCCTGTATTCCCAATCATCAAGGTCGCCAATGAAACAAGTTATCAACAAATATAGCAATATACAAGAGAGCTAGGGCGACCGCTCGATGAATAAAAGAATGCAAATAATCATCTCTTCTAAAATATATAGTGCTCACACATACTACCAAAAGCTCTTTCTTCGCTAGCAACATAAAAAAAGAAAATTATATCATCTTGCATTTGAACACATCCACTAACAGTCTAACACCAATAAAACTATTTGCAATCCACAAATCATTCAACCAATTCACTAACATTATTAACTATCACGGTTTGAATATGATCAAGAACTTAACCAAATTCTTGAACCGAGAGCATCACTCATCATCATCTCATATTTTTGGAAAAATCACTCTAGTTAAATCAACGGCAAAAACCTATACCAAAATTTATTTCTTAATTAATTGTAAAATAGTCCAAGTAAGACAAAGACAAGAACTCATCAACAAACAATTGTTAATACCAACACGCAAGACATTCCACGTGAAATTGAAAAGTTCAACTCTTAACATCAACACCTAAACAACTTTACACTTATTATTTCCATTTTATCAGTTGCTTATCTATAATCGGAGTTACTAAAAACAAATCGCCACCATTCACAAATCAAAAAATTTGGATCTTCAATGGATACAAGTTTGCAGTTCTAAAAGTTGGAGAGGATAGCAATGGGAAACAAATCGCAATGGTAATGGCAACAAAATGGAAATCGAAATTACCTTTAGGGATATGAAGAATTTGTGAACACCTTATGTAAATCCACAAGCCAAGTAGCAATAGACAACAAATTGCAACTTCGAGCAGCTTGGTGGTATTCGAAAGCTCGAGATCGACATATGGTAGTGGCGCTGTGACGGACCGGCGACAGATGGTGAGGTATGAAAAGAGAGATTAACGGTGGGTGTCTCGAGACGATGGAGAATGGAACTGTTGCGAGCCGACCGATTTGTTCGTCGAAAGTCAACGACGGCCGATGGAATCGCACATTAGGTTTGGATGGGAGGGGTTTGGAGGGTAGCTTTCTTTCCCTTTGAGGGGAAACAACAAAGGAGCGGAGCACGAGAGAGCGGAAAAGAGGTGAGTGGAATTAAAATAAAATTACATCGTTTGTTTCAAAACCGGATGTAAAGAATTTGTTTTACAAATTACATTTTAATTAAACGATGTAAAGTTCTTTAGAAATTTACAATTGGGCCACTGGTTTTTTTACACCGTTTTCTTATGTAACCGATGTAAAGCAGTTGATGTAGAATCATTATTTTGTAGTAGTGTAAGAGAAGATATTATTTTCGGATCAATTCAATTAGGGGTTAGATATGAATCATAGATGTATTATCTAACTTGACTTAATGAAAATGGCAAATTATGTAGGGATAGCCCTAATGTGCGAATACGTGAGTTATCGATCTAAGCTTTAGGTTTTACTTGTTTGTTATATTTGTTAATCGCATGATCAATTAGTTGATATCCTCGCTTGCAAATTTTATGAAATGATTCCAAATCTTAGACTTTCATCCATATTATTTTTCTCAGTGAGTTTAATTGTGTTTAGTTCTAATTTGTCTTTTTATTTATTTTTCTTTAGTTACTAAAATTACAAATTTGCTTAGAGTGTTTAGGATTTATTTTATGTTTATTGTGGTACATAATAATTATTGTCCCATTAAGTCTTCCTTGAGAGACGACTTGTAGTTAACTTGGTACCCTACAATTGATCTCGTTTTCTTGCGAAGATTGTTATACTTTTATAGGTGTTCACCGTTCGAACAAAATTTTGGCGCCGTTGTCGCCAAGGCTTTAGGCGTAACAACTATTGTATTTATTTTGTGTTTCTAGATTATTCTTTTTGTTTATTTTTAGTTTAAGATTCTTTTTGGTTCCTTTGATTTTTAATTTATTCCACTGGTGCATTTGATATATTTTTCTTATATTGTTTATGCAAGCACGTAGAAATATTAATCAGGACCTTGTGCCTTTCGTGGACGATATCCATCGATGATCACGAGACATGCAAGGAAAGAAGGGGATGATTCTATGGATAGTAGCGAGTATTCTCACAATCACGTTCCCAAGGAAGAACAAATAGACTACGAACCAAAGAATGGGTGATAATCAAAATGGAAACAACGTGGAGGCACGTCGATCTTGATGTGTCTTTAATCGATTTGCCGTCATTTTATGGAATGTCCAATGAAGATCCACTCAACTTCATTAGGGAATTATATTCATCATCCTAACTTTTCCTCTACAGATTTTGACGAAGATCAACTTCGGATGGGCTATTTCCCATACACTCAAGGACCGGGCAAAAACTTGGCTTATGTCTCTACCTCCCAACTCTCTTACTAATTGGGAGGCGGTGTACAATAAGTTAATGGGTAGGTACTATTCGTATCGAAGACCGAGAGACTTTTCATGAGGCTTGGATTGGTTTAAGGATTTACATATTAAATTCCACATCATACTACTCATTGGAATTTTTAAAACCAATTTCTCTGTGATGGGCTATCACATAATTATCAATATATGGTTGACAATACCACTTTGTGGTGACATGGTGAACATAGGGCTCAAGCAATTTATTATATTTTGGAGATGATGAGAACTAATTCACAACAAAAGATTGCCGGAGGCGACGGGCTACCAGGAATGAAGTAGCTTCGAGCTACGATGTGACAAAACAAATGGCTGAATTGACTACACAAGTGCAATTGTTGGCTACAAGTGGGTATCCATCAACCGCCCCTCATTCTCGAGTCGTGCGAGATTTGTGATGAGTTTGGTCATGGGGTTAATGTTTGTAATGTTATGATTGAACAACAGGTTTAGGGCGAACGCTGCCCATTTATCGAAAGAAAGGCCTCGTAATAATCCTTTCGCTCAAGCTTACAACCCAGGTTGGTGGAATCATTCAAACTTTAGTTGGGGCAATTCACAAAATCCATCTCAAATATATCTAAGGCCACCGTAACCCCAAGATCAGCCATCAAACCAATCTCGGCCTCCATCTATTGTAGAAAGCTTTAATTCCTTTATTCTAGTTAGTCAACAAATACAAGAAGGTAACAATAGACAATTTGAATATATGGAAGCCTTGGTCAAGCGTATTGAGACTCAAGTTGGTCAATTGGCTACTCAAATTGGTGAAATAGCTCGACATATCTTCAAGAAGAACACGTTGCCTAGTCAACCAAATAAGCAAGCTCAAACCATCAACTGTTCTTGACTTTGGTGAGATTTATGTTAATGAAATTGAGATTCCTTATTCCACCTGTCTCGCCTAACCTTGCGACATTGCAAAAGCATAACAGAAAGGTGATGCAAGTGAAGAAAACACGAATATGGAGGCCATAAGGGATCGCCATTACACAAAACCGATAATCTTATCCTACTCCATCCCTAAGTCCACACCCAAAACAACAAGATCCCGCTAGTTCTAATGTTAATATTTCTTTTGTGAATGGTAAGAAAGTCGCGGATATACTTGATCTTGGAGCCGAATTAACCTTATGTCTTATTCTATATTTAAACAATTAGATTTGGGAAATTGAAATCCACACGTTACGTTTGCAACTTGCGATAGTTCCATTAGGTACCCTACATGCATTGTTGAACATGTTTTAGTCAAAGTAGGTGATTTTAAAATTCTCAATAATTTTGTTGTCCTGGATACAAAAAATGATAAATGTAATTTTAAAGATCATACTATATTATTGAGTAGACCATTCATGGCCACAACTAATACTTTGATCGATGTCAAAAACAGAAAATTAAGTATGAGAGTCTTGGAAAAAACTATAATGTTCAAATTTTGATATAACTTGTAGTTCTACATGTGCCTCACATGATAATTTTATTGTTGACTCTACCGATTCTTTGTGAAAGATGTCTTATGGCGGGAACATGATGTGATTCAAAGCTTGAGTAAGCGATTATAATTTCAAGGTGGTATGATATGTTTTGCTCAAGGACCCACCATGACTTTATCGATTCTGCGATCGTTAAGCTAATGACATTAAACAACGCATCTTGGGAGGCAACCCAACATTTTACGATTTTTATCGTCAAAAATAATAAAAAACAAAAATAAAAAAATAGTCAAATAGTGGTGAACGACCATTCGCCAAACATAGCCCTCTCGCAAAGATGCCCGCGATCGTCGTTTGACAAACATCGGCTAGTCCGCGATAGCCCCCCCGTGACGCTTTCACAATACGTTCAACAAACAAACCTCTGTTAGTACATAGTTCGCTCCCATTCAGCCATCCTCGCTCAATCGTAGTAGCATCCCTTCTCGCACAAATGGGCACCGAATGGCCGCTCGGTTGTCGTTACACTCTTGTATAAAAAAATCCTTTTCCCTTCACATGACTGTTGGCATACATATTTGATTTAACTCTTTTGCCATGGTCGCGTTTATCGGGATATCTCCTTTTCCCTACTCTTTTATTTTTACGCTTTGAGGGGAGCATTGGTCATTGTCTAGGTGTTATAGTTGCATTTGGTTATTTCATTTAATAGCCCTTTGATTGGTTAATCTTAATAATAGTGTTGTTTAGCTAACTTGAAATAGATGTAACAATTTGAGTTCCGATTATAAAATGGCACCGTGAATTTGATAATTAGGATTTGACGAAATTGTGAATAAACCCTTGTGATAGACAAATAAGGCGATGGTCAAATGATAGTTTAGGTTGTGGGGCTTGAATTATGAAGTTTTAAATGATGTGAATTAAGTACAAACCTTGTTTTGATTTGTGTGTATACACAATATTGCTAGCCTTGCGAAAAGGAAAAAACCACCTATCAAAAAAAAAAAAAAAAAAAAGCAAAAAAGGTGTGACAAAGTGAAAAAAAAGAGCAATAAAAGAGCAAAACATAGCAATCGAGATTATACTTACCGGTTGAGTTGCTTAGTAACTAGGAGCATTCATGAACCCCATATTTGTCTTTTTACGTAAAACGGTAGCTCAAACATGAGTATGAGAAACCACCCTAGGAGCCTTTAGAAAAAAATCCAAAGTTTATACATAGTGGAAGAATATCTCGAGAGTTCTAGCAAATATATATATATATATATATATATATATATATATATATATCGAAAAAAGGTTCATGGCTAGTAATTGCTTGATTTGTTGTGTGTATGATAGGGTTGCCATTTGACACGGATTTGAAACCTAGTAAGGAGTCTTTGAACACCTTAACTAACCATTAACCTTAGTCGAGTGAGTTTGTTATGAAGATTGAGATCAATAAAGGATAATCCAAGTGGATAGGACATAGTTGACTCTCGAATTGGACATAGTATTTCTTGTTGGATTTATAGGTAAGGTGCTATTATTTGCTTGGGGACAAGCAAAATACTAAGTATGGGGGAGTTATTTTGTGTGTTTTTGTTAGTATTTTATGTAGTTATTTTGATTTCATTTCTATATTTTTCATAGTATATTTCGTGTTTTTGCTTGTGTGTTTGTGTGTTTTGTTGTTGAGTCTATTTTTGTATGTGTTATGCTTGTTTTTGGTGGAAAAGTGTAAGTATAACAAAGGATAATCCAAGGTGGATAGGATGTGGTGTGATGGATGAATTGACTCTCGAATTGGACATAGTATTTCTTGTTGGATTTATAGGTGCTATTATTTGCTTGGGGACAAGCAAAATACTAAGTGTGGGGAGTTGTTTTGTGTGTTTTTGTTAGTATTTTATGTCGTTATTTTGCTTTCATTTCTATATTTTTCATAGTATATTTCGTGTTTTTTTGTGTGTTTGTGTGTTTTGTTATTGAGTCTATTTTTGTATGTGTTATGCTTGTTTTTGGTGGAAAAGTGTAAGTATAACAAAAGAAAAACGAAGAGTGGGCTGAGAGAAGTGAATAAGGAAGAAACTAGGCAAGCGTACGGCGAACAACCGTTTGCATTGGAAAAAGTAAAGGGAAAGGTCGTTCCCGGCCGTTTCCAAAGTAGTAGGCCGTTCGAGAGAAGAGAAGCATGGAACGACCATTCCATGGCCGTTTCCCAAAAGAGCTCTCTGAAGAGTGGATGTTTGATGGCCATTCGATGACCGTTCAAGATAGAAAATCGACGAATATTTTACCGATCTTATCGATTTTTACTAGTTTTCTTATCGAATTTGGATTTTCCAAGTTCTTAGGGCCTTTGGCCTAATATAAGGGGAGTATAGGTTTTAGATTTTATATTATTCAAGCTAGAAATAAGATTTGGCTTCTCTCTTTTCTCCCGCCGTTCTTCTTCTTCACGTTAATTTAGGGCTTTCTTTTGGGGATTTCTCTACAACTTGAAAAAGTGTAATTTTTCTCCACCTTTATTTGTCTATTTAATTTTCTTTTGGTATTAATAGCTTCATGATGATGTTTGTGATTGTTATCACTTGTTTAATTGAATTGATGAATCTATCCATGAGCTAATTTCTTTGTTATAGGGTAAGGATGAATTGAATCAAATAAAAGCATGAGTATTGAGTAATTGATTATGCTTTTCCTATGTGAATTATTTTTTGTTATAATAGATTGTTTGGCCAACTTTTGATTTTTTTGGGAAATAATTGAGATTCGAGAGAAGTTATTATTTTCGGACTAAATTCAATTAGGGTGTTAGATATGAATCGTAGATCTATTACCTAACTTTGCTTAATGAAAATAGAAAATTATGTATGAATAGCCATAATCTGTGAATACGTGAGTTATCAAATCTAAGCCTAGTTTTTACTTGTTTGTTTTATTTGTTAATTGCATGATCAATTATTTGATATTCTCGCTTGCAAATTTGATGAGATGATTCCAAAATCCTAGACTTTTATCCATCCTATTTTTCTCGAGTTTAATTATGTTTAGTTCTAATTGTCTTTTTATTTGTTTTTCTTTAGTTATTAAAATCACAAATTTGGTTAGAGTGTTTATGATTTATTTTATATTTATTGTGATACATAATAATTATTTGCAAGCTAATTCTTCTTTGAGAGACGATTCGTGGTTAACTTGCTACCCCGCAATTAATCTCGTTCTCTTGCGATGATTGTTAGACTTTTATAGGTGTTTAGCGTTCAAACAAAATCATATAGAATACATTGCATAATATATAATGCAACTCAATTATATTATGATATTTTGATACATACGAAGTTCACCTTTTATTATAAGTATAATTATCATGAACTTGTTTATTCCCAATCATACATTTTTCTATCGGGATATAAGTAAAGACCATCATCATCCGCCATCCAATAGCACTCATGAGCATAACAAGGTTTGCCAAACCACCACTTCGCTTTGTAAGCATAGAACGATTTTCCCTTGTTACCCCATCGAAGTTCACAATGGAACCTTGTAATATAAGGTATCACACAAAAAGAAAAATGAAAATCTTGATGGAATGTTAGTGTATGGTTTCCAAGATCGTTATCCTTAGGCGAACAATGCACCAACAACGGCTCAGGAGAAGTAAGATTATTCCGTGATAATCGACCTTAACATTATTAAAGAAAAACAATCGCTCCTTCCTCCCCCAAAGAGATATGTAAAAGTATGAAACATAATAAAAGATACTTGATCATAGTATCAAACCGATTTGTT
This sequence comes from Rehmannia glutinosa, assembly GCA_016081115.2. Classification (NCBI taxonomy): domain Eukaryota; kingdom Viridiplantae; phylum Streptophyta; class Magnoliopsida; order Lamiales; family Orobanchaceae; genus Rehmannia; species Rehmannia glutinosa. The sequence continues at coordinate 28,909,102 of CM071936.1, forward strand.
GTTGGATCAAGAATTACTTGTTATATCATCAATTTGTTAATTTCATGTTACTCTTATTTATAATCAATTATTTTGGTTGTAATTTGAGCAATTATAATAAAATTGTGGCAATTTGGCTATGGTGCATTGAACTAGTAGTATGTTATATATGTAACTTAAATCCACCGGTTATGAAAATATTGTCATTATTATCAAATCTTGCACATTAAAAATGTGGAGTAAGATAGTTAAATAATGAATTATAAAATAATTGTTGGCAAATATTTAGATAATTAAATAAGTTTATTTTGATCTGATTACTAATATTAGATCATATAACTTATGATTACTCAAGATTTTGGTGTAATATTGCAATAAAATGTCCTATATATGATAATCTTGGGAAACTTCCTAGTCAACAAATTATGTATATTTAATAATCTTGTATTTGGAAAAATTGTAGTTTGACCTTTTTGTAGTCATTGACTTTTTTAACACATATAACGCCACGTGTAGGCGATTGTCTATGAAGTCTTACATATGGAACATATTTATGGGTGGCGGTGAGATTTGAACTAAGGACCTTTTGGTTTGGATGAAGTGATTCTGGTAAGTTAGGTGAGTACGTGAGACCAAATTTGGAGCATTGGTCTCTTTTTTTAATGGTGCATATTTAATTAATTTGTATTTTAGTTTATATTTAATTAATTGTTGTGAACGGTAAATATGTAATTTAATTTTAATATAAGTTAAGAACGTGAGTTATATTTGGTAGTGTGTCTTCACGTCCCTGGTTTTCTCGAGATATATTTGAACCTGTATCTTTAATTCTCTCTCTTTCCTTTCACAAAGAATATTGCTTCAACAATTGATGGATTTTTTCTTCAATGCACGTGAAAATATGGTGCACATGTGTTGATTTGAGTTCCCGCCTTTTTGTATGTAAGTCATTTGCTTGTTTTTGTCAAATGTGTTGTTATTAATGACAAAATATGTTGCTTATTTAGACAGACAATGTTGCTTGTCAAGGGAAAATATGTTGCGTATTTAGATAGACAATATTGTTTTTTTTAAGGACAAGCATGTTGCATATTTAAAGGCGAGACAATGTTGCTTATCAAGGACAAATATGTTGCTTATTTAGGCGACAATGTTGCTTAGATGGTACATATGTGTTAATTTAAATAGATTATCTCGTTTTGTGTATATAGGAGGATGATCAATGAGACCACATTTTATGGTGAGATAATGTGGATGATGTCAACCATCCCCTATACACATCAAATGTTAGGATTAATATAGGATAATAATACATTAACTAATTAATTAAATCCCCAATAATGGTAAAATTGTCTATCAAAATATGTGGGGACCGTCCCAATATAGAATCGATTATGGAGAGAGAGAGAGAATCACGCTCATTAACATATGGGGACCGTGTATGTGCTCTACGATGATTATACTACACATTTAACATATATTTACCGCATATTTAACACTATTATACTCTTTGTATGTTTAACATATATGTACTTGCATATTAAAATTGTTAAAACAAAAATATGTGGGGACCGTGAATTAAGGAATCGATTATATAGAGAGAATCATGCTCATTATTATAATACATATTTAACATATATTAACCGCATATTTAATACTATATACTTTGCATGTTAAACATATATGTACTACATATTAAAATTGTCAAACAAAAATACGTGGGACCATGAATTAAAGAATCTATTATAGAGTGAGAGAATCACACTCATTAACATGTCGGGCAACCGTGAATTAAAGAATCGATTATATGGAGAGAGGAATCATGTTAATTATTATACTATATTTTTAACATATATTTGCAGCATTTTTAACACTATTATACCGCATATTTAACATATATGTACTTGCATATTAAAATTGCCGACAAAAACATGTGGGGCCGTGAATTAAGGAATCGATTATAAGAGAGAAAATCACTATCATTAATATACTATATACTTAACATATATTTCCTCGCATATTTAACACTATTATATCGCATGTTTAACATATATGTACTATATATTAAAATTGTCTAACAAAAATATGTGGGGACCGTGAATTAAGGAATCAATTATATGGCAAATGACTATTCTACCCTTATTCGAATTAAAATAAAAAATGCTTTAAAAAATCAAGTAAATCTTAGCATTTGAAAAAATTAAATAAATGGACAGGATTAGTCCACATTGTCTTACCCCAGAATGTGGTCTCGATTGATCCAATCTATATATATATATATATATATATATGTATATATGTGTGTGTGTGTGTGTTGTTTGTGTGTCTATGTTGCTTTTTTATGCCACATGTGTTGTTTATAGGACATAGATGTTGTCTAATTAGGTAGACACTTTTGCTAAAAATGGTAACATCGACTTACCCGTTGCTTATTGTGTACAAAATATGTTGCTTAATTATATGAATTGTGTTGCTTACATAGGACAAATATATTGCTTAATTAGATCTACAATTTATACATAATTATCTTCTTGTATTACTATTGTGTTTCTTATAATGGACAAATATGTTGCTTAATTATATATAAATTTGTTGCTTCTTAAGTTCAAATATGTTGCTTGGATAGAGTATATTTGTTTCTTATATAGTTCATTTTTTCTCGTAAATAATTGCATAGTAATACTTGTTGTGTCTCCTAAACAAGGTTGAGATGCGGGGCGTTATCATGGAGGTATTCAAAGAAAATCTTGATGCTTTGAATTCATTGATTGTAGTATGTTTGTCTTTTTTTTTGCTGATTTTCTTGATGATTCGAGCACAAATGAATTGGTGAAAAGATGAGTTTGTTCTCTTTGTTTTTTGCGTCTGTTTCATAATTTTTGATTTTGTTATAGATGGTAAGTTAATGAATTTCCCTTGATGCCATACTATGTCAAAACTTATTCAACGATTTAATAATTTGAATTTTCAACATAGTGGCTGGTCGCTATCGTCTTTTGACAACAAATTCTATCTCATTGCAAAAATATTTCTCAAAGAAGTTAAGTTATTAACCATTTTTGGAGATGTTATGATCCTTTTTGCGAGACAAATTTAAATTAGGAGGAGCTTATGTTGAAGATTACATCTTGGAGCTCTTCTATAAATATATGAAGCATTGGAGGATCAAACATAACACACCATTCTATACATAACAAGAAAACTCAGCAAATCTATTATTCTTTATTTCAACATTCTTATTGTAATAGTTTAAGCATTATACTTTCATATATTGATTGATATGCTTTCTTTCTTGATTACACTTGCGCTTTTGAGTTGCAATATCTCATTTAAAGTGTAATCTTGATTGTTATTGTAACATCATCCAAAATAAGAAATCATTGTTAGTGTTCTTTTGACAAGAACACGTTTGGTTGATTAGAGGTAGTTTATTGAAAAACTTGGTGCTTTTTCGTGTTGAAGAGTTTGGTGCTCTTCGAGGGTTGAAGAGTTTGGTGCTCTTCGCGGTGTGAAATATTTGGTGCTTTCGAGTTGGATGAGTTTTGTGTTCTTTAAGGTTGTTGTAAAAGAGTTTGGTGCTCTTCAAGGTGAAGTCGTGATCGTTTGGTATCGATTAATAAAATTTTCTTTTCAAAATCAACTCGGACATACCGAGTGGTAGTGATTTAGGCTCTAGGTGGGTTGAAGCACTATAAATACTTGAGTGTTGATTTCTTTTTCCGCACATTTCTATTTGTTAACATATTGTTCGAAAAAGAGAGCGTAAATCGAAAAATCGAAAAATATATTCATCCTCTCTCTAAATTTTCGTGACCATTTGGACTAACACATCTCATATTACCAATGAACTTGCAGGTCGAATCACGAAAAACTCGACTTGCGTTTCTCCTTTGTCCGCGTGCAACTCGGGATACTATCGATCATTCACGGTCCCCACGTCAAGGTCCCCCACATCGACCTTTGTTGTATGCATGCACGACCTCAAGTTTGGGTCACCACTAACTCGACATATTCTCTAAAACCCAAAATTCATCATAAAGTCCATAGGCATCCTTATTCGAGTCGGATGAATGATTTTACTATTGACCCACTTAAGTCTCCTTTTAGCCGAATATAGTGCCTCTAATTGTGGCATCTTCTCCGCAAATACCATGCATTATAATCCCATCAAATCAATAAAATAATGTTGCATCAATTTAATTTAAGTGTGAGTTACCGAGACTATTGAAGCCATTGTGAGAATTTATCCAAGTGCCATATCCACTCTTGGGATGTTAGATTGAGCGAGACGAGTGATTCTAATTGATGGGGGCCTATTTAGGCCGACCTACCTCTATGGGCCTGATGAAAGCTAAAGGCTAAGGGTGATCTGATCGGCCGACCTCTTGGCACCGGACCGACTGTGGTGACCGGGCCGACCTTTGATGTCTAGGCGACTTATGATGAGTGAGCCAGAGTCATTAGGTTGGACCTCGAATGGGCCAACCTAAGGGCCTACCAACTGTTGGTGGACCCTCGAATGGGCCAACCGCCAACCTGGGGCCTACACGACCTATTGGGTTGGACCCTCGAATAGGCCAATCTAAGGGCCTACCGACCTATTGGGCGGACCTCGAATGGTCCAACCTAAGAGCCTACCGACCTATTGGTGGACCTCGAATGGGCTAATCTAACGGCTCACGACTGGCTGGGTGGACCTCGAATGGGCCAACCTAAGGGCCTACCGACCTATCATTGGGCTGGATCCTCGAATGGGCCAACCTGGGGGCCTATCGACCTATTAGGCCGATGCTAAAATGGATCGAGCAATGTCTCCGCCGAGCTCTTGGGATCGATAGACTTATGGCCCAATACGGATGATTAACCTAGGCTTTGTGTGTTTAATTAGGGTTTTAGTATGGCTTGATGGCTATGCAACCCTAATCCCAAAACCTATAAAAGAGGCACAAGTAAGGTACGCCGCTATGTTTTTACTCCGAATACACTTTAATACATTTTTGCTATTTGATATTCCTTCTCTCTAAAATCGATCGACTTGAACGCCGGAGTGGGTACGCCAAAAAACCCTTCCTGCTCCCCTTCTAACGGCCGTGTTGCAAGTTCTCAAGTCAATCGTGTGGCGAGCATGGATTATTGGGCGGTGATATTTCCAAAGTCTTCGACCAATTGGTGTCGTCTATGGGAACTTAGTTTTAAGATATGAGTTTAAGGTAGCTATGGAGGATGTACGACAGAATTTGGAGAATAACCTGGATGAGGTTCCGATTGAGACTCCGGAAATAATGACCGGGAGCGCGGACGCCCGTTGCTTGCACATGGTGTGGGAGTTGGTTGCCCTCAAGGGGTAGCCGGAGTTGTTGATCCCGTGATGGGAGTGAATGGTTTAGACCTGGTTTCTTCCAACGGATGGCTTCCTACATCAAGGCCGATGTGGAAGAGATCGTGGATAGTCGGATGCGAGAAGTGGTTCACCTACGGCGCGATGCGAGTAGGGCCTGGGCATGAGATAAGGCCTCTCCCGGGAGGAGAGCAGGTCGAAGGGCACCTGTGTTGGAGAGGATACCGTCTCCATGGCCTTTACCCGGATGGCCACGAGACGGATCCGATTGGAGTGAGAGGATGGATGATCCGCATAGGGAGATGAGGGAGCCAAGAAGAAGGTGTCCGGAGGTGGCTCGGGATGATCGAGGAGGGGACTCTTTCTCACGGGAGATTATGGCTAATGAACTCCCCCTTCCTATCGTGCGTTGAACTTTGAATATGATGGCACCACCGATCCTTGGGATCATATGTCTTTATTTTGAAAATGCGGTGTTGCTCCATAGGTTATATGATGGAGTGATGTGCGGGTGTTTTCGACTACACCGACTAAGTCACCCAACAATGGTTTAGTCGATTGTTGCCAAATTCGATCGTATTTTGACGAATTCAACTCTATGTTCTTGCACCAGTTTACGATTCGGAGGTATCGAAAAACGTGTTAACTTTGTTCAAGATCAAGCAATGGGATGATGAGGATTGAGGAGCTATATTCGAGGTTTACGGAGGCAAAGTTGGAGGTGCCTTCGCCACTAAGGATATCTTGGCTAATGCTCTGCCCAAGTTTGAAAGATGGGGATTTCTTTGAATCCTGGTGATAGAGTCGGCGCAAGACGTTTGACGAGCTCCTAGCAAGTGTCGAAAAGTACATCAATCGGAGGAGGCCGAGAAGATGAAGCGCCAAGTAGGGGGTAAGAGAAAGGAGAGGAGAGATGAAAGAGATGAAATAGCTCCCGAAGAAGAAGCCTAACCTCCCCAAGGCCGATCCGATAGGAGGAGGCCTAGCTATGAGAAATATACACCCCGGTGACTCCCCAGGGATGCTTTCATTGCGATTGAGCGTCATCCGCATTTGAGGTGGCCAAAACTTATCTTTGAGACACTCGGGAAGGAGAAGTGCAAAGAGTTTTGTAGGTTCCACAGCAGTATGGGCACACCACGGATCGGTGTACCCATTTGAAAGATGAGATAGAGAGGTTGATCAAGGCAGTCACCCGAAGAAGTTCGTATATGTGGATAAAAGGAAATCTACGGGTAATTTTCGTAAGGGAAATAATAGTTACCAAAGCGGGAGCCTGAGAAGAAGTTTAATGAGGAGCGGGATCTCCCCTCCGCCGCCGAAGGGGGTGATTTAGATGGTGATAGAGGGTCCGTCAGGCGAGACTCGTGATGGGCCGAGGAAGAGCTATGTGAGGGTCACTATCGCGAGCGTGCTCAAGAGCGGATGAGGGTACAACAAAAATCAGGGGACCAAACATTCGATTTGGGCGAATGATAGTCAAGGCATTGCAACTCCCCATAGCGATGCCCTCGTTATCACGGCGACCATAGCAAATTATTATTCCCAGAGAGTCTTTGTGGATACGAGTAGCTCTCGACATATTATTCTTTGAATGCTACAGCAGATGGATTTGCAAGTGGAACGGAGATCGTGGATACATCTCTGGTCGGTTTTGCGGAGGGCTCGATTCAAACCATTGGAGATGGTTACTTTACCCGTATCTTTGGGTAAGGAACCATACAGAACACTAGGATGGTGCGATTTCTCGGTGGTTGATGCGCCATTGTCGTACAATGTGATGATCGGGAGACCTTCCCTTAATCTTTTCCAAGCGATTGTATTAGTGTATCACTTAAAGATCAAATTCCCGGTGGATGACCAGGTTGGACAAGTGGAGGGGATCGAAGATACATGGCAAGGAAGTTTTATGTAGAAACTCTCCGGATGGCGGAGAGGGGAATGACTCATGATGATGGTAAAGGCAAGGAGAAACTCATCAAATTAAATGAGGACTGTGGAACATGTCATGCCGAACGAGGAATTGTTAACCATAGAGCGATGCACGTGATTCTAGCAAGGTCGCCAAAATTGGAAGTCACCTCAAGGAAGACTGATGGAGGAGCCGATCGAGTTTGTTAGGAGGAATGTAGATGTGTTCGCATGGTCGGCCAAGGAATTGGTGGGTATTGATCCTAGCATAGTTGAGCACGGAGTTGAATATAAATCCTTCATACCGACAGCGAAGCGAGAAGAAAAAGAATTTCAACCCAAAAAAGATGCGATCATGCGTGCGAGAGGTGAAGAAATTGTTGGAGGCCGGGCATGTTCGTGAGATACGCTTGAATGGTTATCCAATGCCGTACTAGTTCCTAAAAATCTAGATGATTGGAGGATGTGCGTAGATTTCCGAGATTTGAATAAAGCTTGCCCGAAGGACTATTACCCATTGCCATGGATAGATCACCGGTTGACTCGACTTCGGATGCGAGTTACTCAACATGATGGATGCTTCGCAGGGGTACCACCGTGATCAAGCTAGCAGAGGAGGACCAGAAGCGGGTAAGTTTTATTACTTTTTTTGGCACCTTTTGCTATGTCGTTATGCCCTTTGGTTTGAAAAATGAGGGGGCAACCTACCAGAGGTTGGTAGATAAGATGTTCCAAAACCAGCTTAGGGCGGAATATGGAAGTGTATGTTGATGACATGCTAGTAAAGAGTGTGAGGGCCGAGAGCTATATTGGAGACTTGGCGGAAACTTTAGATACATTGAGGAAATACCTGATGAAGTGAATCCAAAGAAGTGTATGTTTGGGGTTAGGTCTCGTAAATTTAAGGTTACATGGTAACCGAGAAGGGGATTGAGGCTAATCCCGAGAAGGTGAGAACAATCGGAGAAAATGGCTCCACCTCGGGATGTGAAGGATGTGCGAGAGCTTGACGGAAAGTTGGCCGCTTTGAACAGATTCATCTCTCACTCGGCGAGCGAAGTTTGCCATTTTTCAAAGTGTTGAGGAAGTCTAGGAAATTTACTTGGGATGAGAAATGCCAGGTGGCATTTGAAGAGTTAAAAGAATATTTGGCTAAGTTATCCTTGGCCGACTAAGCCGGTTCGGAGCCCTTGTATCTATACATCTCGGTGGGAGAGCACGACTAGTACAATGTTGCTAACGGAAGAAGGATCGGTTCGGGCCGTATACTATGTTAGCAAGGTCTTTGAGAACGCGGAGTTCGTATTCGAGATTGAGAAGGCCGGATTAGCACTTGTAACCACAAAGAAGAAGATGATGCCTTATTTTCTTTCACATAAGATTGTGGTAAGAACTAATTTTCCTTTGAAGTCGGTTTTGAGCAAACCGAGAGGTTGCGGGTAGGTCGGTGAAGTGGGCTATTAAGCTCGGTGAATATGAGATAGAGTTCCAGAGCGAACAACAATTAACGCACGGCCTTGGCGGACTTTGTGCGAGTTAACAAAATCCCCAAGTGAGGAAGGGGCATGGGTTTTATTTGTGGATAGTTCGGTGGCTAGCTCGGGATGTGGGGCCGTCATCGTGTTGATAAGTCTAGAGGGGGTGGAGAGTGACTTTGCGGAAGATTAGATTATAAACTTTCCAACAACGGCTTTAGTATGAGGCTTTTATCCGAGGAATCGGGATGGCTATAGAAATGGGTGCAACGAATGTGATGGTCCATTTGGGAGAATTTGAGGTTCGGGAAGAGCGAATGAAAAAAATATTTAGAGGCATACAAAGCCCTGAAGAAAATGATAGAAAAGGTGCGAGATCTATCGATACCGCGGAAGAAAATGCCGAGCTGATTTTTGGCAAAGATAGCTAGTTCGGCTGAATGTGCCTCGGAGAGGCATGTTACTTTGGTTGAAGCAAAGGTTTCCGCTTTGAGCCTGAGGTTGGAGCGTTGGGGGAGGAAGGTGATTGGAGGGTCCCCATCATGTCATACCTAAAGGAGGGTTCCCTCTCGAAAGACAGAAATAAGCTTCTCGGTTGAAAATTCGAGCAACTCGTTTTTGCATGATTGGAGAAAAGTTGTATAAGAAAGGTTTTGGGATGCCATTGCTTGAGGTGTCTTGGGAAAACGAGAAGAAGGAGAATATGTGCTAAAAAGAAATACATGAATGTTGTTGTGGAAATCACATGGGAGCTAGGATTCGATGAGGAAGGTGTTAAGGCTGGGTATATTTGGCCGTATTTGAAGAGTGAGGCTCGGAAGTTGGTGAAAGCTTGTGAGAAGTGTCAAGTACATGCGCTGTTTATACATCGCCCATCCAAGAGTCGATGCCAATGAGTTCAAGATGTCCTTTTTCTAAGTGGGGGATTGATATTGTGGGGCCATTCCCCTCGGCATCGGACAATGTAAATTTCTTGTGGTAGCGATAGATTATTTTAGTAAGTGGGTTGAGGCCGAGGCTTTTGCAAGATTTATCGAGGATGCAATGATGAAGTTCTTTTGCGAAACATTGTGTGCCGATTTGGAGTGCCGAGAGTCCTTGTTTGGATAATGGAACACATTTAGTGGGGATAGCATCGTGCTTGGTTAGAAGAGATGAAAATTAATCAGATTTCACATCGGTAGCACATCCACAAGCTAATGGTCAAGTGGAGGTGACTAATGCACTGCACAAGGACTTAAGACTAGATTGGAAAGAGCCGGAGGAGCTTGGGTGCAAGAACCGAGCTCGGTGTTATGGGCTTATCGAACAAACCCAAAAGAGGCCATAGGAGAGAGCCCTTTCGCTTTGGTTTATGGAATGGATGCAGGTGATACCGTCGAGAGATCGTGATGGAAACCCATAGAATCCAGGACATTTGAGGAGAAAAAGAAGGAGATGTTGATACGCGAGGCTCGGATTTGATCAATGAAAAAGAGAGATGACATTTTTATAGATGGAGAGGACAAGAGAAAGAATCGGGGCAACCTACAATAGTAAGGTGATGAAAAGAAATTTCTAAGTGGGAGATCTGGTTTTGAGGAGGGTCATGCGAGTAAAAATAAGGAAAGTTAGACCCAAATTGGGAAGGCCCACTTCGGGTGACCAAAGTTCTGGGCCGAGGAGCTTACGAGTTTGAAGAACTGAATTGAAAAAACAACCTCGGGCATGGAATGTTAGCAATTTGAAAAAATATTATCCGTAGGAATTCGAATGATGTAATGATGCAATTTCCTCTATTTGAAATTCAATGAAAAGCGTTCGCGTCTGCAAATATTATTGAAAATTGTTCGCTAAGTGTTTGGAGTTTGGCTCGATCCAACCCTCCAAAGCCTTCGGGCATGATAAGCCTAGAGGCAAGTCAAGCTCGAGCTTAGGAAACTTGTCCTCAACAAAATGAGAAAAATTGAGCAAGTGTTTGGAGTTCGGCTCGAGCCAACACTTCAAACACTTTGGGCGCGATAAGCCCGAGGCAAGTCAAGCTCGAGCTTGGGAAACTTATCCTCCAAAAAATGAGAAAAATTGAGCAAATGTTTGGAGTTCGGCTCGAGCCGATCCTCCAAAAACTTTGGGCATGATAAGACAGAGGCAAGTCAAGCTCGAGCTTGGGAAACTTGACCTCCAAAAATGAGAAACATTGAGCAAGTGTTTGGAGTTCGGCTCGAACCGATCATCTAAACACTTCGGGCGCGATAAGCCCAGAGGCAAGTCAAGCTCGAGCTTAGGAAACTTGATTCAAAGCAAGTGCTTGGAGTTCGGCTCAAGCTAATCTCCAAACATTTTGGGCGCGATAAGCCCTGAGGCAAGTCAAGCTCGAGCTTGGGAAACTTGTCCTCAAAAAAATGAGAAAATTGAGCAAGTGTTTGTAGCTCGGCCTCGAGCCGATCCTCCAAACACTTCGGCGCGATAAGCCCAGAGGCAAGTCAAGCTCGAGCTTGGGAAACTTGTCCTCCAAAAATGAGAAACATTGAGCAAGTGTTTGGAGTTCGGCTCGAGCCGATCCTCCAAACACTTCGGCGCAATAAGCCCAGAGGTAAGTCAAGCTCGAGCTTGGGAAACTTGTCCTCCAAAAATGAGAAAAATTGAGCAAGTGCTTGGAGTTTGGCTCGAGCCAATCTCCAAACACTTCGGGCGCGATAAGCCCCGAGGCAAGTCAAGCTCGAGCTTGTGAAACTTGACCTCCAAAAATGAGAAACATTGAGCAAGTGTTTGGAGTTCACTCGAACCGATCATCAAAACACTTGGGCGCGATAAGCCCAGAGGCAAGTCAAGCTCGAGCTTAGGAAACTTGATTCAAGCAAGTGCTTGGAGTTCAACTCGAGCTAATCTCCAAACATTTCGGCACGATAAGCCCCGAGGCAAGTCAAGCTCGAGCTTGGGAAACTTGTCCTCAAAAAAAAATGAGAAAAATTTAGCAAGTGTTTGTAGCTCGGCTCGAGCCGATCCTCCAAACACTTCGGGCGCGATAAGCCCAGAGGCAAGTCAAGCTCGAGCTTGGGATACTTGTCCTCCAAAAAATGATGAAATTTTGAGTAAGTGTTTGGAGTTTGGCTCGAGCCAATCCTCTAAACACTTCGGCGCGATAAGCCCAGAGGTAAGTCAAGCTCGAGCTTGGGAAACTTGTCCTCCAAAAATGAGAAAATTGAGCAAGTGCTTGGAGTTTGGCTCGAGCCAATCTCCAAACACTTCGGGCACGATAAGCCCCGAGGCAAGTCAAGCTCGAGCTTGTGAAACTTGTCCTCGAAAAAAAAATGAGAAAAATTGTGCAAGTGTTTGGAGTTTGGCTCGAGCCAACCCTCCAAACACTTCGGCGTGATAGAAATGTAAATACAAAGTAATAAGAGAAGTGATCCAAAGTAAGCTTGCATTAATATGATTCAAAATTACAAAAGAAATCCCAGATCGGGATAGTTACAAAAGTGTACAAAAATTGATTACAAAAATCCCAGATCGGACAAGCATAAAATTACCGCAATATAAAATCCTCCGAGGCGTAGTCCTCGAATGCCGAGCTCGGGCTCACGGCTGGTCTACACCTCGGCCGTTGTCGCAGATGGGCCAGTTTCTTGAATGACAGAACTCAGATTGAGAACGGAGAAAAGATCTCCGAGGCCTGGGATGCAACAACTCGGTCCGCACCGCTTGGTCGGCAGCGGCTTTGAGATCGCTATCCTAGAGGAGTCATCCGAGAGTTGACAAAAACCTCATCGAAGAAAGGTTGACTTCATTAGCAACCTTAGAAAAGACAAAGCCCTCGGGTCTTGCATGAGTGCTCGAGGTCATTCCCGATCTAGGGATTCGATATCCCTTTCCCCGGTTGGAGCTCGGCTTGATCAAAAGTGAACTCATATCACCGGATCACTCCCGTGGAGAGGATGTCAATAAATTCCTCCGAGCTCAGAAACACTTCTTAACCTTCTCCCGAATCCGCCAACCGAGCTTGGCCTTTCTCGCACTTGACAAAATCACGTTAACCGATCTCAATCCCTTCCTCCCGAGCATGTACTATCCCATCCTTCGCCAGCTTTGCCTTAAGGGTGGCATTCTCTTTGTCCAATTCCTTGATTTTGAGATCGACTTGGCAACAACGCCGCTCGAGAAGCTTATCTTTGAGCTCGCACACTTGGCGCCAGCCTTGGCCTCTCTTGCCTTGCTTTTTGTTGTTCTTTTTAAGGGTCTCGAGTTCCCTCACCAAGATCGGGATCGAAAAGCCCACTCGAGCTTGGGCATTGAGAGCCGATTTTGACATGAACTCGGGCTTGGTCTTCACAAAAAAGTTCACTAGCTCGGGATTAGAGAGCTTGTCTAATATGGCTCGGCCGGGATAATGGCAAAGGGCCCCCGATGTATTGGGCCGCCAACACAGGGTTCATATTCTTGGGGATGGAGTTGCCGTCATCCATATCTGGTTTGGAGTATCGATAGGGCTCCGAATTAGCTCACTCTCTCCCGAGCTAGTCCCTACGCGAGTCTTTTTGGGAAGAGGGAGCTCGATGTCAAAAGATCCACGTCGGGAGCCGATGGGAACAGTCGGCCGTGGGATTGAGAGCTCGGCCAAAACATCTTCTAGAATCAGCCGGTGGTATGAGGATATCGAGACTCGGATGCGAATGCCCATGATTGCTCCGCCTGTTTGGGATGAGGAGGCTCGAGCCAGAGCTCACTTTCTTGCGAGCCTCGGCCTTTGGGCAACAACTCGAGACAACATCGTATTCCGCAATAATGAAACAAGTTAGAGAAATTACGAAATTGTAAGTTAAAAAGGAGGGAAGAGTAATACCGATGTCTATCTCTAGAGGAACAACTTCGGAGCTCACTCCCGAGTAATGAAGCAAAGAAAGAGTAATGATTTTCGAGAGATCATATTTAACAATGTAAGCTTTTGGATTAAGTCCCGCAGTCGAGAGGACATTTTTGGGGTCATGTTTTTGTTGTGGTGGCAAGGACCACACCCAATCACGAGGAAAAGGCCAAGTCTCGGCCGAGGTAACGAAGAAATACCGATTCTTCCAAAATTTATTGGAGGTCGGGTACTTCCCAAAAAGTTGGTTTCATTGCGGCGGTAATGTAAAATAAACACCTAGAGGAAGAAGATTTGACTTGGTATAGAGCAAAAATAGGTCACGAAGGGGTATGGACAAGAACTTGGTAATTATTAAAAACCGGCAATGATTCTCGAATGAGTTCGGGGTAAATTGGTTGAGGGGAATTTTGTAGATAGTGGACACGTCGGAAAAGAATGAGTTAATAGGAAATCTAAGTCCTCCATCTAATTGACCTACGAAAAAGGCAAGACCTTGAGGAGGAGGTCGGTATGGCCTATCTGTGTAGCTCGGGAGAGATAATTTTAAAAGCAAAGGAATACTAGCGTTCTACGAATATTGTATAGACATAGGGCCGTGATAGCCGAATGAGAAAACCTTGATCCACCTTGGGAGGAGCTAATGGATTGGGATTCCTAACTTTTATGGGGGAAAGAGGTGTAGAAGATGAATCTGATTCCGTGGCTTCAAGATCGTTAGTTCGGGATGAGTTTCCCGGGACGCGTAATGTCTAGTTCTTCCGACTATCTAACCGTTATTGGTCAAAGTGAGGATCTGTGTTAGTTGAAGAGGAGGCCATTATTTTTATGAAAAATCAAGTACAAAATAAAATGGAAAAAAAGAAGAAAAGGAGGAATGAAAGGTGTACCTAGGGAAAATAAATGGAAGGAGAATGGACGGAAAGAGGTCGGAAGCTCACGGAAATCACCTTGTATAACGCCGGAAATCGCCTTTGAAAGGAGGAACGGAGAGAGTGCTTAAAGTGAAATGGTCTCCCCTCGTTTCCTTATGCCTTTTATAAAAAGAGATGGGAAGGGAAGAGGATCGGGCCCTTGATCTAGATCACATCCTACGCTCAAGAAGCGACCTCGGGAGATGAAAGGACGTCTTATCGCTTGAAGAGACGTTCTTGTGATCAAACGGGGGAAATAGATTAGGGTTTTGAAGCCCTAATCTAGATCGGTCCAGGTAAAACTTGAAGGATTTATGGATCTAATTCGATCGGGTCAATAAGATTGTAAATGGTGTAAAACCCTAAATTAGATCGGTATGGTCACATTTTTGAAGGATGTGAACCCTAATATAGAATGAGATTAGTAAAATTTGAAGGGTACAAAGCCCTAAAATTAGATTGGGATTAGTAAAATTTGTGAGCTTGGAGGCGTTAGTAAAGATCGCGATGGGCAAAATTGTGGAGGATTTAAAGCCTCAAATGGAGATCGGAGAATAATTTCCTAAGGGAATTCATCGAATTTATGGAGGTCGGTCGAATATATCACAAAAAAATTGTCCAAAGGGTGGACTGATTGATGGGGGCCTATTTAGGGTGACCTACCTCTATGGGACTGATGAAAGACCTGGGCCAAGGGTGAACCTGACGGGCCGACCTCTTGGCACTAGACCGACTGTGGTGGTCGGGCCGACCTTTGATGTCTAGGCCACCTATGATGAGTGAGCCAACCTATTGGTCGACCCTCGAACGGGCCAACCTAAGGGCATTCGACTGTTGGGGACCGACCGAATTGGTCAACCTAAGGGCTCACCACTGGGGGGACCTCGAATGGCCAATCTAAGGGCCTACCGACCATTGGGCTGACCTCGAATGGGCCAACCTAAGGGCCTACCGACTTGTTGGGTCAATCCTCGAATGGGCCAACCTAAAGGCCTACCGACTGTTGGGACCTCGAATGGGCCAACCCAAGAGCCTACCGACGACTTGGGTTGGACCTCGAATGGGCCAATCTAAGAGCTTACCGACATGTTGGGTTGGACCTCGAATGGGCCAATCTAAGGGCCTACCGACCAATTGGGCGGGGATCCTCGAATGAGCCAACCTAAGGCCTACCGACTTGTGGGCCGGATGATAAAATGGATCAGCTTAATGGCTGCCGAGCTATTGGGCCTGATAGACTTATGGCCCAATACCGATGATTAACCTAGGCATGTGTTAATTAGGTTTTTAGTATGGCTTGATGCCTACGCAACCCTAATCCTAAAACCTATAAAAGGGGCACAAGTAAGGCACGCCGCTAGGTTTTTACTCCGAATACATTTCAATACATTTTTGCTATTTGATATTCCTTCTCTCTAAAACCGATATCGACTTGAGCGTCGAGTGGGTATCTTTGAAAAACCTTCCTGCTCCCCTTCTAACGTTTGTGTTGTAGGTTCTCATGTCGGTCGTGTGGCGGAGCGTAGATTATTAGGCGGAAATTTCTAGTGCCGACCACTAATGGGTCCGACACATCAAATGATAATAATAAATCGACACTAATGAGTCGCCCAAGTTTATATCCGATTAAAATTCTTTGGATGAGAGTGAAAATGAATCGGGGAGTGTATCTCGATAAATCTCTCCGAGTAGTTTGCCAAGCCAAGTCACGAAAGTTGAGGCTTGACGTGTGACTCTATTTTGCAACTTAAAGATCTCAAACATCTTAGAAAAAAACTTAAGCTACCTTTGTGTTACGAATTTGTTCTTCCCTCATCCTGATATAGGATTATGAGCACCCCACTAATCATTTTACCGTACCTTGATTACTTTATAAAAAGGTTTCACTATTCCACCTCCCATGTTCTTGATCGAGATAGTTCGATGTTTTGTCATCGCATTAGTCAACTCACTCCTACAATTTATTTATTTTCTTGGGTTTTGTGACCACTAGTGGGATTTGATCTTCTTGTCACTTTAGACAACCACACGCTTTTTTACAATTCAAGAAAGATTTATATTTTTATTTTTATCCCCGTAGTGGATATAAATTCTTAGTTTGATGCCCTTCTTTTTCGAGGTCCCCGGAAGGAGCGTTTTTCTCTGTGAGAGTTGGGGGTTGGGGGTCCCCACAGAGTGGAGTAGTATACCAACAAAAATATGTGGTATCGAAGCCCATTATAAAATCCAACATCAAAACTTACTTGATCTAGGGTATTTAGTTCCTTCCTAGGTACTTGTGTTGCAATTAATGTGCTACAACTAAGTTTTGTCTTTTGAATTGAAATTAAGTTTGTTCCACTCACATTATTACTTTGTGGCATGCTTTAGTGTTCCAAGAATTTTGTTTTGTGTAAGCTTGCTAGTGTAGTTATGAAGTCCGAGTCTTGAGAAATATAAATGTACAAGACAAGACATGCAATCGAAGTTTTTTGAATCAAGAAATCAAGCTCTCCAATTTTCAGCTTCACTCTTTATTTTTTACTCTCTTTTTTGATGATATAACAAAAAAATTGCAGAACTAAAACAATCCAAAAATAGACGTTTTCTTCCCTTAACCTGACCTCGATTGTTCCAATAAATTGGTACCGAGCCTTATTGTATATGCAAGGTGTTTTAAAAAAGAAAAAGAAAAAAAAAAACATATAAAAAAAATGTTGTTATAAGCAAATCGCGGGGGATATTCAATTGCAATAAGCAATTTACAAGTTACTCTTCCAATTTTTTGGGGAGAGAACTATGAGTTTTGTGCAAGAAAATGAAGACATTATTGGCATGTTTAGACTTATGGGAACTTGTAGACGATGGATTCAAGATGAGGAAAACGAAAATCTTAGCATGAATTAATTGAGGAGCTAAGAAGACAATACAAAGAGATGCAAATGCTTTTATAAAAAATTCAACAAGCTATGATAGATTTAATCTTTCTAAGAATTATTGGAGCTTAAACTTCCAAAGGTGCATGGGACATTCTACAAAGAGAATTTGGAGGAGATGAAAAGGTAAGAGCCATTAAACTTCAAACTCTAAAAAGAGAGTTAGAAAATATGAAAATGAAGGAGAAGGAGCTTGAATGACTTCCATTCCAGATTCATTAGGCTTACAAATCAAATGAAAACATATGGTGAAGAACTTACAAATTGAAAAATAGTAGAAAAAATCTTGATTTGTCTTCCGTAAAGATTTAATCGTATTGTGGCTGTTATTGAACAAACCGCTGAGCCCCGACGCGACGCGACGCATTTATCAACCACTTAAATAGAAATAAACCCAACAACTAGACAAATGATACAACAATCCCAAGTGAAACAGAGTCTAAAGCGTGAAATAAAATAAACATAAGTACGAATTACAACTTAAAGTCTAACAAGATCCAAATACATCCGACATAATAACATGAATAAGTATACGTGCCAAAACTAAAACATAAGGTAAAGTACAATGTCCAAATCTTAAACGTAAGAGGTCCTACGCCCTTAAATTACAAATAAAGAGAGAAACGAGTAAGCGGGATAAACGGGAGTCCAACATCGGTAAAATAACATGAAATAAGAACAATCATCGGTAAAAAGGTGCAAAATCGACAGGCGGGGCGAGGTCATCAACTGTGGCCGCCGACATCTTCAACATAGTCCCCATCTAAAGGTTAGAAAATTGGGAGGATGAGATAGAAATCTCAAATGGATGGGGTGATCGTGTGCAAGTATCGCGATATATATAGTTAATGCGAAAAACATTATATGAAACGCGTGAGTATGATGCATGAATTCACACACATCCATAAGCGTCGTGATAAATATATTTAAGTAATATACTTATACTGATTCAAGAAAATATTCATGGTCACACAGCACTATGTGATCAAGCAAGACAGTAGATTGCGTACGGAAATGTAACGCCAATCCCATGCAAGGCAAATAATGGTTGCGTCGGATTTGTAGCGCCAACCAATGCAAAAACAAGTAGCGGTTGTGTACGGATTTGTAGCGCCAACCAAACGGGTCCGATAACTCCGAATCGTGTGGATCGACAAATGATTCCTTTGTTCTTCCTTGTAATTCCCAGCAGATGGTCCAAGACCGGTCACCTTATCGCTCCATAGGCAAAGACAAAATCCACAAAGGAGCTTGCAAGGCTGGATCTGTCTTAATCATGCTTATACCTCAAGTACTATGACCCGCCTTCCTTGGACACTCCGTCCCGCCGATTGCGGGATTAGGGCGATAGGGCCGGAAGAGTGGAATAGCAGCCGAGCTGCCTGCTCCATCCCCGACGTATTCGACCGTGAGCTCGACACACCAAGTTGACTCAGGCAGAAAGTAAATACAAGTATAGGCAACAACCAACTAGCAATGAGTATTATTGATTCACTAGGCGATTTCGGAAATTTTTTTGAAAAGTGCGAGTGGCAATTATGGCATTGGTGGAGTTATTTGGATGAAGATGATTATCGAAAGGATAAGCAATCTTCGATATCTTGAAAGATTAGGTGGAACATAATTCCCGTTATAGATTCAAACCGCAAGACGAGGAAGTCGCCCGCGATCGGGTATTAATCGGTCGAATCTGTCCGATAAGTCAAGGGTTTTGAGAAAATAAAATACTTTAATTAAATCTCCAAGTCAGAGGGTCCAGGGCTATTTTAGTAAAAGGGAAAATAATTTGAGTTAGGTCCTTTATAAAAGAAAAATTACAATTTAGCCCCGTTTTGTAAAAACCAAAACGTTTGGGGTTAAAAATTGAATAAATAAATATCCCCACCTTGAAAAATTATGAGGTCAGTTCCTAAATTCTCCAAATTGTCCAGAGATTCATGTTTTTAAAGTTTTGAGGTCTAGTTTTTATAAAATTCTCACATTGGCCGCAAATTTGTTGAAATTGTCAATTCGGACCTTAAGTTTAAATCAATCGGATCTCACAAACCGGAAGGACTTTTAATGTGATTCCAGTTGGAAAATGTCACTAAGGTTAATGGAATATTGGGACAAAAGTATTTGTTTAAAATAAATAAGTGTAGGTCCTTTAACTTTTGAAAATCTCATTTTTGTCCCATTTTGAAATATTTGCCCTTAAGGCTTTTAGGGGTCCAATTGTTATGAAATTTGAACCTTGGGTCCAAAATATAATTAAGTTATAGTTAAGTTAGTATTTCCAGGTGCATGGGCTGCATAAGTCCTGGAAATTTCATTTGGGTCCTCAAGTTTAGTCTTTTACACTTTAGTCCCTCAATTTTAGAAAAATTACTTTCCAAGCCCTAAACACTTGGATTTTTGGAATACATTTAAAATATGTCATTTCCAGTACCTTAAGAGTAAAAATTTCAAATTTTAAAATTAAGGTCTGGTACAATTTCAAAATTTTCAAAGTAGCCCTTAAGCTTTTAAAATTTTACAATCTAGTCCTTGGGCTTTTAAAGGTTGATTTTATTTATCTTAAAACTCTTAAAACTTTATTAAAATGTCCAAAAGTCATTTTTGAACCTGAATACAGTCCAAAAATTCGAAATTTGCAGAGGGGTCCTTTAACTTTCATTTTCTTGAAATTTAGTCCACCAATTTTCTATTTTTGCATTTTTAAGTCCAAAATTGAAATTTAATCAATTATGCTCGACTTGTGCAGGTTATAAGTCATCCAAAACATGGATTTCAAAGATCATACACATGCATGTCCAATTCATACAAGAATTCATCAAATAGAACATTAAATTTTACATGCATGCACCTAAAATTCAATAAATAGCAATTTTGAGCAACTCTTGAGAATTTTTATGATTTGATACATAAAATTGACATACAATACATAGATTATATATATCAATGGCTCATGATCAAAATTCTACATGCATTTTAATAAAAACACCTAGAAGTTGGAAAGTATTTTTCCACCCACCTAAAATTTGGAAAATTGTGAAATAAAAAGGATACATTTCACAACTTTGGATGAGGTCACGAGGTCAGTCCCTAAGTCAAGAAATATCAAAAATTTGGAGTTAGAAAAAATGAAAGAAAAATTAAGGAGAAAAAGAAGGAGATAAGAAAATTGGAAAGACTACACTTTACCTTGTGTAGTAGGTGATTTGAAACTAGTTGAAGCTTCAAATTTGGGATTTTTCGTTCAACTCCAAAATCTCCTAAGGTCAGCCCCTATTCTCAAAAATGAAAAAGTGGTGATAAAATTTGAAAAAAAAAAAAAAAAAAAGAAGAAGAAGAATAAAGGGTTCTAGTGTCCAATTCTTACCTTGTAGTCCAATTTTCTCTACTAATTATTCTTCAAGTCTTCAAATTTCACCACCATGCATGCATGTCTTCAAGTGGTCTTCTAAGTACCTCAAAATCCAAAATTCAAACTTAAGTTAAAAAGAGAAGGTGATGAGTAGTAAGATTTTAAGTTGAATTGAGGAGTGAAATTTCTTACCTTTGGTGTAGTAGGTTTCGAATTTTATGAAGGAAATAGGAAGAATTCTTGAAATTTTGCTAAGTGTTTATGAAATAAGAAGAAGAAAAGAGTAGAGAGAAGTTGGAGGATTTTAGAGAGAGAGAGGAGAAAAGTTGCAAGACTTGAATGTGTTGGTGATAAAATGAGATGAATTTTTGGCACAAAAATGGCCTAATGGCCGTGAGTTTTAGGGAGAGAGAGATGAGAAATTTTTCAAGGCTTGAATGTTGTCTCTTGCATGGAGACAAAGGAATTGGTCAAAGTACGGGTTGGGAGAAAATTAAGGAGAATGTTGGAAGAATAGAATAAGTTGGGGAAATTTAATGATATAAAATTGAGGTATAAGATAATGTGTATAATGTTTGTGTTAATGGTATAAATATACACAAGATGACTATTAGAAGGTGTAAGTGTAAAAGAGTTGGATGATATTTCTACTCCAAAAATCCCATGTTGGCCATCCACTATAGGGGCAATTATGGTATTCACATATTTTTTTCTTTGTCCCAAAATTGATGATAATAGATGAATAATATCAATATCCAAAATAAATAGTGATTTCCTTGATCACTTATAAGTCTCAAAATCACTTATACTAAATCAAATTCTTAATTCTATAAGGTAAAAGTCTCTAAAATAAATAGTCTCTTAAAATTCTAAGGAGACTAATAAATACAAAAATAGTAATAATGATCAATCAAGTGATCATAAATGCGAATAGAATTAGTAAATGATTATGATCACAAGTAATAAAATAAAATTAAATACGAAATATATTTATTATTAATACTTACCCATCAAAGTGACGCGGTAAAATAGTCAAAATAGTACAAGCCAAAAATACCAATTAAGCAATTAATTCAATTATAAAATTATTTTGAAAATATATAAACTTTAAATTTTGAATTTTAAAATAAAAATAAATAAATTATGCTAAAATAGTTTTATTAGCTAGTCGCTCAAAAACAAGTTGAATCGGTTGAAAGCCCATGTTAAAAGTCGAAAGAAATTGACAATGGTTAAAGAAGTGAAAATAAGTGTCATTAACAAACACCCTAAAATAAAACAATTTCAAGTATAAATTAGTTAAATTAAGTAATAAGTAAGTTGACAAAATCAAGTATGAGACACTTGCTATTTCAATAGAAAAGTTGTATTTTTGTATAAGGTAAAACCTCAAGTACTATTGTTTCGAAAATATAATGTTTACTAAATGATCTTTCAATACAAAGGTATTGTATTTTTAAAATACTAATTTACTAGTAGATAGTTTTCAAGATCATTTAAGATGAAATAGATAACCGATCATAATACGAATCGCAAAATAAATAGTAAATATAAAAATAAATTATCGAAATATTTAATATCAGTATCGGAAAAAATAATAATTATAATACCCGCGATCGCGTCGCTATGATTGAAAATTCGGTCTCACACAAACAAAAGATATTTCTCAAATGAGCATTCTTGGGTTGATGGGATCATTAAAATCTCATGAAGAGAAGTTTGATTAGACAATCGTGAGAAATCAATCAAGAGTGCATTTCAATCAAAAGTTCATGTATACACTAAAAATCGGGAGAATCGTGAAGTGGAGAGCAAAATCGAAGGCCACCATCTAGAAGTGGGAGATTTAGTCGTAGAAGAGAAGATTATGTAATTTTCGTGGAAGAGGTAGAGGCTTACATGAAAGAAACCAAAACAAGAATGATGATGGAAAGAAGTGCACACACTATGAAAGAAGTCGCCATGAATACAAAGATTGTTGGTTTAAGGAGAAGCTTAAATGCCACAACCGCAATCGAATTGGTCAACTTCAAAAGGGTCATGGGAATAATTCACCACAAAATCAGCATCCAATCAACTATTTGGAGGAGAAACAAGTGGAGAAAGTATGTTTTATGCATGTTAAGGGACTATTGAGAAGAAGAATGATGTGTGGTTGTAACGCCCAATTTTCAAAAATTAGGAGTAACTTAATTTGATAAAAAAGTGTATTTAAAATCTTATGAATAAGACACATCTCAAAATT
The DNA here is from genome assembly GCA_016081115.2 of Rehmannia glutinosa. Lineage (NCBI taxonomy): Eukaryota > Viridiplantae > Streptophyta > Magnoliopsida > Lamiales > Orobanchaceae > Rehmannia > Rehmannia glutinosa. The sequence goes on from CM071936.1 coordinate 28,932,065, forward strand.
AAAGCGGAACCATTTTATTAATAAACCCCAAATAATTTCGACTTTTCCGTTCGCCCACTGATTTCATAAAATATAGTCTAATTATAAAATTTTGCGTCCAAATAAACAAAAGTATTTTAATTCAAACCCAAACAATCATCCAAAAATAAAATAGTAACTAAAAATCCGTTAATAAAATAAAATATTCCTAAAGTAGTAAAATAAATAAAATTATTGACTTGTATCCACCGCCTAATCCTCGCTCGATTCCTCAACTCGAAAAGTATTAATAAATATGGGGTGAGCTTTCAACTCGCTCAACGGGGACATATATGTCATAAATAAATACAACAATAGGCATAGTCATATACATTCAACATGTACTACGGGTTCACCCCGAGGATACTTTTGATCCCTGACCTTCTTACCCCGACTAAGATCATGCGGGTTCACCCCGAGGATGCTTTTGATCCCTGACCTTCTTACAAATTCGATAATTATAACACCGTAGTTCACCTGAGGATACTTTTGATCCCTGACCTTCTTACGGCCCCTAGCTAACATGATTTCTTTTATTCCACATTTCACATAAATAAATACACATATACGAAGTATTTAAAATTGATAAATAATAAGTGAATAGAAATATCCCCACCTCGAAACTTTGCTTGAAAAATAGTGAATGATTTGATGCAATATCCCTATCGAACTTAACACGTCATCCTCGTCAGCTTAACATGGATATATATATATATATATATATATATATACATCTTAGTTCCTACAAGTCAAAACTTAAGTATTAACCTCGATATCGGAAGTACTAAAATAACATTCTTGGAAGGTCATGGTATATTCCTAAGGTTTAGGGTTCAATATGGTAGGTTTGAATAATACTAAATCTCTCGTGCGGTTTGGATCGAATAATATTTTCTCATAATACGTTTACTATGATTATTAAAACAATTTACAAAGAGATAATATATTTCAAAAATAGATATCATATAAAAAATTTACAAAGATTCGATATGTTTGGCTATGAGTTTTGAATTTGTGAAATCGAAATTCTTTGTAACACAAAATCCCACACAACTATGGAAAAAATCATATTTAAATAAATATAGTACTATAGGATCTGGAATTTTAACTATGTATAAAATATCATATCATAGTATAACATATCCAAAAATCATAATATATAAAATTCGTTAACTTTAGGTTTTGAATTTTATAATCAACCTTTTGTCATAGCTAAAATGTAATGTTTTGGAAACTAGTTAATATGTAAATAAATATAAGTTGGAATAATCGATATTTTACCACGGGGTAGTATAAATTAAAATACATAAATATAAAAAATTAAAGTATTTTTAAGGGTCTTTATACATGGTTTCTTGAATTTATAAAACATAAAGCGTAAATTAAAATTCTATATAAAATAAAATACAATTCAAACGTATATGAAATTTTAACTGAATATTATAAATCTATGATAACATAATATATTAAATTTTCAAATTTTAGATATGCATAAATAGGGTTTCCGAATTTCTAAAATGAAAACAGGGAATAACATAAATTTTGACATCTTAGTTTAAAAATTCAATAACTACAAAAGTACTCATCGAATTAATATAAAATTTTAACAATACAATGATAACGTCATTAGAAATTACATATTAAAATTTCATAAAATTCTGAATAGTATAGATCGGTTTTCAAAATTTACAAGAAAATTAGCTTAAGAATTGATAATGAAATAGGGAAGGCAATTGAGGAAATCATGGCATTGAAGAAAAACTTTGTCACGGTTGTGTGGTAGATGATGGGGGCTGAATGGTGCAGAGAGAAATAAAGCTGGAGCATTTTTATTTTTGTCCTTTCTAATGTGGTATAATAAACACTAATATGATACGTAGAAACCACGACTTGAAACAAGTTTAGTGTCGGGCATCCCAAAATCATGTTATAGGTTGATGAAGACTTAACCACCAATAACTTCACCATCTTAGTTACTCTTCGCAGGTACTATAAAATCCCAAAGAAAGGGAGAGTGGCTTCTCCAAGGGCCTCTACCACTTTTTTGTTGAACCCTGTTAAGGAGTGTTAACTGGGAAGAGCTGAACATTATCTATCCCTAATTGGATAAATGCATTATCAAAAATGATGTCCTATCCTTAATTCATAAACGCATTATGAAAAATGATGTCAGCAGAGTTGCCACTGTCTACCAAGATCTATTTCATACAGAGTTAGATATTGTGGAAGATAGGACCAAAACATCATTATGTGTCTCCCTCGGCCCGTTTAGGTCCAAGTCGATGAAGATGAGCCCTTGCGATGAGTCTTGGACATGACACACTTGTTTATGGGGTTGAAGCAAACCTTGTCGTTCAGCAACCATAAGTACTTCAGACAACCTAGTATCCTATTGGAGATACATGTTCCTATCATCTTTATAGTGACGTCGCTCTTTTTCTTTTGTCTCTTCTTAGTGGGAGACCCCAACCTTACGTCTCTTCAATGCATATACACTTCACAACTCTAGGTAATAATTCTTCCAATGTAACTGATGGCCTCCCAATGATAGATTCCTTGAACCTTCCATGGCGTAGGTTCTGTTGCAGGATGCCAGCAAGTAACTCAGGGTTGACATGAGGAGCTTCATGAACTGCTTCAACTAAATGTCGCACATACTAACGAAGTGGCTCTTATTCTTTCTGCTCAATTGAAAATAAATACGCCGTTGTCTTTGGGTAATTTTGGTTAATAGAAAATTGGTGTAGAAATCTTTGTGTCAACTGCTCTAAATTGATAATACTCCATGCTGGAAGCTGATTGAACCAAGTCAAAGCTCTTTTTGATGATGTGGTTCTGAATATCGTGTAATATGCATCACTTAAATCATATAAGTCTACCTTAGCATAAACATGTGTAAATGTTCTTATGGATCTCTGGTTCCGTCATATTCTCCAAGGTTGGCTATCTTAACTCCAATCAGAAAGGATTTGACCAAGATAGGGGTGAAGAAACGATTGTGCCTTTGGAGGCGCCATGGGCAAACGTAATCAGTTTTCCACATGGGTAGGTATTTGAATCAAAATGGCTGGCACAACACACGTTCTCATTTGTTTCTCTTCTCCTTCTCATATGACTTACTGGCAGGGATGCATGACTGCCCTCATGGTCATATTGTTGACTAGTTGGCGTAGTACGCGTTCCCCTATTTTCTCCTATCCTTATATAACTTACTGGAGGGGATACATGACTGCTTTTATGCTCTTGTTGCTGACTGTATGTTGTGAGGTCCCATGCCCTCCTTTAGTTCTCTGCACTGCTAGTGAGGAAGATCAACTGCCAAGAGGTGAGCGATGTGATTCTTCTTCCCATTGGTTAGCTGCAAATTGACCGAATGTTTTGGTTGTTGCTTTGGCCGAAGCTTCCTCAATCATTCTCATTGATTCCTCCAGAAACAGTTGCAAAATGGTTGGTTGAGGTGGATCACCTAACCGAGACGGAGCCGCCAACCTGGGTGGCACATGTGGTTGCTATTGATTAACTCTGTTACCATGATTTCCTCTTGTAGGAAGGTCTTCTTGAATGTTAGCATGTGTTGTTCTGGACCTAGTCATAGTTTCCAGTGATTAGACAGTAGTTCCAACAGATGGCGCCAAAATGATGTGGTTTCACTCTAAGTAAATAAACTTCCATGAACGTGAATTGCTAACTGGTCGCTGGAGCCTTCATCACAGGACAAACGTTAGAGGCGCCCAGGGTTTACCCGATGAAGAAACTCCTATGCTCAAGTCGTTCTAAAACAGAGAAATTCAAGAACTTGAGAGCTAGTAATTGCCAAATGAATTGATTATCTTTCAATAATGAGGATCATTGATATTTATAAGCAAATAAACGGGTTTTCGTGGGCTTTCGTGCTTTATAAACCTGAATGGGCCTAATTTGAGTATAATTACCCAAATTAATTTAATAACAATTAATAATCATATAATTAATTCGATTGAGCCTTTATTTATCTCGTGGTCTATAATCCGTATAATTCCTTGGACTTAGCCTATTCGCAACAATGTGGATCATTGATATTTATAAGCAAATAAACGGGTCTTCGTGGGCTTTCTCGGCTTTAGAAACCGATGGGCCTAATTTGAGTATAATTATCCAAATTAATTTAATAACAATTGATAATCATATAATTAATTCGATTGAGCCTTGATTTATCTCGTGGTTTATAATCCGCATAATTCCCTTGACTTAGTCTATTCGACTTATCCGAATTATAGCTCATCAAATCCATTGAAACCGACAGATCTGAGCATATATTTGGTCTTACGTGCTCATCTAAGGCATTTGTCTCATATATATATATATATATATAGGGGAGGTTAAAATGAGACCACATGTTATAGTGAGACAGTGTGTGGACTCATTTCAACCCTCCCTTATATATATCAATGGCTAAGATAAATAGGGATTAAAATTACATTAAACATTTAATTAATGCAAAATAAGGGTATAATTGTCAAAATAAACATGTGGGGACCATCCAAATATGGAATCATTTATTAGGAGAGAGAAAATCACGTTGGGAGAGAGAAAATCGCTACCGGAGAGAGAAAATCGCGCGGTGTTCGCCATGCAAAGATGATGTACACTTATCAATGATTTGGTGTATATTTAACACTATTTTGCTGTATGTTTAACATAATTTTATTGTATATTAAAATGGTCAAACAAAAATATGTAGGGACCATTAATTAAGGAATCATTTATAGAGAGAGAATCACGCTCATTAACATGTGGGGACCATGAATTAATTAAATCAATTAGAGAGAGAGAAAATCACGTTCATTATTGTGATGTATATTTAACATATCTTTGATGTATACTTAACACTATTTTGTTGTATCTTTAACATAATTTTACTGCATATTACAATTGTCAAACAAAAATATAAGTATACAATAAAACACATATAAGTATACAACAAACCACATATAAGTATACAACAAAAAAATGAGTATACAACAAACATAAATATATACATCAAAAATTAACTATTTATACATCATAACACATCTAAGTATACATCGAAAAATATCTAAGTGTACAGTAATCCTAATTGCCTCCTTGTAGTCCCTCGTTTTCTCCACGTCAGCATCGTCTTCTTCACCAATCCTCCAATCCTATCCTTCAAATATCCACCGCCACAACCACCAATCCTCCAATCCCATGTTTTCACAATCGGTGGAGATTTTTTTATTGTTCTCACACTTAATAAATTAAGTATCATTCAATGTTCTTGGCCGTAATCTTTTCGTGATTTACACATTGGTTAGCATGACCTCGCTCATCCGATTGGTTGCCATGCCATGCTCACGATTCGCTTTCGAGTTGTCTCACGGCCCATCTTCGGTTGCACTACTCTTACAACCGCTGAGTTTTCCGAACATTGTGTGTATCACAGTGTTCCTTAGAACTTGGCACTTTAAAAGAAGAACCGCATTAGGAGGCACGACATCGGTGGTGGCATGGCGACCTTCGCCGTGAGGATGAGAGAATGGAATATCGCCATAATCACGAGCTCAATGAATCACGTCTTTGAGTAAATCGAATTCCCACCCCATTATTATGTAATTGTACAATTGCATAATCGCCTTTATAAATTTAAAGAAAATAAAAAAGCAATTAAATTGGGAAAATCCCAACCATCTATTATTTGAGATTTGTGGCTAGGATTAGTCCACACTGCCTCACCCTAATTATGTGGTCTCATTTGATCATATTCCTATATATATATATATATAATTAGTTTAATTGATGTGTTCTGTCAACTAATTATTTGGCCTCTTTATGTGAATTGCGATTTAAGTAAGCAATAGCCCACTATTGTTTGAATAATGCAATATCTTGAGTGATAACATGTCACATACTCACTTTTGCTTTCACGTTCAAAGGATTAGTCCACACTGTCTCACCCTAATTATGCTTTCACAACTTTGTTAAAGAAAAAACAACTCAGCCCTCCCACAAAAAGATATGTATAAAGTATGAACCATAATAAAAGATACTTGATCATTGTATAAACTGAATTTCTGTTTGGTCAAGAATTATGTGATGTTATATAATCAATTTAATTTGTTAATTTCTTGTTACTCTTATTTATAATCAATTATATATTTTCCTTATAATTTGAGCAATTATAATAAAATTGTGGCAATTTGGCTATGGTGCATTGAACTTGTAGTATGATTGAGATATATATATATATATATATATATATATATGTATGTATGTATGTATGTATATATATGATTTAAATCAACCGAAATTATGACAATATGGTCATTACTATTAATATTCTTCCATGTTAAAAATGTGGAGTAAAGTAACTCGAATAATGAAATAAAATAATTGTTGGCAAATATTTAGATAATTAAATAAGTTTATTTTGACCAGATTACTAATATTAGATCATATTACTATAACTTATTGAATATTACTCAAGACTGTTTAGTGTAATATTGCAATAAAATGTCACATATATATGATAATCTAGGCAAACTTACTAGTCCATAGATTGTATAATATTTAATAATCTTTTACTTGGAAAGTTTATAGTTAGACTTTTATTATAGTCATGGACAATTGTAAAACATATTACCTCATGTGTAGGTGATTGTCTATGAAGCATTGCACGTGGAACATATTTATGGGTGGCAAAGTGATATTTGAACTAAGGACCTATTGGTTGACTCGATACCATATTGAATGACCAACTCATCTAAAAGTTTAAGTTATTAGAGTTGTGAGCCATTAATTAAGTAAGTAATATAAAAATATTATAGGCTAAGTGCAAGAATTTGCAAAGTTCATGGGAAAAAGTAGAACAATCCAAAATTAAAGTGAGTAATGAAGAAAAACATGCATAGTTCATGAGGCAATTTAAAATTACCTCTTAATAGTTAATTACGTACTCTAACAAAACATAACCTTTGATAAGCCAGAGTATGTTGTTCCAATAATAATATTGATTGTTAGTGAAGTTAATGAGTTCATTACTCCAATACCCAATGATAAAAAAGCTGGAAATGAAGAAATAAAAAGCTGGAAAATGATGATAAAATGCAAGATTGCTTTTGCTGATTTTCATCATGGCAAATACAACGTACAAATGATCGATGCTACAATATAATTGATACTTTTGGATAAAATTTTATTTAGCTAATCCTGAATATTCTTCATAACAAACTTTGCACCTAGATTAGGATCATTACATTTCTTGTCACAATGTTGCCATTCTTCAAATCAGTCTTGCCATGATCATTGCTCCATTGCTTGAGATTGTGAACTGGACTAATATTAACAGTCTCCCTCAATTCGAGTGAGGCTAAAGAGACAACAAACACTTAATTTATTCTTGAGCCGAGTGGAGGATTGAAAGCTAAGAGGCTTTGTAAATATATCTGCAACCTGATTATAAGAAGGTATATGTAGAATTCGCAAGGCTTGAGCAACATATTTTTCCTGACAAAACGATAATCCAAATCAATATGTTTAGTTATAGCATGCATGATTGGATTTGAAGCCATAGTTATAAACTTATGTTGTCCACCCAAGTTGTTTGAATTTTATTAGTTTTATCACTATTTCCTAAAACAAAGCTTTTAACCAAACAAATTTTGCAGTGAGGTAAGCTAAACTAATTATGTATCCAACGTCTACATTTGATTTAGAAACTGAATGTTGTTTCTTGGAACTCCATGACGATATTTATTTATTTCCAAGATAAACACATATCTAGTTGTAGATCTTCTACGTACCAATATATCAACAACTCAGTCTGAGTAAAAGAATATATCCAATTATATTTAATTGTAATTAATGATTTGGTAATGTGTATACCATGATCAACACTTCCCACCATAGACATGAGAATCATTTTTACTACGTATATTCCAATGAGGATCGAGTAGAAAAGACATATATTGACTTAACTTATTTACACTATAGGCTATTTCAAGCCTTGTAATAGTACGTAGCATAGTGTAAGCCCCTACAATACTTTTGTACTCAAGAAATTGATAAGTGTCTTTTTATGCATGTTTTATGTGTGTATTTGGGTAGAATTTGAGTTATTTGTTGTTAGTACGTTTCGTTAGTTTTTGAGTGTACATTGCTCATACTATCATGAGGTGCTTTATTGATGTAGATTGATCATTCGGGGCTAATTTTGGTGAATTTCGACCATGGATTCATGTCAAAACATATCGGGAGTTTAAGGATGCAAAAATGCTCGAAATCCCAAGCCAAACGTGTCATTTTGGGGCCTTTTTGGTCCAACACGGGCAGGGTGTTGGGCAACACGGCCGTGTTCACGAGCTAAAAACTCAAAAAAATGCACAAAAGCCTCTCCGACACGGCTTGGTCGTGTTCCCCAACACGATCAGTATCCGGAGACACGACCTGCCGTGTTGGGAAGCATGGCCATGTTTTCCTCGACTTCCGAAAGCAATAAAACAACACCGCCGACCGTTTTGGGCGACATGGGCGTGTTCGAATCACTTTCCAAAGATCAATTTCTAGTGGAATTGGTTAAAAAGTCATCTACCAAGCTTTTTGACCACTTTTGAGCACATTTACACCTCATTTTGTTGCACTAATTCCTTACTTTTCCACATGATCACATGAAAATAATGATCCTAACAACCCAACTCATAAAGTTGAGCATTAAACTATCAAAAGATGACATTATTAAGCAATGCTTTCTCCAAAATAATGTCTATAAAAGCCAAGAGTATGGGTTGAAGGAGAAATTCATTGATATACATAGAAATAAGATTTCGAGATGAAAGTTCATATTTTGGACAGAGAAACACATATTTTGGTGATGAAGAGAGTTAGAAGGTTTGGATCACCATGGAGAGGCGCTAAGGCACAAGGATTGAAGATCGCTCGGAGAAGAAGATAAACTCCACCACTTCATCATCATACTTCCAACAGGGGAGTCTTATGTTGGTTTTGGAAGTTTAACTTCAAGTATTCATGTTGATTTTGAAAGTAAACTTATTTGTATTTATTGGTATGAATGTTTTAATATATTTTCTTATGCTTTTATGTGAGTCACTTATGTTATACTTGTTTATTCGAATAGGTATATGCGCAATATTGATTTGAAGTTTATTTTTCACCGGAAATCGAGAGATTCATGGTGAAATAGAACTAACATAAGTGAAAGGAGTTGCATGCAATCCTAGATATAGACGACATAAATCTTCCGAATTAGGGTCAAACCTAATATGGGAATTCACAAATCGTTAATGCAATCTTGGGGTTTTAACTAGAAAGAGATTTGATTAATCAACTTGAGGTTAGGATTTATTCGCTCGACAGAGGGTTTAACTTAATTTAGGAATGTCTACGGTCCATGAAGCATGAAAATATGTTAAGGGATGGTTAAAACTTAAGGGTTATGGTTGTATTCATTTTTGTAAAATCACAAAGACGTTTCTAGAGGAATTCATATTCAAGCACATTTATATCCATCATCTTCTAATCCGAGTGTATCTAATATCCTTAGTGTTCTTAGTTGCCTCTTCCACATTTATTTGCTTTCATTTTATTTTTAATTTGCAACAAACTATTTGGCGAATTTGTAGGCTAGATAATAAAAAGACGGTAATTACTAGTACTCATAGTCCTCGTGGGAATGACACTCGATACTCGCTTAGCTTTGCTATAAACGATAGGTGCACTTGCCTAGGCTGTTTTTAGGATTAGCTTCCGAGCCATCAAAAATTTACATTTCCTAATACTTGGAAAGTTGTTAGATGAGACCATAGGTGTTAGACATGTGTGTTCTTTGTATAAGATTCTTGATATATATTTCATCCAACTCAAGTGCAAGCTTTGTGTTACATTATGAACATTAATTCCCAAAAAATAGTGTATTTCTCCCAAGTCCTTCAATGAGAAAATTGCAATATGATAAAGGACTAAAATTGCAACTACCCCAAAGTTACAGGACTAAAATTGCAATTTACCCTAAAGAAGAGCAATGTGAACTGAATCATAATGCCAACAACACTGATTTAACTTTGGTAAATTAGGCTCTAGGTCCATCTTTAAACCATAAAGAGGTAGCTGCACAATACAAGGGAATCGCAGAGTGACTGCAAAATAGAGTGATTGTGATTTGATATTGCAATACTATCACGCATCTTTAACAACAGTGCACGTCGAATCATCTTGTGATGCTTTTCATCCATGGCTTTGAAGATAGAATAAAAAGCCTTCCAGTTAGCCTTATATGATGTCTTTTCATCAACAGTTCACGAAGATTCAAGCTTCAAAACTTTCTCATAATTCTCATTATGCATCTTTGGCAAATATCAACCAGATTCGACCATTTTCCAAAATTCAATCCCTTGTGAAACAAAAAAAAATTTATCATAGTTTTTTAGTACGAATAATTTGATCCGGCCAAGAAGGGTGGACATAAAATGGATCCAGCTTCATGTGCACTCATTTTAATCAAATGTCCCGAATCAACTTGTTAGAATAAGAACCTGCTCTAATGCCAATTGAAAGACTAGAGTATGCCCCATTGTATAATGTTCCAACAATAATCAACTATTTGCAAAAAAAAAAAAAAAAAACGTGCTCGTGTGTGTTGTAAAGAACAATAACACATAAATATCAACAACTCACAATTAATAAAAGTGGAAATTGGTCAAATTAGCACTTTCCAAAATGTAAAGATGAAAAATAGCCATATTTTGTAAACACATCTTTTTAGTTATTTTGGCCAAACAAAATATTAATACCTTTAAACATATCACATTAGGTCACCTTCCTCTCTTTCTCTTTTTCTCTTTCTCTCTCACACTTTCGATTCTAAGACGTATATTTTAAGTGACCCATTTTTTTATCGGAATCTCGAAATAATGTAAGTATTTTATTCTCTAGCTAATCTTTTATTCATTTCGGTGTTGTAGTTAGTTTGGGGTTGGTACTAGATTTGAAAATCATAAACATGAAAAAGCTAGTTCGAAATAAGCTCAAACAGTCCAAATGTAACTCGACATCTAACTCGATGTCGAGTTACATGTGACTCGAACTTGACATCGAATTAGATTGTATTTGAGTTATTTTTAACTCAATGTCGAGTTACTTACTCGACTTCAAGTTACATGTCAGCCTTTAATTTTTAATTTTTTTTTCTATTCTTTAAATTGATAATCTATTATTATTGGTTTGAGATGGATGATGATAAAGTCATAATTTTTCATAGTGATTTTTGGGATGATAGTTTGTATATAGGAATCTTTGAAGAAGTACTCGTTTTTAAGTCATCGTGGAAAATATCATATAGTGGATTTGTGGATATTGTTCATAACATTGTAAATGATGATCGGCAATTGTGTGAATACAAATTAATATATTTAATGCCAATGGGGGTGGTTCTGAGGTTAAGTCTGCGATTATGTGTGAACGGGATCTTCAACGAGTAGAAAAATTTCAAAGATCCCGAATATTTGTGACCTTGTAACTAAAAGATCATGGGATGGTGGGGACCTCATACACCAGAAATTATAATCACATGGTTTTATGAACCTCATGGCTACTCAATCTTATTGTTATAGTATCGACAGTCAATTCATGCTCGTAAATCCATATACATGATTTTGGGCGGTATGATGATTTCGGGGATGGTGGCCATTATGATGACCAAGATGACCATGATTTTATTGGTGATCAATATAACCAACAAGATAAATAATTTGTTCCATCGGGGGACAATGATGGTGATACATCCGAGGAAGAAGATGATGATCCAGGGTACGACGTTGATGATGAACTAGTCTGTCGATTGATTTATGATCACTTTGGATGGGAAAAAGATGATTATTTTGTTCCGGATGACCGTGAAAGGAATGATGTGAATAATGATATCATAATATGACACAATGACGAGCATGTTCTTTGGAATAAATGATTTCCATTCCATAAAATATCTCATGTTGATGTCAATGAAGTAGATAGTGAGAACGCTCAACATGTGGAGCTCCCAATGGTTAGTTCGAAATATGCTTGGATGGCTTCTGGAACGTCTTATCAGTATCCCGACCCTATTTCTATTCCACAAGAACCACCTAATGTCGAGTGTGACTTATTTAAATGTGCGAAAGGCTTGAAAGCAAGGAAGAAATGGTAACAAAGTTGGGCTTCTATCATCTACTCCATCGTGTGGAGTATAGAACAACACAAACGCATCTTCGACTTCACGTTATAAGGTTGTTTGCAAATATAAAGGATGCACCTTCTTACTTCGTGCAAATGCTATCCAAGGAGACAATTGGAAGGTGACTAAATTGAGCAACCTTATACATATAAAGCCAACCCGAGAAGACATGCTCCTCGACAATTGCTTTCAAAGATTATTGGAGCCCTATTTGCGCCAAGACTACTAAAGGAGGGACGATCCCTTAAACCTAGAGATATTATTGATAATTTGTCCGCTAAACATGGATATACATTTTGTACAACATAACACTAAAATCACAACATCGTGTGATAAGGGTCTTTTTATGCATGTTTTATGTGTATATTTGAGTAGAATTCGAGTTATTTTATTGTTAGTTTTGTAAATTTTTTATTGTACATAGTTCATATTACTCCGAGGTGATTTTATTGATGTAGATTGACCATTCGGGATAATTTTGGTGAATTTCGGACCATGGATTCATGTCAAAACATACCGGGAGTTTAAGGATGCAAAACGCTCGAAATTCCAAGCCAAACGCGTCATTTCGGGGTCTTTTTGGTCCAACACGGGCGGGGTGTCGGGCAACACGGCCGTGTTCCGCCGAGCCAAAAACTTCGAAATTTTTGCACAAAACAGACCTCAACACGGCCTGGCCATGTTCCCCAACACGGCCGTGTCCGGGAAACACGCATGGCCGTGTTGGGAAGCTCGACCATGTCGGTCGAGTACTGCGCGAATTAAACAAAGACGGCCTGGCCGTGTCGGGCGATATGGCGTGTCAGGACCTCTTTTTGCAACTTTTCTATGCGGAATTTAGGAAAACTCACCAACCAATCCCTTTTGGCCACTTTTGTACACCTTTAACACCCTATTTTGCTTTGAAACATGTCTCCATGTTCCCTCCCATCACTTGAATACAAGAATTCACCAACCAATAATGAAAGTGGGGGTGATTGTTTAACAAAAGAGAGTACTATCAATGTATTGGTTGCCTATAAAAGCAAGGGTTGAAGTTGGGAGAGGCATTCATTAGATACTCAGGAAATATTCATTGTATTCATTTCATTAAGTAGAATTGGGATCAAGGGGGTCTTGGAGGAGAAAGCTTGGGCAATATTGGAGAAGAAGGCTTGGAGCAACATCATCAATCAAGAAAGAAGTCAATTGAGATTTTGAGAAAGATAAGTACACCATGTCTACAATACTTAAATCTTCTTGTGTAATTTATTCTTTGGTCAAAATCATGTGTAGCTAAACTCCTAGTGTTTGAATGTAATGAACTCTAGAATGGATTTGTGATTAAGGTGTGTATGTTTTTAATAAAATCTTCATATTTTATGTGATTCACTTATATTATGCTTCGTTCATTCGAATTGATATATGCGCAATATTGATTTGAAGTTTATTTTTCATCCGGGAAAATCGAGAGATTCATGGTGAAATAGAACCTATATAAGTGAAAAGAGTTGCATGCAATCCTAGATATAGGACGACATAAATCTTCTGGATTAGGGTCAAACCTAATATGGGAATTCACAAATCGTTATAATGATGTCTTGGGGTTTTAACTAGAAAGAGATTTCAGTTAATCAACTTGAGATTAGAAGTTTTTCGCCTTGAGAAAGGGTTTAACTTAAATTGGGAATTTCTACGGTCCACAAGACATGAGATTTTATTAAAAGAGGTTGGTTTTTGCTAAGGGCTTACGGTTGTATTTTTAACTTGTCAAATCACAAAAACATTCTAGAGGGATTTACATTCAAACACATTTCTATCTCTTGATTTCTTATTTTACAAATCTTTCTTCATTTTTACAATTTATAATTTGTTTTCCTTTTTCATCAAACAAAAACTCAAAATTGTTAGATTAAATAACAAAAAGACGGTAATTATTAGTACTTACAATCCTCGTGGGAATGACACTCGGTACTCAATAATCTATACTATAAAACGATAGGTGCACTTGCCTACGGTTTTAAAGGTAGCTTTTTGAGCCATCAAGTTTTTGGCGCCGTTGTCGGGATTGTAGTATTAAGAATACCTTATTTTTGTTAGTTTAATTATTTTTTTTATTTTATTTCATCATTTGTCTTTCTTTTTATCTATCTTTGTAAGTCTTGGATTACACTTATCCTCTTTATTTACCTTTGTGCATGCTACTCGTCGCCGAATTTGGAAGCGCGACACCGCCGGTAGCAACACGGAGGAAAGTATTAATCTGAGACCACGAGGAGGATATTAATGAAGGCAAGGATCCCGATATGGCGGATGAACAACAAAGAACCATGTATGATTACGCGAAGCCATCCATGGATGGCACGACGTCAAGTTGTAAGACCCGTTGTTGCCGCCAATAATTTTGAAATTAAACCCAACATTATTCAAATGGTGCAACGGCTTGTCCAATTTGACGGTCTACGATGAAGATCCCAATAATCACATCGCGAGTTTTCTTGAAATTTGTGACACCTTCAAAATCAACGGGGTCTCCGATGATGCCATCCGCTCACGCTTGTTCCCATTCTCTCTTCGGGGGCGAGCAAAACAGATGGTTAAATACTTTGCCAAAAGGAACGATTACAACATGGAATATTATGGCGGAAAAATTCCTTTTGAAGTATTTCCCACCGCAAAGACCGACCGCAAGATTAAGGAACGAAATCTCTTCATTTACTCAGCGGCGATGAAACTTTATACGATACTTGGGAGAGATTTAAGGAATTGTTGCGAAAGTGCCCACACCATGGCCTACCTATTTGGATGCAAGTCCAAACATTTTATAATGGGCTACTTTCTCGCAACAAGACAAATGATCGATCGCAATGGCCGGGGAACTCTTAATAACAAAACACCTAAGCCGCTCGAGGATTTGATTGAGGAATGGCCATGAACGGCTACCAATGGCAATCTATATGAGGTAAAACTAACAAGTCGGTTGGTGTGTATAATGCGGATGTGGTAGTTACGCTCGCCGCACTGGTCGAAGCTTTGACCCAAAAAATCGACGATCTAGCGGCTCTAAACCACCACCACCGCATGTTTTATCTTGTGAAACTTGCGGAGGATTGCATAATCATCGGGACTGCCCACACACAATCTTTGCAAGCTGAGCGGGCCAATTACGTTAGGAATCAAGCCGAAATTACCCAAATAATCCTTACGGCAACACATACAATCCTGGGTGGCGACAAAATCCCAATTTTGGTTGGGGAAATCAAGGCCAACCACGACCTAATCCCAATCTGATCTACTCACGTCTCCGGTTTCGGCCAATCAAGGTAAGCCTAACTTGGAAGATCTTATAACAAAGTTTGTGCAATCAACGATACCGATTCGAGGCGGTGGAAACATCCTTGAGAAATCAAGAGGCATCTATCCATAATCTGGAAAACCAAATAGGCGGTTAGAAGATGATTTCCGAAAGGCCACAAGGTAGTTTCTGCCGGGTAATCTTGAGCCAAACCCAAGGGAGCACGTAAAGGCAATCACCATCATTTTTCCACATGAGCATGATTATGCCAATGCCGCCATGCGAAATATGTGGAGGATGACATGCCCAAAGAAAATCTCATGAAAAATGAGGTTGCGAATACAAGCCCAAGAACCCTTACAGGAGTCTAACCGAAGAAGATAGAATGGAGGACAAATTTGGTAAGTACCTTGATTCTTTCAAACAATTACATGCCAATATTCCATTTGTTGACCCTCATTCAAAGCATGTCGGGATCTTAATGACATCATTCCTAGTGAAAATAAGCTTAATAAATTATCAAATGTGCAATTGAATGATAAATGTCCTTCCAATGAACTACCACAAAAATTTAATGATCCGAAAGCTTTATTATCCCTTGCACAATTGATGGTTTACCTGTTGATAGGGCACTAGCCGACTTGGGAGCTAGTATTAATGTGATGTCTTATGAAACATTCAAGCGCGGAATTAAGTGAACTTAAACCTATTAGGATGGACATTCAATTAGCCGATAAATCGATTAAACATCCTAGAGGTATTATTCATGATGTGTTAGTCAAGATTGATAAATTCGTGTTTCGAAATCGATTTCGTTATTCTTGACATGCATGATAATATAGTTCCCTTAATTCTAGGGCGTCCCTTTTTGGCTACCGCTAAATCTCTCATTGATGTGCATGATGGGAAGCTTACTTTTAGAGTAGGGGGTGAACAAGTTATCTTTAAAATTCCCTTGAGAAATCCTATAAATGATACTTGTTTTCCTATAAACTTGATTGAGACAAGGATAAATGATTCTTTGCTTGATATGTCTTCTAATAAATCCTTGAAAGTATGTGATATTCAATGTGCAAAAATTTCCACGAGATAAATCCCTATTTGAGAATAACATGCGAGAAAAATAGGACCGTGAAGGTCAATTGTTCGAAAATCGATACGGTGGCGATGTTGTTCAAAAAGATAAAATTTTCATAAGTTCAAGGCTCGCCCGACTAATCTTCACATTTAGGTGAATTAGTCGGCTATACGACTTTAAAGAAGCGCTACCCAGAGGCAACCCGATGTTTGTGTGCAATTGTTATTATTTTTTTTTTTTTTTTATTTTATTTTCTTTCAAAATAATCACAAGTCCTTAGAGTCATTTTCAAATCAAAAAAAAAAACTCTTGAACATCTTCTTGGTTGTCCTAATTGGGAATATTTGAGATTTCATGGTATTCGAGTTGTGTGTTGCTTAACTTTGATTAGGTATGAAGATGCAATTGAAGGTCCGTACCAAAACAACCCAATGATCGCCCAACACCGATTCCACTATTGTAGTAAGGTCGTATTTTTCTTTTTCCACCTCTTTTATATCATTCTAATTTCTTTGCTTTTTGAGTGTTTGGTGTGTGTTTGTCCATTTCTTTGTTTCACATTGAGGACAATGTGAATTTTAAAAGTTGGAGGTGGGTACAATAACATTTTCGGAATGCTTGTATGCTTGTTTGTGAGAGATGTGTTTCTTATTTTTTATTTTTAACAAATTGAATGTTGCTAGTCAATAACTTGGCCCAATTATACCTACATTAACTTGTTAATTTGTGTTTTCAAGGTGAAGCAATTGATTGTTTAGGATAGATTGACGTGGATGCAGGCAAAATTTTGATGAGATTTCTAACACCATAAATACTTGATGTGTTAATGCATATACGACGATACCTAGCGCTATGAACGTCTGAAAACTCGTGATTTAGTAGTGGTTAACTAGTTGTTAAACCAAGCTTGCGAATAAAAAAAAAAAAGAAAGCGAAAAAAAAAAGAAAAAGAAAAAAAAATGGACCAATCGAGGTTATACTCCTCTATTTGTTGTTGCTTAGTAACTAGGAGCATTCATGAGCCCCATGTTTGTCTTTTACGTAAAACGGCGACACAAATATGAGTATGGGAAACCACCCTAGGAGGGTTTGAGCAAATTCAAAATTTAAACCTAGTGGAAGCATGCTTGAAAGGTTTTAAAAAAAAAAAAAAAAGAATGGAAAAAAAGAGAGAATGAATACTCCTTGACTTCTCATTCCAATAAAGTTCAAGAATCTTGGTTATATGACTAGTAAGCTAACTACTATGATCCATTGAATTCTTGTATTTTCATGGCATTATTGAATTGAAGTTGTTCATAACTATCGATTTGTAGAGTGATGATTTCAAGTCTGAATAATGTCTGCCGATATTACTGATCTTTCTTGACAATGATCGATCGCTTTACAAAACTATGTTTTTACTTAATGGTTAATTCGGGTTGAGAAGGCCAAGAACTTGACTCGCTTATGTTCAATATGTTGAAAAAAAATCATCTTTGTATGTTGTGATTTATTGAATCCCTCTTTTTGATATAATGTTTTCTTGAGGACAAGCAAAGTTCAAAGTTGGAGGTGGTTTGATAAGGGTCTTTTTATGCATGTTTTATGTGTATATTTGAGTAGAATTCGAGTTATTTTATTGTTAGTTTTGTAAATTTTTGATTGTACATAGTTCATATTACTCCGAGGTGATTTTATTGATGTAGATTGACCATTCGGGCTAATTTTGGTGAATTTCGGACCATGGATTCATGTCAAAACATACCGGAGAGTTTAAGGATGCAAAAATGCTCGAACTTCCAAGCCAAACGCGTCATTTCGGGGCATTTTTGGTCCAACACGGGCGGGGTGTCGGGCAACACGGCCGTGTTCATGGAGCCAAAAACTCGAAATTTTTGCACAAAATGACCTCCAACACGGCCTGGCCATGTTCCCAACACGGCCGTGTCCGAGGACACGGCCTGGCCGTGTTGGGAAGCACGACCATGTCGGTGAGTACTGCACAATTAAACAACCGCGGCATGGCCGTGTCGAGCGACATGGCCGTGTCAGGACCTCTTTTTTGCAACTTTTCTATGCGGAATTTAGGAAAACTCACCAACCAATCCCTTTTGGCCACTTTTGTACACCTTTAACACCCTATTTTCTTGAAACATGTCTCCATGTTCCCTCCTCATCACTTGAATACAAGAATTCACCAACCAACAATGAAAGTAGGGGTGATTGTTTAACAAAAGAGAGTACTATCAATGTATTGGTTGCCTATAAAAGCCAAGGTTGAAGTTGGGAGAGGCATTCATTAGATACTCGGGAAATATTCATTGTATTCATTTCATTAAGTAGAATTGGGATCAAGGGGTCTTGGAGGAGAAAGCTTGGGGTAATATTGGAGAAGAAGGCTTGGAGCAACATCATCAATCAAGAAAGAAGTCAATTGAGATTTTGAGAAAGATAAGTACACCATGTCTACAATACTTAAATCTTCTTGTGTAATTTATTCTTTGGTCAAAATCATGTGTAGCTAAACTCCTAGTGTTTGAATGTAATGAACTCTAGAATGGATTTGTGATTAAGGTGTGTATGTTTTTAATAAAATCTTCATATTTTGTGTGATTCACTTATATTATGCTTCGTTTATTCAAATTGATATATGCGCAATATTGATTTGAAGTTTATTTTTCATCCGGGAAATCGAGAGATTCATGGTGAAATAGAACCTATATAAGTGAAAAGAGTTGCATGCAATCCTAGATATAGGACGACATAAATCTTCTGGATTAGGGTCAAACCTAATATGGGAATTCACAAATCGTTATAATGCTGTCTTGGGGTTTTAACTAGAAAGAGATTTCAGTTAATCAACTTGAGATTAGAAGTTTTTCGCCTTGAGAAAGGGTTTAACTTAAATTGGGAATTTCTACGGTCCACAAGACATGAGATTTTATTAAAAGAGGTTGGTTTTTGCTTAAGGTCTTACGGTTGTATTTTTAACTTGTCAAATCACAAAAACATTCTAGAGGGATTTACATTCAAACACATTTCTATCTCTTGATTTC
Organism: Rehmannia glutinosa; assembly: GCA_016081115.2. NCBI lineage: Eukaryota > Viridiplantae > Streptophyta > Magnoliopsida > Lamiales > Orobanchaceae > Rehmannia > Rehmannia glutinosa. The sequence continues at coordinate 28,951,690 of CM071936.1, forward strand.
TTATTTTACAAATCTTCCTTCATTTTTACAATTTATAATTTATTTTCCTTTTTCATCAAACAAAAACTCTGAAAATTGTTAGATTAAATAACAAAAAGACGGTAATTATTAGTACTTACAATCCTCGTGGGAATGACACTCGGTACTCAATAATCTATACTATAAAACGATAGGTGCACTTGCCTACGGTTTTAAAGGTAGCTTTTGAGCCATCATCGTGCATACAACTACATACATGGTGACCACTTACGATCTTGGGGAATGTTACCTGCATTCTTGGACATGTTGAAAAAAAGAGAATCTTGGTACAATTATGCTACACGAGACTGATGGCGATGATAGATTAAAGTATGTTTTTATTACCTTACATGCTTCAATTAAAGGATTCGATAAGTGTTGTAGACCTATTATTGTTGTTTGTGGCACACACTTAAAGGGCAAGTTCAAAGGTGTTTTGTTTGTTGCGGTTACGAAAGACGACAATGAACAAGTGTTTCCATTAGCATTTGGTGTGGGCGATAAGTAGAAGGATGAATCATGGGAATGGTTTATGAAGCAACTACACAACACGTCACCGATGTCCCGAAAACATGCTCATTGTATTCGATCATCACAAAAATATTAAGAATGCGATTGCGATTTATACCCTGGTGTTGTGCATGGTATATGCACATATCACTTGAGGAAAAATTTTAGAAATCATCGTGGTCAAGTGGTGGCGTATACCAAAAAGTGCGTACACTTATTCTTTCCTCAAAATATTCAAGAAAATTATGGGCACGATTCAAAACGCAAACGAAAATTCCTACGAGGAAATGGTCGGGGTTGGAACGAAAAGGTGGGCATGTACACGTTGTCCAATTAGACGCTATGGGTTCATGACATCGAATGCAACAGAGGTTCTTAATGCTAAACTTGTCTAGTCGAGGACATTGCCCATTTATCCGTTGCTCGATTATATTCGGAACCTCATTCTGGAGTGGTTCCACGAGCGACAAATTGTAGCCCAAAACATGAATAATGAAGTCACCACAAATACAGTCAAGAAATTGATGAAAGTAGGTGCGCTGGCTGATCAGATGCACGTGTCACATGTTAGTAGCCTAGTTTATTCTGTGAAGGATGGGGTGCGTTCTTTTGTTGTTGATTTGGACAAAAGAATGTGCACTTATCAAGTTTTCAACTTGATCGATTACCATGTCCACATGAGATTAAGGAAATCACGTATATGATGAGTGTAAAATATACTTGCATTTGAGGATTTAAAATGATATATATTTGATGCATTTGCACGCATATTCGTGTGTTTTACTTGGTTTCCTTTGTTGGGCGTGATACTGCGTATTTTTGTAACTTCTTACAGGAAATAGAGCTAAATTGGACAAAAAGAGATATCACGTTCCAAAGTATAGTTCAAGAGCTAAGCTACGAGCAAATATGTGAAGGAGAGAAGCACGGACGATCGAACAAAAGAAAATTTCCTTCAAAAACGTCCAAATGTGCTAATAGTTTCCAGCACTGGCAGGGTTTAGTATTTTGGCCATAACTTTCTGTACTAAATTGTTAGTGAGGTTATTAAAGTGTCTATGTAAAGCTACGAGAAAGGGCTACAACTTTCATGAAGACCGCAGAGCAAATTCGGAAAATAACATGGACAAAAATACGTCACACGTAGAGTAGTCAAAAACGGGCCAGGCCCGTCGGGCCTCCCCCGCCCGCCCCGCCTAAGGTAGGGGGTGGGTTTAGTATTTAGTAGCCTGCCAAAGGGCGGGCCTAAACGGTGTTTAATAATTCACACTTTAACAACAGGGGCTTTAACATCACTTATATTTCTTAATAAACAACGTTTTCTAACCGATGTTGCTTCACTTATTGACATTGGTGAAAAACCGATGTAGAAAACCCCCCTTTAACAACAGGGCTTCCAACATTGGCTCTTTTCATCATTCGACATCGGTGTTTAACCGTTGTCTATTAGCTTTTTCTTGTAGTGATTTTTGGATGGCGAGTTAGTTTTCAAAACCCTCATCTTTTTCGTCCAAATTTCCAACCACCATTAACAACATTCAAGCTTCACCAATCAACCAACCATTCCATCTAAAACCTAGAATTTCTACAAAACCTAAAACAAATCCTAACCTAAAACAAGTATAGACAAACTAAATCAACAAAAATGCCTGAAATCAAAAAAAGGTGGAAATGAAGTTATCTAGTTACAGGTCGATGCGGTGTTCATCGTCTTCATCACCGTCAATGTCGCCGGTTTCGAATTTTTTGGGGTCACTGTGCTTTTCGAGTTTTTGGTTTGAATGGTTTGGTTTTGTTTGACTCAAAACAATTTTAAGTTACAAAAGGGCAAGTTTGGAATTTCACACCCCAAAATGGCTAAATAAGATGTGTTTGAAAAAGATGGCTAAAAACATTTTCAATTGGCCAAAATGGCTAAAAAAGCCACTGTTAACAAAATTATGAGAAAATGATAGACCTTCCTCTCGAACCTCTTTCATTGAAATAAGCATTTGCCAAAAAAAGTACATATTGACAATTAGGACTCCATCTTATACATGCCACACCTATACCACCTATCCCAACTACTTATGTCACGACCTCCCATCGACTTTGAGTAGCAACTTGGACTCCCTCCAATCGCCAAGAAGCAGCCTCTCATTGCTTCAAAAGATAGTAGATTGAAATCCCTTCAAGTGATAATGTGATCTCCCGTATGTCATGTACAAGGAATGTTCTGGGCTAGTTGTTGGAACAGTGGTGGACAACGTCTTTCTTTTTTTGTTTCGCTTGACTAAATATGAGAAGACTATATTACAAAATAAAACTGAATAGAATGGATACAAATTCCACACTTTATAAAAGTGTCAGAATTCATGTATAAATAAGTTTCTAGCATTAGGAATACGATTGAACTTGGTAAACAATATTGGAGATTCAATTTCTTTCTCCAAGATTTTTCTAAATGCTTATGGCTGGTTGTGCACGTCTTGACCCTTCAAAAGGTATCTAGATCATAATTTGTATGAAATTTATATATCCACACATCTCCAACATGATTGAGAATATTTCCTTAAGCATATCTTCCATAAAAGATCAATATACCCAAAAAAAAAAAACCACGTGAATTGGTAGAATTACTACTACATATACCAAATTATTCAAAAATATAATTGATGCAAGATTGTGAATATCGCAATTCATACACAATGAACCTGCATCCATATAGAAATTTACTCTAACAACAACAGTCAAAAACAATAATAATATCTCACATTTGCCTTTTGCAGACCATCAACAGCTTCAATTGTAATTCTCCTATCAATTACAGAAATCTTTAGAAGAACTACAGCCGTGCAATCCATATTTCATTTAAAATACAGATGACAATCTGTTAATTTCCAAAATGAAGAAAGCAAGTACAAAAATGGGCTAATGTAAATGAAATCCACTGTATGTTTCATGTAAAACATAGGAAAAAGAACTAATTAAAGAATAAGATTAAACAAAAAGCCACCTTAAATGACCACACATACTTCAAAAATCCAAAAACACTGAACATTTTTCGAAGTGGAAATAGAGTTTGCGCCAAAATTGTTTCGATAATAACGTAAGAACAAAATGAGTTTGTAACTCACCATCGACAAAAAAAGTTCCCAACGGCCCATTAAATTTTGTATGTACCTGCATGTCAACGTGACACAGTTTAAAGAATCAATTGTAGTGAAAATCACCAAAATTACTCAACATTTATATACACTTTTCACCATAAATCCAAATGAAGTCTTACCTCCTTGCTAATACATCCTTTTCATTGTAAAGGACCCTTGTAACTGAAGGTACAGGTGCATCAGAGAAAGTTGATAGCTCATCAGTCTAGATTATATCAAAAGAAAGACTACTGTTAATAATTCCAATAAGGGGGTGTTTGCAAATTCCGAAAAACAAAAAAAAAAAAAATAATTCTCCACTTCTAGGTAGAAAAACAACTGTACCTTGTTTGCAACACAATCAACAATTTCATTATAACTGCCATGGAATGGTATAATGCATTAGAAATCTCCCAAGCTCAACCACTGCATTCACTAACACACAGTATAATGGAAGACGTAAAGGGAAAACATATAAGTGACAAGAGAAAACTAAGAAGATTACAAGACTATTCCACCTTCATCATTTTGGCATGTTTTAAAAATCCAAGCACGTTTCATCAACAATTAAAAGAACCTAGAATTTAGAGTTTATTCTTCCAATAAATGCCGAATCTCGAAAGAGACTGAGAACAAAATTGCTTTACTACATAAGTTTAGACTTTTTTTCCCCAAAGCAAAGTTGGACTCGCTGAAGATTGGGAAAGGCGTCTGCTCATTCCGAAGAACTTTACTACAAGTAATTTGAAACGCTAACTAGTTTTATACTAACAACTGATGATGCACTTACGGGCGTAAGTATAAAACCAAGCAAAAAGAAAAGGAATGATCAAATCAAAGAACCATGTCCCACCATCACTATTGTTGTAGATCAAGCCCTTTATTTCTCTCAAATTATGTCAATGGTTCAGTCCAGAAAGACACATTCAAGATGGTGAGAGGGATTAGAAGGAGACAGAGACAGTTTTCACTGAAAAAAGAATCCTGTACATTTCGGGTTAATTTAATTTCGATCATGAATATCAGAAAGCCAAAAAAAGAGGATTCATTTAATGCAATGCAGAGAAAGAAAAGGGAGACAAGCTTTACTAACTCTCTCAAGTATTAAGGCAGATCAACGGCTCGCAATAGTTTATCCCATCATTCAGAAATTCAAAACCAATAACCTCCAATCCTTTCAGCATAACCACCACCAAGATCTAACTTTTGTATCATTTTGAATTGTGAATACACGTTTAAGAGATTCATAGAAAAAGAAAAAACAAGCAAAAGGAAGGCTAAGCATGCTTAGATGTTGGATAATATGTGCAATGACAGAAAGTATTGTCACTCTATCGGGGTTAGGGACCAAAACATAACATAATGAGTTTTAGTTTAGATGGTAACAAAGACTTACCCCTGTTCTTTGTTGATTTAAGTCTCCACTAGTTGCAATTAGCAAGTATCTATTGGGTTCTGTATTCATTTCCGCAGCTGCAATAGGTAATTCATAACGCAAATGAGAACAATACAAAAACTTGTAAACGATTTTCATCATCATGTCGTCCTTTATTAGCCGAAACGAAACAACATATCAAGTTTTAGAGGTTACCGTCAAACGAAGAAGCGACAACTAATATGGAGTAACAAGCTTTTTGCAGTGCTTCTCTTGGCTCAACTCTGCATAAGGGAAAACACATGAATTAGTCACTAAACATGTATTACTTATACTTGACAAAATGAATATATAGGACAATTGAACTATAGTTGAGTCAAAAACTCTTTATGTCTATTTGTATTCAAGGAAAAGAGACTCTCAATGAAGGCCTAACAAAAGTCTTGGAATAGATTAAATGAATCATGACCCAGCCCCAAGCTATTTACTGCACATATATCACATTGCACAAATGCAAAGCAAACTACAATACACCAATAAATGGATATCTGCATCTCTTACTCAAGAAAACTAACCACTCTTTTATTCGGTATCTATGTGACACGCCCTATGTTAGCAATATGATCCAGAAATTAAACCCTACTATCTAACCACAAAACTTTTAATCTTCCTCATAGTAAAAATTACACCTCAACATAGAAATTAAAAGAGATAGAGAGATTGTTACAATAGCATCGGAGGAACCGTCGACAGAACACCGAGTGATATCTCCTTTCTAAATCTTGAGAACACTGAGAGGATGTTGAAATGTTGAAAAATTAATATAGGATGAAAACAAAAACTGAGAGGAATGAGAGTAAGATAGAGAGAGAGGTGGGGGCTATGGCAGCCGGCAGAGGCGGCGACGGAAACCAAAGGCGGCAGCAATGGGCGACGAGGGAGAGAGTATTGGTAACTGGCGGGAGAAAAAGCGCGAGTGAAAAGAAAGACTAGGGCGCGAAGGATAAAGATAAATTATTGAGATCTGGCAACAAAATATTAGTGGCAACAAATGCTGCGGCAATTGTCTACAGAGTCGTCACAAAAATAAATTTTTTGTGGCAACAGTCGTTGTCGCAAATAGCTTCGTTTCAAATTTCCATGTTTCTTGTAGATAACTGCAGATGAATAAATCAAAATAAATATTTTGTGACCAAATTGCCAAAATAATGCAAGGCACTAATATTAACAATTATTTTCTTCTTAAAAGAGAGATGCAGGAAGATTGGAAATAATAATAAATACTTTATCATAGTGTGGATCCTGACCTGAATTATTGTTTCTTGGAGGATTATATGATGTGTTATATATTCATTTTGTTTTTTTTTTTTTGCAATTCTCATTTATAGCTGAAGTATATCCTTTGTACGTTTAGAAATTAATAAGATTGTGGCGATTTGATTATGGTTTTGACATCCCATGCTTTATGAAATATATATAAATAACACGATGCTAAAAAATAAATAAATAATAAGTGGGTGCAATTGACTCGTCAAGCAACTTGAATTATAACCATATTTGCAAAGCAATGACAAAGTAAAATTGTTGCAAACGGAATTCGTTTTGGGTCTGTCTCCTGGAGGAATATACTAGGCGTAGTATCCATACCCGAATTTGAGCATAGGCTCAGCAAGTAACTACCTAGGGCCCAAAATATTTAGGGGCCCATAATTTTTTTTACTCTTTAACTATATAGCATCCAAAAATAAAAAAAGCCCAACAATATGAACTCTTTCAGCTCAATGCCCAGCAGCAGCACACAACAACTTTTTTAAAACAAAAAGTTCAACAACTCTCATAACTTTTATTATCTCTCGACAGTCGACACATCTTCCCCAAATTTTCAAAAAGTTCCAAGTTTTAAATCCACGGCAACAGTGCGATGGTCACAATTAGTTTTTCATTTATATTTTAATTCATGTTATAGAGAAAAAAAATTATGGGTTTCAAATTAAGTAATATATAATAAATTTGGCAAAATTTATGTTATACATTTTGCATCTTAAATGTGTTAGAATTATCCTTAATTAATTTGTTTATGGCTTATGTTGGATGTGTTGAACTTAATTAGGCCTTTTAAATTGTTCTAAGATAGGAAGAAATAATTTAAGGATTTCATGTACGTAATTTGAAAATTCCTTGACATTGTAAGTATAAGTGATTTTCGTGTGAGAAATTTGTTAATTTGTTAAAACATATGAAGAATATGATATGCTTTGATGATTTTTGGTTTATTGAAATATTATTGTCTTGCTACATATTAATATTAGTTTGTGAGTTTATACATTGTTGTTGTTTTGGACATATTAATATGAGTTTATTAACTAATACATTGTTGTTGTCTTGACGGCTTATCACTATTTTTAATTAGTCGTGTTGCCCCAATAAAGTAATTATTCAACCCTCGATTTCAAGTAATATTCTAAAATAAAAAAATTATCACGGGGCCCATTTTTAGATTCTCGCTTAGGGCCCTGTGAATCACAGGTCCAGCTCTGGTAGTATCTACCGTAGATCTGCAATACACGCTGGACTGCCGAACTGTGTGATTTTGTTTGAAATTTTTATTCATTTATTACAAATTTACAGTTATTATGCACAAAGTGTACTTATCTAGGTGTTGTGGAATAAACCATCTATTGCTAAGATCTCGCTTCTAGCTAGGGCACCACACCATCGGGTTTGGGCGTTACAAATGATGTCAGGGTCGATCCTGGAACAATGAAACTCACCTACCAATTTAGACGAGTCAAAAAATATTTTTTATTCAGAACCTAAAGTACGAGCGCAGTACATTTTTTTTTAGGCGCAAACAAAACACATAATGGTAATAAGATTATTATTGAATTCTTCCACTTAATTATATATTCTGCGTAAGGCAATAATGCTGGACAGAGTAAGATATTTCAGTAAGGTTCTTATTAGAACACTCGAGATTTAATAATCTTGAGTTGGAAAATTGTAGCTTTAATTTTTTTTCCGTGGATTATAGACTATTTAATTATTTTGTATTTTCATAATGGTGTAAACTAAATTAGGATATTTTGATTCTAATTATTTTAAATGATTGTAAGAAAATTGGCAAATGATCAGGTTGATTTTCAGCTGGTATAATTATTATAATTATTTTTTTAATACAATAATCCATATTAACTGCTGTGAGGCCCAATTTTAACAACGTGAGATACGGTGTTATGTAGTGATTATTTATTCGGCTATGTATTACAAACCTATTATTACTGAAACGCGACTCTACTTTTATTATTTCTTCCAACGTCAATTACGCAATTCACATTTTTGGGTTTAGCAATTTTATATTCTCCTCTAGTATTAATACTTGATCGAATGACTACGACTTTAGAAATATTGAACCCTCGATAAATCGAGTATATTCCAATCTCTATCCGATATTTCACTATATTCTATAATTCATTTCCCCAACAACTTCCAATTAATTTTTTAAAATATGTATTTCTTATTTCACATCTTTAATTTTTAAATTTCTAAATATTTAATTATAGATATTTATACTTTATAATTTCTTTCAATTGTAAAAAAAAATTATTATATTTTTTTTTAGAATTCGAAAATTACCATTATAAGTGGGGAGGTTGTTTCATATTCTTTTCAAGACCTACAATTATATATATATATATATATATATATATATTTATATATATATATATATTATTTTTTCCTCAACTTTTAGTCACATGCTTAAAGGAGGGATAAAACTTTCTTTTCACCAAATTCTAATAAATAAAAATAACAACACCATGATTATTATTCCCTCAAACTTTTGGCTCCTTGTCTTAGGGGAATCAATCACTTTTGTTATTTTTTTTCTTTATCAACCAATACTAGATGACCTAAGTTGAATCTTGAATGAATATTTGAACTCTTTTGGGCTGTTATAGTGTTAAGATATCCGAATATCCCTCTATTTGGACGTTAGGTGATTTAGAATATCCGTGATTTAGAGATTATAATGCCTGATATGGTGAGACTCGAAGAATATGAGGATATCGCTTGATAAGTATATGATTGGATGTGATATATTATGGGATCTAGACACCTAATGATATTACTTTGGAGAAAATGATAGTAGATGAATCACTAAGTATATTGATCAATGATAATACCCTTATGTTATTCATTCTCAAGTACTTGCACAAGCTTAAGTAATGGAATTTGACTTGTAGTTTAGGTATCACGGATAAGATACATTAAGGATGTGACTATTATACGATCTCGACTAGATGTTACCACTAAATATCTCCTCCCGAGGATAGGCGAACTATTTGATCAACTTCATGGAGTGACGGTGTACTCGAAGTTTGATTTACAACAAGGATATTATCAACTGAAGATCCGTGAAGAAGATGTTTCCAAAACGGCATTTCAAACAAGATATGGACACTACGAGTTTGTAGTGATGTCTTCCGGTCTGACGAACGCACCAACATCATTTATGGATCTAATGCATCGAGTCTTTCAACCTTATTTAGATCAATTCGTAGTGATATTCATTGATGACATACTCGTATACTCTAAGTCTAGAAAAGAGCATGAATGTCATCTGAAAATTATTTTGGAGATACTACGAGCAGCCTGAAGTTGTATGCCAAATTCGATAAGTGCGAATTTTGGCTTAGTGAAGTCGCATTCTTGGGACACTTAGTATCCGCACTTTGGGATTGCCGTAGACCCTTGAAGGTACAGGACGGTGGTTGAATGGAAACAACCCGATCAGAATCTGAGATCAAAAGTTTCTTAGGACAAGCTGGATATTATCGAAGATTTATTCAGATTTCCCAAGATAGTCGGACCACTCACTCAACTAACCCGTAAGCAAGACAAGTTTGTGAGGAATGACAAGTGTGAGGCAAATTTCAAGAGTCAAGAAACGACTCACTCTGACTCGATCTTAGCCCTTCCAAAGGGAACAAAAAAAAAAACCTTTATCGTCTACAAAGGTGATACATTAAAGGAAGGACAATGAGCAAGTGCTCATGCGGGGAAAGGAAAAAGGTCATCGCTTATGCATCACGAAAAGCTCAAGCCGTATGAGTCCAATTACACAACACATGACTTGGAATTTGCAGCGACAATATTCGCGTTAAAGAAATGGAGGCACTATCTCCACAGAGCAACATTCACAATTTTCACAGATCACAAGAGCTTGAAGTATCTATTCTCTCATAAAGACCTCAATCCGAGGCAACAGAGATGGATGGAGTTAATTGAGAACTATCACTTTGATATTTAATACCATCCCTGGAGAGCTAACATAGTAGGCGCCTTGAGCGAAAAGGTGAGTTTAGCCAGACTAATGATTCGAGAGTGGAAATTATTAGAAGAGCTGAGCACTTGGAATCCGACTAGAACCAATACTCATATTTCATGTGCTAACATTTCGGTTAAACCCGATCTGCTGAACGAGATCAAAGAAGCATAGGGAACAGATGTGCATCTTCAAAAACTTAAAGAAAAGATACTTAAGGGAGAGAGTTCAGAATTCTCGGTACATGAAGATGGAATTATTAGATTCCAAAAAAATCGAGTTTGTGTACCGAGTGGCGAGCAGATTAGGAATATAATCCTCGCAGAGGCACACCGTTCGAAATACACTATACATCCTGGAGGAAACAAGATGTATAAGGACTTGAAACGGAATTATTGGTGGGTAAAACCAGGTAGCAGAGTTCGTTGTGAGATGTTTGACTTGTCAACAAATAAAAGCAGAACACCAGCGACCATCTGGTTTATTACAACCGTTGAGAATTCCAGAGTGGAAATGGGAACACATAACGATGGATTTCGTGACAGATCTACCAAGGACCAGACGAGGCGATGACGCCATATGGGTAGTCGTAGACCGACTTACGAAATCTGCACACACTTACCCATGAAAAAAACCGACTTGCCTGCGTAAATTTGCGCAGATTTATATCAGAGATCATTCGACCGCATGGAGTGCCACGACATAGTGTCGACAGAGACCCGAGGTTTGTCTCCGGTTAAAATGCTTACATGAGGAATTGGGTACCGCTAAGTTTCGGAGACGAACACATCCACAAACCGATGGGCGATCTGCGAACGATTCAAACCCTGGAAGACATCTTTGCGAGCATGCACGTTAGACTTCTAAGGAAGTTGGGATTCACACTTACCATTGGCCGAGTTCGCTTTATAATAACACTATCGTGCCACAATTGGGATGTCACCCTACGAAGCCTTGTATGGGCGGAAGTGTAGATCCCACTACACCGGGAGATTGATGACCAATGGACTCCAAAAGAGAAACAAAAGTCACCATCGATTCCAAAGGTCGAATTAGTTCGGAGGCCATGGAGAAGGTAAAGTTGATCAAGAACGGATCCGCACAACTCGAATCCGCCAAAAGAGTTACGCGGACAAGAGGAGAAAGGACTTGGAATTTGAAGTCGGAGATGAAGTATTTCTCAGACTCTTGCCACGGAAAAGATTGATCAATCTAAAGAAGGGAGGCAAGCTAAGTTCGAGATATATTGGACCTTACAAGATTTTGCAGAGGATCGGGAAGTTGGCCTACCGACTCGAGTTACCGGCACAGTATGTGGGAATGCACGATGTATTCCACGTATCAAGATTGAAAAAGTATCAACTGGATCCCGAGCATATTATCACTCGTGATGCTCCTCCTCTGATGGAAACTTTATCTTACACCGAGGAACCAATCCGGATCATTGACCAGCAGATACGTCAGTTGCGTAATAGAGAGATTTTGATGGTTAAAGTTGTATGGCAAAATCACAACTAAGACGAAGACGCAACATGGGAGATGGAAGAAGACATAAGGAATCAATATCCAGAGTTGTTCTAAAAATAATTTGGGGACCAAGTTCTTTTAAGGAGGGGTGAATGTGAGGCCCCGAATTTTAACAACGTTAGATACGGTGTTATGTATTGATTATTTATTCGGCTATGTATCACAAACCTATTATTACTGAAACGCGCTACTTTTATTTATTTCTTCCAACGTCAATTACACAATTCACATTTTTGGGCTTAGCAATTTTATATTCTCCTCTAGTATTAATACTTGATCAAATGACTACGACTTTAGAAATATTGAACCCTCGATAAATTAGGACTATATTCCAATCTCTATCCAAATATTTCACTATATTCTATAATTCATTTCCCCAACAACTTCCAATTAATTTTTTTAAAATATGTATTTCTTATTTCACATCTTTAATTTTTAAATTTCTAAATATTTAATTATAGATATTTATACTTTATAATTTCTTTCAACTGTAAAAAAAAATTATTATATTTTTTTAAATTAAAATTACCATTATGAATGGGAGGTTGTTTCATATTCTTTTCAAGACCTACAATTATATATGTATATATATATATATTTACATATATATATATATATATATATATTTTTTTTCCTCAACTTTTGGTCACATGCTTAAAGGAGGGACAAAACTTTCTTTTCACCAAATTCTAATAAATAAAAATAACAACACCATGATTATTATTCCCTCAAACTTTTGGCTCCTTGTCTTAGGGAATCAATCACTTTTGTTATTTTTTTCTTTATCAACCAATACTCTTCATTTCATAATTATCATAAAAACACAAGACTTGCTCCCATTTTCCTCTCTAAATGATCAAATTCTTCAAGCATAAGGTAATAAAATCTTCATTTCTCCCAACTCTATTTTTCTTTCTCCAATCCTCAACCTTATACCTTCACCATCTAATCATGTTGAATCCTTCTTGTTGAGGTACTCCTATAGAAATTCCTTGAAAAATTAGAGACTTAGATTTGACTACAAGCTTGAAGAGAAAATTCAAGACTACACATTATTAAGGCGAGAAAATTATGATTTTAGTATTTTCCTCTTGATAACATGAAGAATTAAATTTTGACTCAATAATATGAATTTTTGGAGTTTAGGGGCTGACCTACATCATCTCAAGTTGAGGTTAGAGGCTTGAAGGAAAATTTCAATTTTTGAGACTACATTTTAGATCAACCCGAGAAACTACTACGAGGTGGGAGGAAAAATTCTTTCAACTTTTAGGTATTTTAATTAAAATGCATGTAGTATTTTGTTATTGAGCACTTGAGATATATATATATATATATATATTATGTATTGCATGCTATTGTCTTGTATCAAGTTGAAAATTTCTCAAGTATTGCTCAAAAATGCGATTTATCGAAAATTAGGGCATTCATGTACACTTTATTGTTATATTTGATGAATTATTGTATGAGATGGTCATGTATGTGTATGACTCTTAAAATCTATGTTTTTATGACTTATAAACTTGAAAAATCGAGCATAATTGATTAAATTTCAATTTTTGGACTTAAAATGCAAAAATGGAAAGTTGGTGGACTTAATTGCAAGAAAATAAAACTTAAGGAACCCCTCTGTAATTTTCGAGTTTTGGGACTGACTCAGGTTTAAAAATGATATTTGGACATTTTAATAAAGTTTTAAGAGTTTTTAGATAAATAAAATCAACCTTTAAAAGCCCAAGAACTAGATTGTAAAATTTTAGAAGTTTAAGGGCTATTTTGTAATTTTCGAAACTGTACCAGACCCTAATTTTAAAATTTGAAATTTTAACTCTTAAGGGACTGGAAATAACATATTTTAAGTGTATTCCAAAAATCCAAGTGTTTAGAGCTTGGAAAGTAATTTTATAAAACTTGGGGGACCAAATTGTAAAAGATTAAATTGAGGACCACAATGAAATTTCCAGAATTTATGCAGTCCATGCACCTGGAAATACTAATTTAACTATAACATAATGATATTTTGGACCCAAGGTTCAAATTTCATAACAATCGGATCCCTAAAAGCTTTAAAGGCAATTATTTCCAAATGGGATAAAAATGAGATTTTCAAAAGTTAAGGGGCCTATACTTATTCTTTTTAAAACTGTTTTTGTCCCAATATCCCACTGACCTTAGTGACATTTTCCAACTGTAATCACATTAAAAGCCCTTCCGGTTTGTGAGTTCCAATTATTTTAAACTTAGAGACCGAAATGACAATTTTAATAAATTTGGGGCTAATGTGCGAATTTTATAAAAACTCGACCTCAAAACTTTAAAACCTGAATTTCTGAACAATTTAGAGAATTTAGAAACTGACCTCATAAATTTTCAAGGTCGGGACATTTATTTATTCAATTTTTAACCCCAAAAGAATTGGTTTTTACAAAACAGTTGTAAATTTTCTTTTTACAAGGACCTAACTCGAATTATTTTTTATTTTAAAGAAACAGCCCTGGACCCTCTGACTTTTAATAATGATATAAAAGATTTTATTTTCTTAAAACTCCTTGACTTATTGGATCGTCTTGACCGATCAATACGCGATCGCGGGGCGATTTCCTCGTCTTGTGATTTTGATTCTATAACGGGACTTATGTTCCACCTAATCTTTCAAGATATCGAAGATTGCTTATCCTCCCGATAATCATCTTCATCCAAAATAACTCCACCAACGCCATAATTGCCACTCGTAATTTTCAAAAACTTTTCCTGAACTGCTTCCTGAATCAATAATACTCGACTGCCTGGTTGACTACCTGAACTTGTATTTACTTTCCTGTCTGAGTCAACTTGGTGTGTCGAGCTCACAATCGGAATGGATACGTCGGGAATGGAACCGGGCAGCTCGGCTGCTATTCCATTCTTTCGGCCCCATCGTCCTAATCCCGCAACTGAGGGACGTAGTTTGTCCAAGGGAAGCGAGTCGTAGTACTTGAGGTATAATCATGATTTTGATGAATCCGAGCCTTACAAGCTCCAATGTGGATTTTGTCTTTGCCTATGGAGCGATAAGGTGACAGGTCTTGGACCATCTTGAACGGGGAGTTACAAGGATGAACGAAGGAATCGCTGTCTGATCCACACGATTCCGGAGTTAATCGGACCCGAATGGTTGGCACTACAAATCCGTACGCAACCGCTACTTGTATTGCATTGGTTGGCGCTACAAATCCGTACGCAATCTTTACTCATTTGCATAGGATTGACGTTACATTCAGTACGCAATCCTACCTGTCTTGCCTGAATCATAGTGATTGTGTGACCACGAACTATTTCTTAAACTGTATAAGTATATTACTTAATATATATTTATCACGACGCTTGTGGACTATGTGTGAAAACATGCATCATACCTCACGCGTTTTCATACAACTGTTTTCTCGCATTAACTATATACATCGCCACACTCTAACATGATCACCCCATCCACCGAGATTTTGTCTCATCCCCTCCTCTCTTTTCTAACCTTTAGATGAGGAGTACGTTGAAGACGCCGAACCTACCACGGATCAATTCTGCTCACTTTGTCGTACTAGTTCCTATAATCATTGATGTCAAGCGACATTTTCTTTGCTTTTGTTATTGTTGAACTCCTTCGTTCTGTTTTAGTTTGGACTGTAAGTTTAAATTCGGATATTTTGATGGATTGTATTCGGATATTGTCGGACTTTGAGATGTATTTCGTACTTGTGTGTATTTTATTCCGCTACATTAGACTCAATTTCACTTGGAGTTTTGTATCATTGGTTTAGACTGTTGAATTATTTATATTTAAGTGATTGATCGTCGTCGCGTCGTGTTTGGGCGTGACATTAACTATGTAGAATATATATATTAATCCATTATTTTGGAAAGAGACACTACAACAAACTTGTTTTTAAGCAACGAAAATATTTGTTGCTAACATAACAAAATTTGTTGCAGTTGACCCGTCTCAAATATTTCAGCGGCGATCGAAATTTATTTCACCACAGACGGTTAGTAATGAAACATTTCTTTGCTAACATGAACAATCACCGGTAACATATTAAACAGTTTTTTGTCTAAAATAAAACATAGTGACAAAACCATACAACTTGTTGCTAAATGTAACAACCATTAGCGGCCAAATTTAGACTTTGGTCACAAATTATTAATTTTTTCTATTTTAAAAAAGTCCAATTTTAGCGGCCAAACAGTGCACTTTCGCCGCAAGTGTTGAAACTTTGCAACGAATTTCACCGCTAAATTTTAATACTTTTTTTCTATTTTTGTTTATTTATATTAAACCACTATTAAACCTGTTTTCACAATATAATCATAATCAACTAATTGCAACACCAATCACAATACAATCCAACAACATCATTAAGTATATAAAAACAAGAATAAGCACTACAGTTGATAGAACACCCTTTCTAACCATAAATAAAATTTAAATTTCATCATTAGAGCTTCAAGCACAAAACCAACAACAAATGAGGGACAAAATAAAATAATGATCACTAAATGTACTTGTCAGAAATGTGTAACCTACTAATTACATTTGAAACTTAATTAATCTTTTGTAAGTCAAAAATATGTTGTTCCCCTAATGTTATTGATTGTAATTAATATGTGAAATAAGTGAACTTAATTGGTTCTTAAATCTGAGACTCAAATATGCGAATTTCAGTATAATTTTGTAAATCTAAACCAAATTGGTTGACATGATAAACTAATCTACATTTATCAATATGTATCATAATACCTTGTTATAAGCTTTTTACTGAAATGCCACAAACATTTAAAAAAGTGGTGTAAATATGATATCATATATATTTCCAAAAAAAAAAAACCATGATATAATTTTCATTTCCATCAAATCAATTAGTTTGTTAAGTATTTGCCTACCATTTTTTTCTTAATAGTATGCATTTTGACATTTCATGCATGTATAGCTCTTCCCATGTTAAATTTAATTAGTGGGAAGTCCTTCCATATATATTTAAATTGATTTATTCCATAAGTGGCCCCTTTATTTAAAATTGCGAGTTAAGCAAACATATGATACATCTAAATCTCATGAAGTTTCCCAATCATATCTTTTCTGGAACGATAAGTAAATACCATCATTTTTTGCGTCCCAATAGCACCTGTGACTATTACAAGGACTGCCTGTCCACCACTCTGCTTTGTAAGCATCGAACTCTTTTCTCTTGTTACCCCAACGAAGTTCACAATGGAACTTAGTAGTATAAGGTATCAGGCAAAAAGCAAAACGAAATTGTTGCCCGGATGCTAGTGTGTGATTTCCAAGATCATTATCCTTTGATTCACAGTGCACCAACAACGGGTCAGGGGAAGCATTAATATTGTTGGTGATATATACCGCAACGTTATTAAAGAAAAAACAACTCATTCCTCCCTCAAAAAGATATATAGAAAGTACGAAACATAATAAAAGATACTTGATCATAGTATCAAACTGAATTATTGTTTGTCAAGAATTATGTGTTGTATAACCAATTTGTTTCTTGTAACTCTTATTTATAACTGAATTGTTTCCCATGTTGGTTGAGCAAGTTTAACAAAATTGTGGCAATTTTACTGTGGTCCACTGAACTTGTAATATGATATGATTAATTAGATATAAAATTTTGGCACTTTGATTGTGTGGTCCACGGATGAACTTAGTATGATATGATTAATTAGATCTGCCGATATTATGATAATATGGTTCTTTCAACAAAAAAAAAATTATGATAATATTTTCATTATTAAGTCCTTCCAATACATGTAAAAACGCGGAGTAAGGTAGTAGTTGAATAATGATAATTCTTGGCATATATTTTAAATAATTAAATAAGTTTATTTTTATTTTGTTACTAATATTAGATCATATTACTATAACTTGAGGAATACTCAAAACTGTCTGGTGTAATATAGAAAAAAATGTCATAGATATGATTGTCTGGGAAAATTTACTAGTCCACATATTATCTTTTAATAATATTATACTTTGAAAAATTGTAGTTTGACTTTTATGTGGATCATGGACTACTTTCTGAAATATTATATTTGGAAAATATAATATAATATTTGATGATGCATAGGTAATTTATATTAGAGTGTTGGCACCCAAAAAATGTATTGCTTGTAAGTTATAACACTTCTGTGATAGTTAGCAGATAAGTTGATTTTGTACAATTTAGTCAAATATTAGAAGATATCCAATAGAGTCTTGGACCAGCTAAGTAAAGCTACTTCAGGAGACAGAAGACTCACAATTAAGTCTCTATATAGTTGAGTACAATTGAGTGCACTGATACGTTTAAAATATACGAGCATTTAGGAGCTTATTTTGATATATATTTGATATATTTGCGTTTATATTTAGTGGAATTTGATTAGTTTCCTTTGTTGTGCGTGATACCATGTACTCTTGTATATTTTTATCGAAAATAGAGCTAAATTAGATAAAAAAACGATAGCACATTCCAAAGGATATGTCAAGAGCCAAAGGACAAATAAATGCGTGAAGGAAAGGAGCATGGACAGTCGAACAATAGGGAATTGCTTTCGAAACCGTCCAAACGCGTCAACAGTTTTCAGCACTTGCAGGGTTTAGTATTTTGGGCATAATGCTCTCTACAAAATTGATATTGAGTTGATTCATGAAGACCCCAGGTGCAAATTCACATGTTTACAACTTACACGACCCGTGTACTTTTACACAACATGCCCGTATATTTTGTTACGTGCCATTTTATACGCCCGTGCGACTTGCTATTCAAAGACAAAGTACATGGTCTAACCGTGCAATAATACACTACCGTGTATTCTGTCCAGAGAAAAAATAGAGGCTGAAACCAAGTACAACCCATGTATTAATACACGACCGTGTATTCTGTCTGTCGATGGATTTTGTTTCCTAATTTTGTCGGGACTCTACTAGTGATCTCTTAAAGCATCTATAAAAGGAAGACGAAACCCCTAAATGTGGACACAACATCAGACACGAATTTATACTTGGGAACATACAAATTTACATACTTCTGAGAGGAAAACACAAATCAAAGAAGAGCACCACAAGACCTTTCGCATCTACGAAAGCACAAGAGTTCAAGACTTTGAAGAATGATTCATCCTGACAAGAAGAGTTCTATCTCTTAGTTTAGATGTTTTGTTTGTACTTTAATTTAATGTCAAATTATTTGATTTCAAGTTTGTTTATGAATTTGTTTTCAAATATGTTAGGCTAAATCTTTCTGATCCTATGGCATGATCAAAACTGTGGTTTCATGTTATTTCTAATTTGATTTTTTTTCTTAATTGGTTTCTTGTGTTCTAATTATGAATTCGAGTGCTTGTTTCTTATAGATTTGGGATCAATAATTTGCATGTCATAATTGTTAGTTCATAATTTGGGAGATGAGTTCTAACTTACGAAAAACGAGTTCAAACATAGACGGGTATAGAGTCGGGAGACTTATAACTATTTGTGGGGAGCAATTCAATTCTAAGATCTTTTAGGAGTTAATATTAATTGTTGAGTAGGGATACTACAATTGGTATTAATCAACGGTTTGTTTGCTTCAGGAGGGGGAATAAACTACTTTAGGAATTGAACCCGTAGATACACAGAAACTGATTTTGATGAAACATTAATTGAAATTAATATTGATAAAGTATGTTGAGATCATGTACATAGGGTTGCTTTCGTATTTGTTAAAAATTGTGGAGTTCGTATTTATTAAAATATTCAATTGTTTTATTTGGTAGTATTAGGTTTAGTTTTAAAAAAATTCTTGATTTCTACCGCTTCAATAAATTGGAATACGACATTACTGTACTTTATGTTTTTCGTATTTAATCCCTGAGGAATACGACCTTGTCCGCTGCTATCTTCTAGCTACACCGTGCACTTGCGGTATAGTAAAAAGATTTTCACGATCAAATTTTTGGCGCAGTTGCCGCAAATTAAAAGATTCAACATAAATATAGTAATAAGGAGTTCAATCTTAATTGAAGCACAAGTTTTTAATCGCCTTTGTTCATTTGATTTTTGATTTTTACTTACTTAATTTTTAGTTTTGTTTGTTTCTATGCGTTGTTGTGTAGGGGGCGTCACGACACACTCCGGGTTATATAAACAAAAAATAAAAGGACAATCAAAAGAAATGGCGGGCAAGGTTAACCGTGGAAACAATGGGAACAATGAGAATCAACCATTGATACTACCGGGGGGAAAGAAACCATCTCTGAGGAAGATGTTGGCCTCATTCATCGGGAAGACACTGTTAGTCCAAGTAGCTACGAAAATCTATTGGGGGCGAATAAATTTTCCCGATTTTCTAATTTACACCTCTTTTTCGATCAATATGAATAAACAAGATAGAAGTGCAGAAAATAAATCAACACACGAGAATTTACAGTGCTTCAATCCACATTGGGCCTACGTCCACTACCACCGGGGATGTCCGAGTGGATTTCGAACAGGAATATATTTATTAATAGATACCAAACTAATACAACATTTACCTTGAAGAGCACCACACTCTTCTTATGTCCACTAAGTGTCTAGTCGTGAGGCTAGCCACTAGATACCACTTCTTCAATATTCTCTTCTTCGGCCTCGCATCCTCCTCCCTGGAGTCAGCAGCTTCAGGATATTTTGGCTTGGCCTCCTTAATCTAGGCCTGCAGAGTCTTGAGCTCATCCTCGAGCTGAGCAACTGTTTTGCCTTTCTCCAAATCTTCCACGAGCTCACCCACGCTCGTGGCGTTACCACAAGTGAACAAAAACCAAAAGCCTCAGATTTTTTGAAGGCTTTCACCGCTGCCTGCACGGCTTCCTGGTGGGCCTCCTCGAGCTGCTTTTTGAACTCTTCTCGCCATATCAGCTCCTCCTGGCACTTGGCCGATTCTTTCTTCAATTTTTTAACCTGCTGGCGAAGAGTCTCCTCTGCTTTCTCAGCCTCATCCTTTGCAGCGAAGGCATCCTGCTCGGCCCTTTTCGCGGCCTCCATTTTCTTCTCGGCCTCATTCACTTGATGATTCAAGGACTCCTAGACTTTGAGGCTTAAGCTATGGGTGTCCTGTAGATCTTTGTGATGCTTGGACAGCTTGTGCCCCTCACCTACCACCTGCCAGAGGGTCCCGATGACCCAACCCAGGAGGCTAATGCAATATTGCATCTTCTCCTCCCAGTTGGTCTCCTTACAAAAGGTTCTGATTCCGATAGCCCAGGCTCGGGCTGGGAAATCCTTGGCAGCTCATCCAGCTTCAAGAAGGGCTGCCACCTGCTCGTCATTTGGTGTGGAACACTTAGCGAATTCCAAAAACCACTATGTCCTCAGTCCGGCCATCCCCTCGTAGGATTTCTACCAATTAGGATTGGGAGGAACAAAGTGACCCTCCGACCCTAGGTCATCAGAATATGTCTTTCTCGGAACCTTAGTCGTCCCACCCGAAGAAATCACGATGTGCTCGGTCCTTGGAGTCTGCTCGGCCCCAGGGATCTCGACCCCAGTCCCTCTTCTCTTCTTGATGGGCACATCAGTCTCGGGCCCGACCTTCCTCTTGCCTTGCTAGATTTTGGCCCGTTGCTCTACAGTCTTTCCAGTCACTTTCTTCATCTTTTTGAGGTGGCCAAGAACATCCATTTCAGCTTCAGTGGCTACATAAAGATAACAAGAATATCAGAACTTGTAAAAAAATGAATAAGTATGCATAAAATCTTTGTGCATGTTACCTTGGGTATCTCTTCTCTGCTCGGTTCTTTGAGGTGCAGCCCTCTGCTCAGCCCTTTGCTCGGTCCACTACTCACTCCTCTGCACTAAAACCTGGATTTTAGCTCTCGAATCGGTATCTAATGGAGCTTGTAAGTTATTGCACAGACTAGCTTGAGCCAAAGTAGCTTCGATGGTGAGAAACTTTATCTCTTGACCCTTCTTTGCAACCCTTGCTATCTTGTCAAGCCTCTCCCAGAACTGGTGTAGAGCTGCCCATATGAAGGTCAGTTCCCTGCATAAAGAATAAATAATCAAAGATTAGAATTTTTCGGAAAAATTAAGAAATGAAGAAAAGTACTTACGAAAGTCATATCAAAATTCAAGATGGGGAGCAAGAGTACTGATCGCCCCCTGAGGCTGGGGCTCATCCACTCCCCATCCATCCAGAACCATTTGTCTTTCCAGTCCTTTAAGGACTCAGGAAGGCCCAGAATTAGATTCTCTGGGTATCCAGGTCAGGTCTGCAAGTAATACTACCCCGATGGTCTCCCCCTTAAGTAGGGGTGGGCATTGGGTTGGGTAGTCGGGTTTTCGGGGTTTCAGGTCGGGTACCCGAATTTATCGGGTAGCAAACATAGCTACCCGTCTTCGACTCGATAATATCGGATACCCGACTTTTTAGGTACCCGAAAAAACCGGGTACCCAACTAGTCGGGTTTCGGGTACTAATTTGAAAAGATTTTTTTATATCCAATTATCCTTTTGAGATTGCATAAAAGCTTCACACCGAGGCTTGCTTTGTTGATATTTTATCCTATTATTTTATGTCATGTTTTAGTAACATTATATATTCTCTCACTCTTTTTTCATCTTTTTCCTATTCAAATAAAACTAACTTTTTACTTTTTCCCTTCTTATAAGGTCTTGAGCCCCCACCCCACCCCCCAAAAAAAGTATGTTGTCGGCTAAAGTAGTAGGCTAGCATCACATGGGTTTTGGGCACCCAATTTGATCAATCTATATATTAAAAAAAAACTCTTAAAAACAAAAGTTAAGAGGTAAAATGACAAAGGTTACTCAGCTTTTTCAAACAACTCAGAAGAACATAAACCATTTTTCAACTGCAAGTCTACCTCTACCATACAATTACACAAAAAACACATGTCGCCGATAAAGGAGAAAGGGGCTTACCTTATGCTTTGCCTAGTCATGCTCACCGTTCTTGTCGTGAATGGTGGGAGTTAAATCAGAGATTCTGAAGAGTGACGACAGAACCTAAGCTTAGCTTCAACAATTGCCCTTTTTCTTTGTTCTATTTTTTAAAAATACCGGGTACCCGATCAGGTAATCGGGTGATAATTACACCCCACTTCATTAAGTTCGGGTATCGGGGTACCCGCTAACCGATTTTTTTTCAAAAATACCCGCTCTAATCGGGTATTACTCGATCGGGTCGTGTTGGGACTCGAATGCCCGCCTCTGCCCTTAAGCTGCCCGGAGTGGCTTTCTATATGAATAAGTCGTTAATCTCTTAATACGTGGGCCTAGGGAAGCCGAGCCGGTGAAAGAGGATGACCAGCCCAATCAACCTCCCCCAGGAGAGCGGATGCACCTAGGCCACTGCGAGTCCCCACCTCCTAAACCACTTGGTAATAAGCCTTGGAAGGGGGAACCTCAGACCGTACTTAATGATGTGGGCGTATATGGCAGTACATCCTATTGGTGGGAGCTCGGGCACCTCATCATGGTTGGGCAGCCAAAACCACACTGTGTCAGGAATGTTGTGACCCCCATGTAACGCGTCTAGCTCGGAATGGAGCAGCATCTAGGGAACCATATTTTGATCGATCTCAGTCGAATCTTGGTTAGAATTTTTTGGAGGACTCCGAGCCACACCCCTTGCTCCTGCAGAATCCTAGGGCCCCTCAGTGGTCCAATATGATGTCAAAGGCCCCATGCATCCCCGATTCCACTTGCCTAGAAGCCTCGCCTCTGCTCGGCCCCACGCCTTGTCCCACTTCGTGGGCCCTAGCCACCTCACTCATGCTCGGCCTGGCACCCTAGCTTCCCTTATGGGCAATTCTTCTGGCCTATATGCAATTTCCCCCCGTATGGCAGCGATTGGAACAAGGGATAGAATTTCATCATTTTCTCCCCTCCTCAAAGGAGTTTTGTACTCGAAACCCTCATCCAAGTTAATTATATCTACTATACTATATTCCCTCTCTTGGGATACCTCCATTTTGAAAGGTAGGTCTTCGACCTTAATCTCATAACTATGCTCTATCTTTTGTCTATCTAAAACAAATATCATTAAAAGGAAGAGAAGGAAAAATTACCTAAAGAAGCTTGGAATGTTGTTTCTCTCAAATGCCGACTAGAACTCTGTTCGATCTTCTTTTCTTTTTGGTAGGGTATAGCGTTTGATGCAAAAGTGAAAATGAAGACTGCAAGGGCCTATAAATAGGCGGAAACGTTTCGAAAAGATGCGCCCATTCGAAAAGGCGCGACCTTTAAAAAACATTCAACAGGCGCGTCGCCTAGGTACATGCGCCCTTACGGTTCAACTACAAACCGCCACGTGTCTGTTATGATTGTTCACATTAAATGCGCCTTTTCAGCATTAAATGACAGCGACAACTATCAGCCTCTTCACATCCACTCAATCTCTCTCTCTCTCTCACTTCAAGTTCCAGCCCGCCTCAGCACGTCTCCTCCTCGGTCTTGAACTTAGGGGCCATTGATGATACCCGGGCATAGTTGGACAAACATGCATATGTGGCAACCCAGGACCTACTGACGTGGACCGACCAGACTACCTTTGCCGAGGTGAATTGCAATGCTGACCATACCCCAACCAAAGGCATCTTAAGGGACGAACCCCCCTCCCCACACACAAAGTCAACTATGACCGAGCTGGAATCCCAGTGGTAAACCAAGTTGCTACCTGGCAAAGCAACAATGGGACAAGTCAACAAACACTTTCTACCACATGACAGTCATGCAACTCATGCATAGAAATAAGGAGACAAGTGTCCCACTCACATTTTAGATGTAATGATTGCTAGGCTATTAAACGTAATAGAATAAATAGTACTCATTTATGAGCAAAATGACAAGAGAAAACTCTTATATAAACTTGTAGATTCAAATCTCTGCCAAGCCAGAGGCCGACCAGATAATTTATGCTCGGTTATTTAATAAAAAATACACTTTATAGCCATTTCTTATATTTTCGAGTGAGCATTTTAATATTTAGTTTATTGTTGAGCGAATCCAGGCATCAACAGAAGGTATACCTACAACACATATGGGAAAAACAGTTTTCAAAACCTATTGCTTAAGTATATATATATATATATATATATAATATATATATATAGGTATTGGTTCAAATGAGACCAATATCCTAGGGTGAGACCGTAAGGACTCATCTGGTACATCCATTATATTTTTTGAATGGTTGAGATTAATCCACTTTTTAATGTATATTTAATGTTTAAAAATAGTCAAAATGATATAGAGGTAATTACACCTAGTGTGTTAATTATGGATAGATTTTAATCCCTTTATTTTCGGTAGAAAGAGATTGGCGTGCCTCCTGAGTGCCGATTTTTTTTGGAAATGATTAGCATGCTTAAATATGGATAGATTTTAATCCCTATATGCAACATAATATAAGTACCAATACATCATTATAATATTAAATATACAATAATAATTATAATATTCATTAAATATGCAACATACTATACGAAACAATACATCATAATACTATTAAATAAGCACTAATAAATATTCAACATAATATACGAAACAATACATCATAATACATGATGATAGTATTTATTTTGTACTATACCTTTTATATGCAACATAATATACGTAACAATACATCATTATTCCGGTAAATATACAATATTTTTTGTAACACCAACATAGTTTACATTTATGGGTTCATATATTTTTGCATTCATGCAACATTACCTTCAAGCAAAATATGCAACATATTATAAGTATACGTTCATCATTATTCAATTAAATATGCATTAATTCAATGTGCATTTGCACCATGCATTTTCAGTTATATATGCAAGCTAACATTTATGATTTATTTATGCAAATTTTTCGAATATTACCAAATGCATCATAACATAGTTATATATGCATCAATATAATACTAAAAATGCAACATTACGATATGGTTATACTTGATTGCATCTCCTAAATTGTAGGAAATATATATGGTAAGTTATAATTGATTGTTAAACAGATGATCTTGTGTTTTTGTTTTTGGTACAAATTAGAGTGTTTTGGAGGTGGTTATAATTGATTGCACTTCCTAAATTATAGGAAATAGATATGGTAAGTTACAATCACTCATATCTTGTTGTTGGGCGATTTTAATGGATTTCACATATATGCCCCTGGCCGAAATTGATGATAAAAAATGCTTCTATATTTAATGTTTCAATCTCATCCATCCATAGTTAAGTTACAATGGTCTAGATGAGTCCCTACGGTCTCACCCCAATATATGGTCTCACAAGAACCAACCCCTATATATATATAACATTAATATACTTCAAATTTCTTCACAATCTGTACAATTTTTTTCCGTTTTGAAATAACATTAATTTTTTTTCATCATATATTATGAATAAAATCTTATTAAATTGACAGTTTGAAAACAAACGAGAAAAAAATATATAGTACAATTACGAAGATCGAGCCAACAGTGAAAATTTGTTTTTATATTTTCGTTTAGATCTTTAAGAGTTTGTTTATTATAATATATTTAATACTAATTAATCATAAGTAAATTAGATTATTAATGTATATGAAAATTAAAATAGTCAAAAGTAGTAATAAATTACAATAATATAAGTCAAGAAACCATTTTTTCTTTCTTTTTTTAAAAATCTTTTCAAATTGACGTATATAGTATTTAATACTAATTACACGTACATAAATTAAATGTCATTAATGCATAGTTCTCAAAAAAAAAAAAATGTCATTAATGCATAGCATAATTAAGATAAATAAAAATTAATAATATAATTACTAATATGTTGGACATATATATGCATTTTTCTTTTTCGTTTTTCATTAAAAATCATCTAATTTTATTTTTAACAAGAGGAAATAGGTAGAAAAACAAATTTGGAAACATATTTGTTATTATTTATTGTATATATAGGTTAAATCCGAATAAGGATACACTACAAGAAAACAATCAAATTCCAATGAAATAATACCAATGGAATAACAAAATTGTTGGAATTTTCAAAATTCTAAAGGAAATACCAATGTTACAGCATACTGTTGGAAAATTCCAACATAAAGTCCAACGATAAGCAAAACCATTTGGTACTCATGGAATTTTTTTCCATAGGAATTTTCGCTTTGAATTTTGTCATTCCAACGGCCATTATACCAATGATGCTTTTCCATTGGAATTTCATTTCGATAATTACAATAAAATTGGCCAAATCGTTCGTTGGATAATTTTTTTTGTAGTGATAGGACTAAAATAAAAATACACATGGATTTAATTGTATTAGGAATCTTATAAATTCCTAAATCAACATATTTTGTTTGCAACGTTGAGTTGTTTTGATCATCAACGAGTTGGTTATTTTGGTTATCATTTTTTTAGTTGTTTTTTTTTTCTTGTTGTTCATTTCACTTTGTCATCAATAAACAACACGACATAAAAAGCAACAAAAATAAAAATACAAGACATATGGATTTAAATCAACATATTTCCACAAATCTTATAAATTGTCTAAATCTTAAATAAGCAAAATAAATGTCTTTAATATGCAACACACGATATAAAAAAGCTATACTTACTTAGCAACATTATCGCCTAAATTTTGCATGTATATATTTGTCATTTTAAAATTAGCATAAATTTGTGCATAAATAAGCAACATAATCTCTCTCTCTTATTATATATATTATATTTTATATATAATAACAAAAAATAATAAAATTTTTCCCACCCTTTTGATCCGTATAAAAAGTAAAATAATATGTCAAAAAAAAAAAAGTAATAAATTTTGGTATTTCATTATTTTGGTAGTCAACTTTCTTTAAATAATTACTTTTTAAAATAATATAAAATATAAATTTAAAATTAGCAAAAATTTGTGCATAATAAAGAAATTTACGTTTTTCTTTTAAAAAATATCTACTTTATTTTTGATCATTTTTTAAGTATAATATATCAAATTAATCAACTTTTATGACCTTCAGTTAACATCCATATTACATTATAAAATATAAATAACAAAAACATAATAAAGAAACCTTTGTATAAAAATATTTACTCATCATTTTGTAATTTTTGAGCTATTGGATATATATTCATTATATAGTTGTTATTTGGGCTTAGCCCATTTCTTAATAATTATTTAGAATTATATTTAAATTGATTAAATTCAATTAAAAACTTAATTGAAGAAAATATCTCAAAATATGTATCAAATTTTTAAATATCACATGTATCTATGCATAACATTATTTATTTATGTAAAAAGAAAATTAAGATTTATTTAATATGAAATTATACTCATAATAGTATTTTATATATAGAAAATTACTTTTTATATAATAACATACTTTTCATGTTGATTGAATTTTTTTTATATTTATTAACGTATTTTGATACTCAAGTTTTAAAATTGTACATTTTGAAATTAGATATGAGTTTGTATGTTTGATAATTTTTTGATATATGTGTATATATAAAAATAAAATATTTTTTTTTTGAAATATTTTGATTTTTCTTAAAATTGCCTTGCTAAATATAATTCATGGTTTTTATTTAATTCCTTTAACAATTTTGATAATTTATCAGTTTTTAACCCCAAAAAATATTATAATTTAAAATAATTTTATTGTTAATTTTATTAAAAATACAATTTATTAAATATTCAGGATTAGGGTAGTAAAAAAGATTCAACATTGAGCAATTAAAACGTTTTTCAAACTTTTACTTTTTCATAGATAAACATGTTCCATAAATAGATAAAATTCATGTTCACAGAACAAAATATTTCGTATTTAAAGAGATTTTCTTATAATCTATAATAATTATTTTTATTGTTTAATCGTATGATTTTATAGTATCTTTATATTTTAATTATTTTTTGAAATTTTAAACTTTTTACAATCATTATTCTTTTAAAACATAAATAACATAAATCCATAATTTGTGAAATAAAGAATAAGAACAAGTAAAAATGAAAATATTCTTAGGTTTAATTTTTAGAAATAAAAAATAATAAATTATAAACATATTAATATTATTAATAAAATATATATATATATAATATACATATTCGGGGAATATAGATGAGAACAGAGAATTCCCAATTTATCTAATCGAGATAGGAAGGGGACCGGACATATAAATAATGTCCCTGTTCTATTCCCGATTCTAATGAAGCAGAATTTCCTCATCCAAACTCATATCCCCGAATTAACCAGGGATTGCCCGACCAATTTCATTTGGTTACCAATGGGAATGGTTCCCGTGGGGATGATGCAAGAGATATAATTCATTGAACTATTAGAAAAATGTACATGTAACAACGCAAAATAGAGTCCCAACAGACATATACCCCGTGTATCGCACGGGCAAAAGACTAGTTACATATATATAAAAAGACAAATGGAAGGGAATAGTTTGTGGTTGCAACATTGTCTGCCTAAATAAGCAACATATTTTTCCTCAATAAGTAACATATTTTGTACAGCGGGATGCGCCAATATTAATTCCAAGTTTGACTGTGTAAGGAAAGAGAGAATTTCAGAGATACAGTTCAAACATATCCAAAAAAAGAAACATATTTGTCCTCAATAAGCGAAATATTTGTCTTCAATAAGCAATATATTTTTTCAGAGTGGATAAAGCGAGAGATATGGTTTCAAACAAAGCCGAAAAATCCGAAATGTGAACGGGCACTACCAAAAATAACTCCCTTTTTTTTTACTGATATTCAAAGAAAATTACCTACTTATCCTTAACAACCATTAATTAAATATAAACTAAAATAAAAATCAATTATATCTGTATTCGTTAAAAGAAGAGGTCAACGATCCAGATTTGGTCTCACGTATTTATTTAAATTATATGGACTCACCAGATTAAAATCATATATATATATATATATATATATATATGGATGGGATCTCATGTGGCAGCCTCTTACCATATGGCAGTGTGGACAGATCTCATCCCTACATCTTAAACAATCAATGGTTTAGATTAGCCCAACAAAACACCATTTTATAATTATTTTTAATGCCAAAAGGGCATTTCCATAATCCACAAAAAATGGGTAAATTAATATCATAATTAATAACCTAAAAGGGATCCTCTTGATTGCAATCTTGCCATAACAGAATAGACGTTAATTTAGCAACAAAAACACACGTTTCCTATCATCTTCTTCATTCTTCATCCATCCAAAATTCAGCAGCAAAGACCGATTTTGACGTCCCAAAAACACAAAAAAAATCACCTATAGTCGAAAAAAAAAGAGCACAGAAACCTTGCGAAATGGGCGATGAGTGCGATGAATCACAACATGATGAAGTGTTGGCGAACAAGCCTGATGAAAGCTGGGTTTCAGCCGTTTTTTTTCCTAGTATGTGTGTTTATGTTTCGAAAAATCGCGCAATATCCTTATTCATCCTGTTGGTATTTTTGTTAGAAAATTGGGAATCATAATTGATGTTTATCTTAGTATAAATAAATGTACAGAAATGTACACATTATATATTAGGTTGGTGTACAAATATATTTATTATTATTTTTTTTTGAAAAAACAAATATATTTATTATTGTGTACATGTAAGCATACAGTATATGTTGTGGGATGGCTGGGGTGATGATGAATCTTTTATGTGAAATCGTTGTATACACATATTGCAATATATATGCCTGTAAGACAATTTTTCGTGTATAGATATGTATATTTTTGTGTTAATTTAAAATATGATATTATGTGTTCGAATGTTTATTTGAAGCTATACATTAACACATATAGTTGTATACAACATTCGACAAACTTGTGTATTTCAACATATTATGGTGTATATATACGAATACTTTGGTGATTTAGAATGAGAACAAACAATGGTGTTCAAATAATTCCATAATAGTATAAAAACATCTTATTTTGGTATACATTGGCTTCAATATTGGTGAGATAAGTATAAACATTCAGTGGATATTGTTAGATTTTTACTTAGGAAAATGTACGCTAATAGTGAAACTATTATACAATTTAAAAACTATTTTTGTGTATACATTTCACTTATTTGGTGTGCATATACTTTGCGATACTAGTGATGAAACAATCGATCACGTCGAAATACGAGAGCACCTGGTAATATCACCCTAACAACACCAAATATTGGATACTTGAAGTTGAACAAGATAAAATACCGCGAACAAGATGGACAACATGACGGGGCGTTGAAGAACTCTTTGAGAATTACTCGCAGCTCTACTTCTCAAATGGAGATCTCAAGATTGCCACCGCAACAAGCTTGTAACAAGGGCAGCGGGAGCCGGGTTAAAAGCAGACTACAAAGCCAAAGGGAAAAGGCAATCCGTGCAAGCACGAAACTAAAGAGGAAGTGTGGCACGTGTGGCAAAATTGCATCTCACAACAGCCGAACATGTCCCGAACAACCTACATAATACAACTACACTTTTCCCATCATTTTCAAATTTAGACAAAGATAAAAACTCAAGTTATCGATTTTTGACTTATGTTAAATGAACGTCATTTATATTATAATTGAATGTCATTTATATTATAACTGAATGCCATTTATATTCTAATTTTACATCATTTTTAGTCGATCTGGCTTTTAATAAAAAGATAGTTTGTAACCTAAACACTTTTATGTTATAAATGCTATTGAGTGCCTGCTATCCGTTGATGATACACAACTTTTCAAAGGGTTACAATGACTTCCAAAGGGTAAAAATAATTGTAGTACTTCAACAAAATTTCAAAAATATAGTAAATTTGGGGCATATTGTGGTGTATATATATGAATACTTTGGTGGTTTATAATAAGGAAATTCTGGTGTACAAATAATTATATTATAGTATCATAAACTCTTATTTTGGTATACATTGACTTTATATTTCATGATAAGTGTAACATTCAGTAGTACATTGTTGCATTGAGTTCCAAAATAAAAAGTAATTATATTACTTGAACACAAACTGCTTAAGAATTATGCATACACACGATTCGTTAAAAACATCTTCAACTGAAAAACAAAAAGTACTTGCATATTAATGTATATAAACCAAAGCAGTAACAAAACATATTTTGCATACTGACAAAACGTGCACTGTTTACACACTAACAATACGCATAAACCGGAAAACATGTTTGCTTAAGATCATTCAGAAATAAGTAACACATAATGCTGATAGAAATGCACGGGTAAAAAATATTCTAGTCTGATGTAATAAATAAAGTGTACTTAGAAGCTCCGTTTAACAAAATGAACTCCTCAATCGATAAACCAACTACTTTCCACTAACAATTTTTTTTTGCCAAACCAAACACCCTGCCTTTCTCTTAGTTCAAGTCATGCATCAGAATTGCGTGGCAGTACAGGGTCCTCAAACGTGCGAACTCGGCAGCGTCAGCCTTGTCAAATCCACAGTCCCATTTCTTCAAGGGTCCCCCCATGTAGGTCTCCATATGACGCATGGCATAGATCCCACAGTCGACTGTGTTTTTCTCCACCCTCCACGATATGGCGAGTCTTATTGGGAGACATTTTTCAACATTAAGTGATGACTGGTAGCACCCACGTGCTTGGAGATATCGAGAAAACAGATCCAACTACAAAAGGAAAAATGAAAAAACAAAGAATTAAATCACAAAAATAATAAATGTTACCATCAACCTAGTAAACCAAAAAAAAGAGAAAAAATGTTCCATCATGTGCATCTGTATGTTAAATAAAATCTAATTGTACACCACACGAAACCTATGTGTACACCAATTCATAGCTATGTTTTCATCAAATTAACATACCCAATTAAAAATATAAAAATTGAACTAACCATATACCAAGTAATTTCTATTTGTATACAAACTTATTGTTATTCTATCACCGTTAATATCCACGTTCTAATTCCCAAAAAATACGGGGGAAAAAATGTAAGGTATTTTACCAATTTCTCCTGCATCCGTGCATACTTGTCGCAACCTATACTACCACCATCAAGAGTCAGTCCAAAATGTGACAAGATTTTTCTTTATGTTGACGCATATAAAACATATAAAACATGTTGTCGGAATTGGGTAAAAACCCTTTTCTAGTTTAACTACGAAACCAAATAAATCGAAAAAATGGAAACATGGGCTTACTTTAATGTAGATTTACAGAAGGTTTTTGGAGATTTAATACCCAACTGAGTTCCGCCCGTACACAGAATAATCCCTTTGGCACGATTTTTCCAGAGATAAATGGTGTTCCAGCCATGTGTGAGAGAGAATTTTGGGAGAGATGAAGAAACTGGAGACGTGTGATAGTGGGGGTTTGTGGGGGGGAGAAATCTTTTAGAATTTTGGGAGAAAATACCCGACCAAAAGAGCGGGGGAATTTTGGTGATTGAATCCCAAAAAAATAAGAATTGTGGGGAGTTACCAAATTGAACGTTACTTAATGTTTATAATTTGACTCTTTTGCCCTTAAATGGGCTGATTTCAATTTAAAAAAAAATTCAAAAAAAATCAGGCCCTTGGATTAAACATGTTAACGGTCTAGATCTGTCCACACTGCTACATGATAAGGGCCTTGCTACATATGATCCTATACCTATACCTATATATATATATATATATATATATATATATTTTAATCTAGGCAAACGTACTGGTCTACAAATTATGTATTATGTAATAACCTTAAATTGAAAAACTTATAGTTTGACATAATTAAATGGACTATTTTCAAACAAAACCTTTGATAATTATTTGTTATTTTTTGTGGAAATTTTGATTTAAGCAAAACAAATTCCAATGTGTATATATAATGTGAGTATTACAATATCTTTAGTGATAACATATCTCATTTGTTTTAACGTTCAAGATGGACTTTTAGTATTTCTTGATAAACGTCGTAGTGAATGTATCGCAAAATAAAATACTATTATTTAATTTCAGATGTAATACTATATGAATTTAACTTTTATTACAAGAATATGTAGAAGAATATTCCATAATCGTATTTTCTATTATTCCTAGTTGTTAGTTTGTTACGTTTTATCGTTGCAACACTTTTATTTCTCTTTTATGCGGCACGTGTTATCAGCTGATTGGTAGAGTTTGAAATTTTGTGAGACATTTGGGTCACATTTTTCACCCTGATGAGCTCACCTCTATGAAGATATATACGTTGTATTCAACATTCTCTGGTTAAATGAAAAATATGCTCATGCTGAGCTTAGTTACTTTGTTATTTCTAGTTATTTTACATGGTATCTACAACATAAGCTTCCAATTTAATCATGGAATTCACGCCGCCGCTCCATTTTGGGAATGTGTGGCCTGTTTTTGCTGCTGATTTTGGCTCCAGCAAGGTCGATATCAAGGAAGGAGATCCATTGTATTTGAATGGCTCGGATCATCCTGCATGTGCTTCGCTTGTGACAATTTCTCTCACACTTAATAAATATCTCTCTTGGAAACGTGTTATGTTAAATTGCCTTGGGAGCCAAAACCATGCTAGGATTTATTACTAGGAAGATCCCAAAACCTAAAACTACTTCCCCTACCTATGATTACTGGAAGAAAGTTGATTATATGCTGATCTCTTGGATTTTGAACTCTTTATCAAAGATATATTAGATGCTTTTTTATATGCTAGAAATGCTAGGAATTATGGGATGATATAGTAGTGCGATTTGGGGGTTGTAATGGGCCTCTTCTTTACCAATTGAAATGGGACATAGCCAATGTAAATCAAGGAAGTTTATCTATAAATGTGTATTTTACCAAGCTAAAAAGGCTGTGGGATGAGCTGAGTTATCTTGTTCCTCTACCACCTTGTAATTGTGAATCAAACAAGATGCTGATAGACAGGGACATGAAGGATAAACTGATACAATTTCTGATGGGACTCAATGAGAGTCATGAGCATGTAAGGAGTCAGATTTTACTTATGGATCCTAACATCAATAAGGCATACTCCATGTTACTTACTGTTGAAAAACAACGGAATGCACAGTTGGAGGTTAGTGAATTAGTAGAAAATTCTGCCATGATGAGCAAAGTACCTGGCCCTGTGAAAGATACTCCTAATAGGTTTGAAACAACTTTGGCCCTCCCCACAGAAACAGAGGATTCAACAGGATGACCAAAGAGGAAAAGGCCAAACTTATTTGTGAACACTGCAAAGGGCCCGGGCACGATGTTAGCACTTGCTTCAAGTTGCATGGTATTCCGGGTTGGTTCAAGAAATTGAAGGAACAACGGGGAAGACAATCAGTTGACAACTTGGTGGATTCTAATGGGCCTCAGAACACTAAACCTAGTTCCCCCACAGAAAGGCAACCTCACCATGACATTAGTAATATGATACAACAAGAGGTAGCTAAATATCTGGCAAGAAGAGTGGTGGGAGGCAGCAACTTTACTTCAAACTCTAATTTCAGTTTTGCACATTTTGCAGATTTTGCTGGTAAGCATGCTCCTATTGATGTTCATTTTGGGCTGTCTATGTTTGGAAATTTATATAATGGTTCTTGAATATTGATACGGAGCTAGTAGATACATATGTTCTAATCCTTCACTCTTATCTCACATCACATTTATCTCACCTCATGCCACCATATGCCTACCTGATGGTACCACAAAAACTATCACGCATACTGGCCACATAAGTCTTTCCCCACACCTACATCTTCATGAATTATTTATTGTACCTAGTTTCAAATATAACTTAATGTCTCATTTGCACAATTAACTCAAAGAAGCCAACCAAAAATGCATTTTCTTTCCAACTTATTGTGTCTTTCAGACCTACATAATGAAAAGATCTTAGGCATTGACAAACTACATGGAAGGCTTTACATTTTTCAATAGACTCTTTTTCATTCAAATTCATGTTTCTTTAGCTTTTAATTCCAATCCCTCTTCCCCTACTCAAATACTTTGTAATGGCCGTTTTGAATTGTGGCACAAAAACTTGGTCATGCCTCTGTCTCTTTGTTACATCATATTGGTTTCTTAAAATCTTTGTGTAATGTTGATACCACTAAACTCAAGGCAAGCTTGTGATGTCTCATCATAAATCTAAACAATAAAGTTTGTCTCTCACTAGCAAAGATATACAAACCTCGATGTTTTTGAGCTCCTACACATTGATGTATGGGGCCTTATTGAGCTCCTAGCATTACTAACACCCTATTTCTCCTCAATATTGTAGATGACTTGAGGGCAACCTGGACTTTCCTCATGTCCTACATAAGTCATACACCTAAAGTCCTCACAAAATTCATTGCCATGGTACACACTCATTTTAAAAAATCACAAGTTCATTCATTCGACAATGGGGCTGAATTCCTCAATTTGGATTGCTAAAACCTCTTCTCTGCTCATGGCATCATTCATCAGAAAACTTGCACTTACACACCCCAACAAAATGGGGTAGTTAAACAAAAACATAGACACCTCCTAGACATAGCCCGAACATTAATGTTTCTATCTAATACACCCTCTCACCTTTGGCCCTACTCTATCCTCACAACTACCTATCTCACTTATAGACTTCCTGTTTTTGTGTTAAACTATAGGACTCCTTTTGAAGTGCTCTAATCTAAACCTCATGATTACTCCTCTTTAGAACCTTTTGGCTGTCTTTGTTATGCTACCAATGTCCTCCCTCATAAAGACAAGTTCACTACCCGAGCTCACAAATGCATTTTCATTGGATATTTACCTAATCATAAGGGGCACAGACTCTTTGATGTAACCACAGAGCAAATTCTCACCTCTAGAGATGTCATTTTTATAGAGGAACAATTCCATTGTCCTGTTCAGACTCCAAACCTAGCTCAAACACCGTTACCAATTCTACCTTCTCCTGAAGATCAATAATCTCCAAGGCTTGGGTCTCTTCCTCCTCCCACAACTCATTCCATCCAAACTAATATCCCTGCCGCCCCTAAAAGAAGTTCTAAGGTCCCTCACAGACCATCCTACTAGAATGATTTGTCACAAACAATGTAACTGACTCCATGTCACCTACTGCCAATGCACACTGTCTTCATGTAGACTCACCTATACCCTATGTCCCACACACATTCCTTCATCATATATATTCACTTTTTGCACCTGCACATGTGTCTTTCTTGGCTAATGTAGATAGTATCCAAGAACCTTTATCTTATTCACATGCTAGACTTAATAGTAATTGGGTGGAGGCTATGTCCAAAGAACTTGAGGCATTTGAACATAATTGTACTTGTTTGCTCATTGAACTGCATCCTGGTAAGAAGACAATTGGAAGTAAATGGGTCTATAAGGTTAAAATGAATCTGTATGGAACCATTGATAGATATAAAGCTCGATTAGTTGCAAAGGGTTATCATCAAATTTGGGGTGTGGATTATTTTGACAGTTTTCATTTGTGGCCAAACTTGTCATAGTGAGATTTGTCAATGTTGTTGCTACTCAAAATCAGTGGGGGATACACCAACTTGATATTAACAATGTCTTTTTTTCATGACACTTTAAATCAGGAGGTTTACATGAAACCTCCTAGAGGGTATCTGGCTGCCAAACCAGGACAGGTCTGTTTTGTGACACACGGAGCTAAAAAGGGTGGGGAGTGATCGTCGGTGCAAGAAGGCACGGACAAGGAGCGACTCCTGGTAGGCTTCTAAGCGGATTGGGACATGAATGAACCAATCCCACACCCGAAGAAGAGGAGATTCTGAGGCTGTATATGTGTGGGACTATACAGTTGAGGAGAGCTTAAAAGATTTGGGCGGGCCGTTACAGATGGTATTGTAGCAAGTTCCTCTTCTAGTACAGTGTGGTTCGGGGACAAACCAAGTGGAAACTGGTGGACATGTGACACCCGGGGTCAAAGAGGGTGGGGAGTGATTTCCGATGCAAGAAGGCACGGACAAGGAGCGGCTCCTGGCGGGCTTCTAGGTGGAGGGGGACATGAATGAACCAATCCCACACCCGAAAAAGAGGAGATTCTGAGATTGTGTAGGTATGGGACTATAGAGTTGAGTAGAGCTTAAAAGATTTGATAGGTACTACTCATACCAACAAGATGCATCTTTTTTCTTGTGCTCATCTCATAAAAACTCCGAATATGGGATGGGAGACCCCCTGGGAAGCTGCTCTCAGGGTGCGCGTGAGTGAGGACAAAGCGCACTGAAAAAACTCGTGTTGGTTTGTGGGGACAGTCGTCGATCTGAAAGGTGGGCCATTACATGTTTGCTTAATGACAACCTCTACGGCCTTAAACAATCATCCAAGGAATGGAATACAACTTTTTGTGCTAGCTTGATTGCTTATGGCTTTAGACAATCCTCCCATCATCACTGTCTATTTCTCAAAGGTGATAAAACTTCATTCCTTGCTTTGTTGGTATCTGTCGATGACGTTCTCCTTACTGTTTCTAATGAATCTAACATTGAATAATAAGCACTACCTCGATGGTATGTTCAATATTAAGGACCTTGGCTGCGGCTACGCCAAGTATTTTTTGTGGGTTGAAATAGCTCGTTCTGAGTAGGCTACATATCTCTGCCAACGGAAGTATGTTTTAGATATACTAAGGGATACAAAAATGTTGGATTGTAAGGCTGCCATTACTCCTTTACCATAGGGCATTAAACCTATGCATGGGGCTGGCAAACCCCCCTTCATAATCCTGAACAGTTTTGGCGCTTAATTGGGAGACTTCTCTACTTTAACTTCACTAGGCCAGATATTACATTTGCCACACAACAGCTGAGTCAGTTTGTTGGTCATCCCCACACTTCTCATTGGGAAGTAGCCCTCCATATTCTTTGTTATCTCAAGGGTTGCCCCTCCATTGGTTTATTTTACTCTGCCACCACTGCTTGTAATCTCACTACTTACACTGATACGGATTAGGGCACTTGTCGGATACTCGCATGTCTCTCACTGGTATTGTGTCTTTTATGGGAATTATCTCATTTCTTGGAAAACCAAGAATTAAACTACAGTTTCACGCTCCTCGGCCGAAGTCAAATATCGCATTCTTAGCACCACTGTCTGTGAGCTACAATGGTTTTACTATATTGCACAAGTTCTTCAGCTCTCTTTCCCTACTCCCATCGACCTTTGGTGCAACAATCAGGCTGCAACGCACATTGTAGCTAACTTCGTGCTCCATGAACGGACCAAATACCTTAACATTGTCTGTCATATTGTTCGAAACAAATTAAAGGATGGTTTTCTCCTTCTTAAGCATGTTAGTTCGCGTCACCATCTTGCGGATATCTTTACTAAAGCGTTGGGCTGCAATGCATTTCAGAGTATTTTGCAACTTCGGCCTACAAGATTTTCTCTGTAGTCCGATTTGAGGAGTGGGTATAGAAGAATATTCGATAATCATATTTTCCATTATTCCAGTTGTTAGTTTGTTACGTTTTATCTTTGCAACACTTTTATTTCTCTTTTATGCAAAGACGTGTCATCATTGGTAGAGTTAGTTAGAAATTTTGTCGATATTTGGGTCACATTTTCACCTGTTGAGCTCACCTATGTGAGGATATATACATTGTATTCAACATTCTCTCGGTTAAATGAAAAATATGCTCATCCGAGCTTAGCTACTTTATTATTTCTGGTTATTTTACATAGTATCTAGAGCATAGGCTTCCGATTTAATCATGGAATTCACGTCGCCGCTCCATTTTGAAAATATGTGGCCTGTTTTTGCTACTGACTCCAGCTCTAGCAAAGTCGATATCAAGGAATTAGATCCATTGTATTTGAATGGCTCGGATCATCCTGGTGCTTCTCTTGTGACAATTTCTCTCATATGTAATAACTATCTCTCTTGAAAACGTCTTTATGTTACTTTCCTTGGGAGCCAAAACCAAGCTAGGATTTATTGATGGGAAGATCCTGCAAACACAAATTACTTTCCTACCTATGATTACTTGGAAGAAAGTTGATTGTATGTTGATCTCTTGGATTTTGAACTCTCTGTCAAATGATGTATTGGATGTTTTTTTATACGGGAGAAATGCTAAGGAATTATGGGATGATATAGCAGAGCAATTTGGGGGTTGTAATGGGCCTCTTCTTTACCGCAGTTGAAATGGAACATAACCAATGTAACTCAAGGAGTTTATCCGTAATTGTGTATTTTACCAAGCCAAAAAGGTTGTGGGGTGAGTGAGTTGTCTTGATCCTCTACCACCTTGTAATTGTGAATCAAACAAGTTGCTGATAGACAGGGAAATGAAGGATAAACTGATACAATTTCTGATGGGATTCAATGAGAGTCATGAGCATGTAAGGAGTTAGATTTTAGTTATGGATCCCCTGCTTAACATCAATAAGGCATATTCCATGTTACTCACAGTTGAAAAACAACGGAATGCACAGTTGGAGGTTAGTGAATTAGTGGACAATTCTGCCATGATTAGCAAAGTACATGGCCCTGTGAAAGATACTCCAGACTCTAATGCCAGTTTTGCACATTTTGCAGATTTTGCTGGTAAGCATGTTCCTATTGATGTTCAATTTAGGTTTTCTATGTTTGGGAATTTAGATGATAGTTCTTGGATATTGGATACGTGAGCTAGCATACATATGTGTTCTAATCCTTCACTCTTATCTCACATCACACCTATCTCACTTCATGCCACCATATGCTTACCTGATGGTGCCACAAAAAGTGTCACACGTACTAGCTACATAGGTCTTTCCCCACACCTATATATTCATGATGTATTTGTTGTACCTAGCTTCAAATATAACTTACTGTCTGTTGCACAATTAACTCATCAAGCCAACCTAAAATGCATTTTGTTTCCAACTTACTGTGTCTTTCAGGACCTACATAATGAAAAGATCTTGGGCATTGGCAAACTACATGGAACGCTTTACATTTTGCAACAGACTCTTATTCACTCGATCCTGTTTTAGCTTTTAATTCCAATACCTCTTCCCTACTCAAATGCTTTGCAATGGCAGTTTTGAATTGTGGCACAAAAAACTTGTCATGTCTCTGTCTCTTTGTTACATCATATTGGTCTTAAAATCTGTGTGTAATGCTGATACCACTAAATTGTTGCAAGCTTGTGATGTCTGTCATAAATCAGAACAACATAGGTTGCCTTTCTCCACTAACAAAGATACAAATCTCTCGATGTTTTTGAGCTCCTACATATTGATGTATGGGGCCCTATCGAGCTCCTAGCATTACTAACACCCCATTTCTGCTCAGTATTGTAGATGACTTTAGTAGGGGAACCTGTACTTTCCTCATATCCCAAAAAAGTCATACACCAAAGTCCTCAAACAATTCAATGCCATGGTACACAGTCATTTTCAAAATTCTGCCAAGTTCATTCGAACTGACAATAAGACTGAATTCCTCAGTTTGGATTACCAAAAACGTCTTCTATGCTCACAACATCAATCATCAGAAAACTTGCACTTACGCACCCCAACAAAACGGGGTGGTTGAATGAAAACATAGATATTTTCTAGACATAGATGAAGCATTAATGTTTCAATCTAATGCATCCTCTCACCTTTGGCCCTACTCTATCCTCACAGCTACATATCTCACTAATAAACTTCTTGTTTATGTGTTAAACTGGAGGACTCTTTTTGACGTGCTCTATTCTAAACCTGTTGATTACTCATCTTTAAAACCTTTTGGTTATCTTTTTTATGCTACCATTGTCCTCCCTCATAAAGACAAGTTCACTACCCGAGCTCACAAATGCATTTTCATTTGATATTTACCCAATCAGAAGGGGTACAGACTCTTTAATCTAACCACAAAGCACATTCTCACCTCTAGAGATGTCATTTATGTAGAAGAAAAATTCCCATGTCCAGTTCAGACTCTAAAGCTAGCTCAAACACCCTTATCACTTCTACTTTCTCCTGAAGACCAATATTCTCCACCTTGAGTCCCTTCCTCCTCCCACAACTCACTCCATCCCAATTGATGTCCCCGCCCCCTAAAGAAGTTCTAGGGTCCCTAACAGACCAACCTACTTTAATGATTTTGCCATAAACGATGTAACTGACTCCATGTCACCCATTGCAACTGCACACTATCTTCATGTAGACTCTCATATACGCTATGTTCCACACACATTCCCTCATCATATATCTTCACTTCTTCCACCTACATATGTGTCTCTCTTGGCTAATGTAGATAGTGTCCAAAAACCTTTATCTTATTCGCAGGCTAGACTTAATAGTAATCGGGTGGAGAGGCTATGTCCAAAGAACTTGAGGCACTTGAACTTAATGGTACTTGGTAGCTCACTGAACTTCCTCCTGGTAAGAAGGCAATTGGGAGTAAATGGGTCTATAAGGTTAAAATGAATCCGGATGGAACCATTGATAGATGTAAAGCTCGATTAGTTTCAAAGGGTTATCATCAAATTCAGGGTGTGGATTATGTTAACAGCTTTTCACCTGTGGCCAAACTTGTCACAGTACGATTTCTCAATGTTGTTGCTACTCAAAATCAGTGGGGGATACATCATCTTGATATTAACAATACCTTTCTTCACGACACTTTAAATGAGGAGGTTTACATGAAACCTCCTGAGGGGTGTCTAGCTGCTAAACTAGGGCAAGTCTGTTTGCTTAAAAAAAACCTCTACGGTCTTAAACAAGCATCCACGGAATGGAACACAACTTTCTGTGCTTGCTTGATTGCTTATGGCTTTAGACAATCCTCCCATGATCACTGTCTGTTTCTCAAAGGTGATCAAACTTCATTCATTGCCTTGTTGGTATATGTTGATGACATTCTCCTTACTGGTTCTAATGAATCTGACATTGAACAACGCAAGCACTACCTCGATGGTCTATTCACTATTAAGGACCTTGGCTACGCCAAGTATATTTTAGGGGTTGAAATATCCCGTTATGAGCAGGATACATATCTCTGCCAACAGAAGTATATTTCCAATATATTAAGGGATACAAAATTGTTGGATTGTAAGGCTATCACTACTCCTTTACCACAGAGCATTAAGCTTATGCATGGAGCTGGCAAACCCTTTCATAATCCTGAACAGTTTCGATGCTTAATTGGGAAACTTCTCTATCTTAACTTCACTAGGCCAGATATTTCATTCGCCACACAACAACTGAATCAGTTTGTTGGTCAGCCCCACACTTCTCATTGGGAAGAAACCCTCCATGTTTTTCGATATCTTAAGGGCTGCCCCTCTATTGGTTTATTTTTCTCCACCACCACTACTTATAATCTCACCGCTTACGCTGATACGGTTGAGCACTTGTCAGGATACTCACAAGTCTCTCCAACGGTTATTGTGTCTTTTATGAGAATTATCTCATTTCTTAGAAGACCAAGAAACAAACTACAGTTTCACGCTCCTTGACCAAAGCCAAATATCGCGTTCTTAGCACCAATGTCTGTGAGATACAGTGGCTTTAGTACATTGCACAAGATATTTAGCTCTCTTTGCCTACTCCCATCGACATTTGGTGCGATAATCAGGTTGTAATGCACATTGTAGCTAACCCCGTGTTCCATGAATGGACTAAACACCTTGGCATTAACTGTCAAATTGTTCGAAACAAATTTAAGGATGGTTTTATCCTTCTTAAGCATGTTAGTTTGCGTAACCAACTTGCGATATCTTTACTAAAGCATTGGGTCTGCAATGCATTTCAGAGTATTTTGTCCAAGTCCGGCCTACAAGATTTTCTCCGTAGTCCGACTTGAGGAGAGGGTGTAGTCGTGTAGAAGAATATTCCATAATCGTATTTTCTATTATTCCCAGTTGTTAGTTTGTTACGTTTTATCATTACATCAATTTTATTTCTCTTTTATGCAGCACGTGTCATCAGTTGATTCGTAGATTTAGTTAGAAATTGTGTCACACATTTGGGTCACATTTTTCACCTGCCGAGCTCACCTGCAGGAGGATATATACGTTGTATTCAATATTCTCTGGTGAAATGAAATATATGCTCAGGTTGAGCATAGCTATTTTATTATTTATGGTTATTTTACAGAATAAGATCACGGATCTTTCATTCCCAATTCAATTTCTATCCAGGGAAAATTGCAATTTTGGTCCCATAACTTTGGGGGGTGTCAAAACTAGTCCCACTCGATTTTACTTTTTCAAAAACACCCTGTAATTTATAAATTGTATCAAAACTAGTCCCACTCGATTTTACTTTTTCAAAAACACCCTGTAATTTATAAATTGTATCAATTTGAGGACAAA
Organism: Rehmannia glutinosa; assembly: GCA_016081115.2. Classification (NCBI taxonomy): domain Eukaryota; kingdom Viridiplantae; phylum Streptophyta; class Magnoliopsida; order Lamiales; family Orobanchaceae; genus Rehmannia; species Rehmannia glutinosa. Next base: position 28,995,824 of record CM071936.1, read on the forward strand.
TCCCACCGCCGATTGGAATTTTCGCCGGAATTCATCACGTGACCTGAAATTTTGGGGATTTCTCACCCTCCTTGACACGGTGGAAATAAAATGCCAGCGTGGAAAGAGATTGGGGGGGAACTCGTCACCGAGATTTGGAGGGGAAAAAAACTCGTCAACACCCTGTAATTGGGCATATTGTTTTGGGGAAAATGGTGGTGACGAGTTTTTTCCCCTCCAAATCTCTTTCCAAGTTAGCATTTTATTTCCACCGTGTCAAAGAGGGTGAGAAATCCCCAAAATTTCAAGTCACGTGCTTATCACATGACGAATTCCGGCGAAAATTCCAATCGGCGGTGGGATTTGTCCTCAAATTGATACAATTTGTAAATTATAGGATGTTTTTAAAAAAGTAAAATCGAGTGGGAGTAGTTTTGATACAATTTGTAAATTACAGGGTATTTTTGAAAAAGTAAAATCGAGTGGGACTAGTTTTGACACCCTCCCAAAGTTATGGGACCAAAATTGCAATTTTCCCTGCTATCCACTTACATGATCATTATCACAGTTACAATCAGATCTAGATCTTGCACTCTAAGCATCAAAAGATTTTCCCTAATTATATAATAGAACAACGTAGTAAGAGGTATCCCACAAAAACCAAATGGAATCCTTGTTGTGGTGTTAGCTAGCGTATGATTCCTGAGATCGTCATTTTTGGATGCTCAATGCATCAATAATAGTTCAGAATTTGGAAGAAGATCACTATGGATATAAACGTCGACTTTAGCAAAGAAAACACAGCTCATTCCATCCTGGAAATGATATGTAGTAAGAATGAAATATAATAAAAGTGTATTTCATCATAGAATAGAACTGAATCATTGATTTTAAGAAAATTGTGTGATTTGTTATATATATATATATATATATATATATATATATATAAAATCATTTTTCGTACTTATTTAATTTATGGTTGAAATATTTCCCTTGTAGATTTGAAATTGTAACAAGATTGTGGCAATTTAATGTGGTTTACAAAACCTGTAGTATGATTTTAGTTCAATGAAATGTTTTATAATTTGGTCAATATTATTATTTTGACTGTCTAATTGTATAATCGTGCACAAAGATGGTTGAATATTATGAAGATTTTGTCATTATTTTTTTTATTGTATAATTGTGGACAAACATTGTGGTTGAAAATTGTGATAATTTGGTCATTATATATTCTATATTTGCATGAAGATTTGATTATATAGAGAATCGTATTATATATACTACTCAAGAAGGTCTAGTATATAACTATTGCAATAAGAATTCAATGCTATTATTACTATATAATCTCAAATCAAACATTTTCTATTATTGATGGAAGAAATTAGGATAATATGGAAAAATCATTGTGATACAATGAATATTAATTGTGATTCTAAAGTGAATTTTGTCCACTAGGTTCAGATTCGATTTTTGACTCGCATCACTCGAATAATATCATCCCAAACAAAAAAAAAAAACAATTCATTTACTAAATTTCTTTTATGTACATAAGATCTGCAAAAGATCGGGAAAAAAAAAATAACTTCTATCGAAGTATACGATAATCGAGTTTTATTCCCATTCATATTTTTTAATTCCCATCAAGTAAATACCATCGTCATGTGCTGCCCACTTGCAAGAATGTCCATTGCAAGGATTTCCAGACCACCTTGCATTATAAGCATCAAAAGATTTGCCCTTCTTACCCCATTGAAGGTGACAATGGAACAATGTACTAAAAGGTATCTCACAAAAAGCAAACCGATAATCTTCATTTGTTTTTAGTGTATGTTCTCCAAGATCATCGTTCTTCGACTCACAATGCACCAACAATGGCGGAGAATTTGAAGGAAGATCGCTATAAACATGAACCTCAAATTTATTAAAAAAGAAACAAGTCTCTCCTTTGTGAAAAAGATATGCACTTATAAGGATGGAAGATAGTAAAAAATATTTGGTCATAATAACAGGGATTTGAATCATTGCTCCAGTAATATAAGGGGAAAAAATGTGATTTGTTATGTATTCAAGTTGTTTTTCTATCCCCCATTTATAACTGAATTATTAATTCCTTTTAGGTATGTAATAAAATTATGGCAATTTGGATAATATGGTTAATTGAATCTGTTATGTGATTGTGATAATACGGTAACTTGATTGTATAACTATAAAAAGTATTTGGATAAAGAAATAAAATAATGGTGGCATAGATTTTTGCTTGCAATTGTTTTCCACCCGTATTGGAATAAGTTGTAAGTTTCTTCTAATTAATATAATGAATGATATTCATTTTGATTCTAAAAAAAATGATTATGGAAAGACTACTATCAACCGAATCATGAAATTAAATCAATAGTGTTATTATCAACATAGTATGATAATCTATATAATGTGATTATACGAATCAAGCGAAATTGCTTGGTACAACTATTAGATTTAGAATTTTTAATACAATAATACATATTTTATAAATATGGAAATGATTATTTGTCAATCTAATATTTTGGAGAACGAATTAATTAATTTGACATCGTTACAATTCCTAAATAATTATTCAGAAATCTGAAAATGATTTCTCAAATAAACTTGTGTCAAACATGTAAACAACTAATATCTGAATACTAACATAATCTGTCATATTTCGAAATAAGTTAAATATTTAAGAAAATTGTATATGTTGAACAAGTAAACTAAGGTCAAAATTATAATTTATATGAAATTGTGTAAATTGGATGCTACCCTAATATATTCGATGCATGATTTTCATTTTATGAGGTAGAAAATTTAAAGGAAAGATTGGTGAATATGAACCGAACTCGGAATTGGATACTGTAATATAATTATATCTTTTATCCAATCACGCCGACGCCGACGCCGACGCCGACGCCGACGCCGACGCGATGAGATTTTAAGTGTTTAAAAGTTTTGACTTATGATTATAAGCTTTGACTTATGTTTTAAACTTAATTCTTTATACAAATTGTCATTCTAATTTCATTGTTGAGTCAAGTAAAATTACAAATATCACTACAAGAAATTGAAATTTTACCGACGGAAAAATCCGTCGGGAAACAGCTCTACCGACGGATTGGCGACGGAATGCCGACGGAACTTTCTGTCGGTAAAACGCTTGTCGCCAATGACTTAACGACGGATGAAAGAATCCGTCGGTGAATTTACCGACGAAATCCCGACAGGTCGCCGACGAAAGACGATGAGACAATGGCGACAAGATCCCGACGGATTTTGTGTCGGCAATTGATATCTGTCGCTAAGTTAAGCCGACAACTAATGACAAATTGCCGACGGAACACCTACGGAATGTTGCCGACGGAACAACGACGGATTATTAGCCGATAGAACGCCAACGGATTGCCGACATATTTACCGACAGATTCTCGACAGATTGGCCAACAGATTGGCGACGGATAGTTGGCGACAGATTACCGACGGAATTTTGCAATTGTTGTTCTATCAACAATCCGTCGGTAATCCATCGGTATTTGTGTAAATTTCAGTTTTTTTCAGCTATAATTTTTTTAATTTCCTATTTTTTGCTTTATAAAAATTAATTTTAACCATTTCAGTTCACAAAACAAATATTACCACTCAAACATGAAAATCCAACACAACACAATCCAACATCCGAAATTTAACATCCAACATGAAGATTCAACAACTAACATTCAAAACTCCAACATAAACTACAAAGTAAAGCAACATTCAAAAATCCAACATAAAAAAACATAATACCAAAACAACATCCAAAAATAAAATCATATCCATAATCTACCCTTATCCAACAACCAAAAGTAATACTCTAATCATCACTAAGACTCACATCACCATCATGATCGTTTTGTGGGCCATGGGGAGGTAGGTCTTGGGGAGGTGAAGTCTGAGTGGTGCTCATGTTCGCCATCATCCACTCCACCCGTTCCTCGAGGGTGCTCGTCCGAGTAATATACTCATCCAATTTCTTTTGTACCTCGGCTCGACCCTCAGCTCTTGCCTCCTCTTTGAGGCGCTCTACGGCTGCCTGAGACATCAAGGTTCCTTCAGAAGCTATCTGTAACAACAATCATAATACCTAAATCAGTCAACATAAATAATGAATGAAAATAGTAACAGTCGATATTATGTAAAGTAGAAAAATACCTGTGAGTCGCCATAATTACCAATGTCAAAGATGCGTTGTTTTTTGGAAATTCCTCCCGCAGCTGTAATATAGTGATCATCAATCCTCTTATTACGCTGTGATTGGTCTAAATTGGAGTCGGCAGCCAAAGATTGATCATTCGCTATAAGAGACTCCAACTTCAACTACCAAAAAGAAAAAAAATAATATTAGAACATGAACAAGATGGCAAAAAAAGATGGCGATTTCATTTTGATTATGATTCTTCATCAATTTAATTATGATTCTTCATCAATGTACAAAAAAGATATGTACTCATCAAACGAACTACTTCAGTAGTTCTATTTTGTTGTTCCCCAAAGTATAAATGATAGAAATTAAGCCCACCGTCATTGACTAGTTACACCATAAGTGGTCTTGAACCTTATAAAAAATGTTAAGGTTTATATAACAAGGAAAAGGAAAAATTCCAAGCAATCGCTTAAGCTCTTTCTTTACTAATTAATGGTTAAGTTTTGGAAAAATGAAAATAAAAATTATAAAATC